>CATQJL010000001.1:20821808-21205123 GCA_958299035.1 Cylicocyclus nassatus
CAATACAGATGCGAGACCCTACCCAGCGCCTTCTAGAACACATGAAGCAGGCCTGGGCAAAAATGGAGAAAAATGGACAAGCGCAAAAAGAGCAATCTGCCCGGATATAGAACAGAACAAGGTCATTTCTTTAACTCTCTTTAATTTCACACCTTTTCTCATCACAAGGAAAGGGGCTGACAATGGCCAAAAAGGAAACTCATCAGAAAACAAGAGAAAAGTCCCAATTTATGCAACTTCAGAATTGCTCCTACTCCCTAATTCATGGCGAAAAGTGCTCATTCTTCAACCCCGCTTCGAGCTCGAAGTTCTGCTGATCAAGAAAAAGAAGCGGGGTAGAGGAATAAGGCCAAAATGAGAGAAATCTGGAAGAAAAACCGTTGAAAACAGTCAAAATTCTCCAACTCCCGCCGTTCAAAACGCGTGCGGTGCGGCTGCAGCGCGTGCAGCACAGCTGCAGTTCCCGCACAGTTCCCAGCACAGTGCGGGAACATTGCGGGACTGTGCGGGAACAGCTCCGGAACATGGGAATCAGTATGAACTCAGCCTTAGGAGCCGAGCTGGTCTGATAGGCTACATTTCGTCATCGGTCGATATCGGCTTATCGATTTTTTTGCAAACTTTGAGTTTCAGGTGTAAGAGTTGGCACAAGGGGTAAGACTACTTTTTACTTCCTTTCCTTCCGATTGCTTCAATGTTATTTTTAGCTCTGTTTTTCCTTTTTGGTTGTCTTTATAAATTCTAGCACCTTGCCTTCTCTGCCTTTAGTTTCTGCTCAGGTCGTACTAGACCTGTTGAGTCTGCGTGATCACTTTGTTTTGTTGAGACCCGACTACCGTATGTGTTTCTTGCGGGTGGACTAGTAAGCTCTAGGCGGCATACATGAATTAGTGTAGGCACTCTTTAGTTATCCTCCTAAGGCTGCTTTCCCTCCCCTGCCCACCGGGATGGTGGTGGCCGGATGATGGGAGTGATGTGGAGGTTTTGTGAGCGGGTATGCTGGTGGCCCCCTACCAGTACCCGTCTGGGTATGTCGGCGGGGGCTGCCGGCGTATCCGTTTGCCGAGCTTCTGCTCCCGCTCCCACTGTTGGGCCACTTTCATGTCTGTTGGCTGGCGAGGGTAAGTGGATATACGAATTCTTTAGTCTGGAATTTATACTACTCGGTAGTATGTCCTTTCAGCTTATTTCTGGTCCCACCCATATGTTGCTGCTTGATTTGCTGATCAAAGATATCCGGTGTTTTTTTTTGTTTTGTTTTGTGTTTACTACTTCATTTTCATTGCGGCTCTCCTTAGTATCCTCATGTTAACTGATTTGTTCGATTGATAGCACGCCGAAGTGCGCATGAATAAATAAATAAATAAATAAATAAGCAGCAGTACGCGGCATAAATTATCAATTTACATGTGTATATAAACATAATATCTGCAATCAGAGTCATCTGTAACCATTCGCGGCGATATTTGGCCAAAATATGCGATCTTAAAATTTTGAACGATTTTCATGAGGACGTGAGTTCGTCAGCTCACAGTTCGGCGATCAATACAGGTAAGGGCCTAGTTTAAACATGCTCTGAGAGCACTGCCTCTAGTGATTTCAAATTACAAAAAGGAGCAGGTAAGTTATCCAACAGACACGTGCAAAGGGCAGACGAACTTAGGAACTTGCGTAGTATCGCAGCATTCCTCTCAACATAACTCTGCCAGAAGAACTTATGCTGCACAGAGGACACTATTTCTGTAATCAGCAAGTCCGAAAACCTCTATGGGCGAAGTTTCCGGTCAATCCAAGATCATCAATATTTTAGCCAAAACCCGTTGGCGAGCTTCACAGCCCAGAACGAGAAAAAATGAAAGGTTCCGAATTCTTTGGAAAACTTGCGCATAGAGGTTATCTAACCTGCTGATCACGAAAAACATACCTGCTTTGCAAATTAGCGTCTTACTGTACGGTTACGGTAACGAAAATTTGAGAGACATCGATTTTTTCAAAATTAAACGGCCTATCTTTCCCTATGGAAAGGGAATCGTTCGCTACTCACTAGTACATGATAATCTATGCGGACAGCACTACTGAACCATGTTTACATGAACCGTCCATGTGTGTTCTTCGCAGAGTTACACCACTACGAATACCCGTCCTCACACAAAAATCGAGCAAATTGAAAACGGAATAGTACGAGAGTGCAGTATATCAGAAGATTCATCTTGATGAGCTGAGCATTATGCTTTCTTCGGATTTGTATTTTATGCAATTTGAAGGAAGTTATGAAGAAAAAACGAAAAAAACGCGGATCGTCAGTTTTTGCGTTTTCTGTCGAATAATTAGTGTGGGTACTGTATTAGGTTGTCAGGAAAATAATGTCTTTTCTTCGGATTTTTGGGTAGAATTGTTACTTCTCGAAAACTAGAGCGTATCCGAGGCCAAAATTTCATGGGTAAAGTTATAAAGTTATAAAGCTTTGTAGTGTACAAAGGCAATGTGGGAGGGGCCCAGTACTACTGGGGGCGGAGTTCGCCATTTTCCATTTTTCAATTTTTTCTTGGTTTGTGAGCATGGAAAAAATATAACAAGTGTACCTATGGATAAGTGCATGTGTCTTTTACATGCAGGAGCAGGTGAGAGGTCCGCAGGATTTTCTAGGGCGCAAATCCAATTCTTGGCATAACGATTGCTCGTATGCTTTGGCTCTGAACTTTGCGTAAACAACAAGCTTTGCCAACGTTCGGGTGTGATCTTGTAGAGCTTCCTTTGCTCTGTCGAATGGTACCCCTCACATACTTTTTCGGGTTTGTCTAATGGCTTTGCTAGGAAAAACGGCATTATTTTCTTGACAACCTAATACACCACTGGCGTGACAAAAAAACAATTTCCGCAATTGCAGATTTGAGAAAAAGAAGAAGCGACATTGCTTTGAGCTCTCAAGTCAGCAGCTTTTGAAATCTCGAAATGAACTGTCAAAATTGTTTTGACAACGCAGGAATCTTGTATGGAATTCCTAGAGGTCTAACCATACGTAAGCATTCACTCTTAAACACAACAAACAGAGAAACTCCAACTTGAGTAACCAATCAAAAGCAAGCTTCCGTCAACTTTTTGATGTATGGTTACGTCAATATGTCAGATTAGCAAGCAAACAAAAACCATAGATGGAAAGAGTGTTCAATAAGTATTGGATGATACCTGACGCACTCATATACTCATTTTCTTTTCATGCAGAGACGTTTCGAATCCCTGTTTCAGTTACAACATTTCGATAAGACCCATCGCAAAGGGCCTTGTATAACTTGTTAGATTGTATTTCCTGCCATTAGCTTTGATCTTGTCCCGAAAATACTGCCGAAGCTTGCGTCATGTCCCACATCCCCGGTTTCCGAAAATCTTCGGCAACCTCACCTTGATCACCGTTGGGGGTTCCGGCCTTATCTAGCAATAACATGTTGCTTATCGCTACGTTGTGTGTCGGTACGCTCACATCGCCCGTTGCTAATTAGACATTTTCAAGGCGTCGGAGCCATTTGGACCGGGAAAAAAGGGACCCGCATCGAGATAGTAGGGGCAGACAGGAGGTGCCAGCAATTTATGGACATTAGCTCTCTTATCTACCGGTATGCATCCAATATAGCCTCATACCTGTCCGGCATTGTAGCACTAGCTTTTTTCTGAGCGCTGACTCCTGTTACCTAACAGCTGTTGTAAGTTAACCCTCGGTGACCCAATGTGTTACTGACTACCTGCCTACACGTCAGCAGTAAATCAGTCTGACGTCACGACTCCATATTACACATTACCTCTCAGCCGGATCCTGGTCAAGAGTTCTGGCCCTGTGTGACGTCACTCACCCATTACCACCCCCGTAACAGTTATTCAGCGCTTAGGCAATATGCGCAGGCACTTCAACTCAGCCGATTAGTAGCTGTTCTTTTGGACAAGTGAAGAGCACTTGCTTAGTGGTTGTGTTCTCGGATGCATTAATCGTGTTGAGCGGTTTTCGTATTACGCGATTTTTGGAGAAGCGATGGCGCAATCGTGGACCTTGATGAAACACTTGTGGAAATACGTGGTAAGCAATTTCTAAAGTTTCGAAATTGCAAAACAAAATCCACTGCGGATTATGCTTGGAGGACCGCTGGTTGGCACCTAGCTGAATGTTTGTCAAATCTCGTGAAAAAGCAAAGGGGGTTACACCCGATCATAATCCTATGAAGCACTTTTGTAGCACTTGTAATTTCGATTTTGTAATTTTGTAGTTAGAAATGCTGCTTCTAGCGTTGCAGTGGGATTTGGGTTACGATTATAAACTTGATGTCTATGCGCATTCTCAGAAGTTAATTCCTCTGACGCAAATAGCCTCGCAATCTATGAGGTAACCATTTTCGGAGGGAGACGAGTATAGATATTTGTAAGTGGTCTGAGTGGTTCAAACAACTGATAAAAAAGTTCTAAGAAAGTAATTACAGTGATTCTATAGATTCCAAAGAACAGTATCATAGTTTTGTGTCAAAACCATTTTTTCAAAGTTTGCGGTTTTGTGCTCGGGAGTTTTTTTTTTCGGAAGCATGGCTAACTCTTCTTTTTTTGGGAAAAATCCTATTACTCCTTCACAAAAAATGCATCTTTTTATTCGCTAGAAAATCTTTGTATTGCTAAAGCTCTCTGCTATTCAAAAACGATGAGAGAACCCGGTGCGAAGCAGGGTGGCGGAAACAATGGGATGTGCTGCACGCGTGTTATGAATCAGCAACGAGGGCCGATGCTTCAGAAAGAGAAACAAAAACGGCGACGAGAAGACCTTTATGTCGTGTCCTTCTGGTTTTTTATGTGAGAGTTTGTTCAAACTTGGATTAGGAAGAATTTCGCCAGTTTTGAGTGGTGGAAATGGGAGACAGTTTGAGATTTCGTGCCTAAAACGGAACCTCACCCTCTATTGGTCTATACAGGTTTCGAAACGATTTTGCGGAATAGCGTGGGGGTGGGCGGGGCTTCAAGTTTCTCTTGATTTGCACGCATCGCCTTCCCTACCCCCCAGAGGAACACTCAAAAAATTCAAATTTACCCGTGGGACCATCAGTTAATCCCACCGCCGAGCGTAGAAGGTGTACACGGGTGTGTGTAACCCTATCTGTAGCTCGTTTACTCCACCCCTACCAATATTTGTTTGTTTAGCGTGGGATCAGCGCTAGTGCAAAGGGGGGGGGGGTGCACTTCGGCCGGACACTAGCGGGCCGGAGTGTTCGCATGTTCGAATAGCCGCTCGCTACACCTCTAAAAGCACTACTTTTGATATCTCTTCCGCTGCTTTGGACTCAAGGAGAACTTATAGGAAATTCCCTGGAGAGCCATGAATTCTGCAATATTAAGTGATTCATGTAATAAAAGTCCTGATATTGTACGTGCGCTGAGTGCTTAAATATTTTCATTATTCCGTAATTCTTTCACCGGTTTTTTTGTTCTTTCATTCAATTTGCTTTTTAACGGTTTTTTTAGGATGTGGGGCTATTTCTTTTTTGTATTCATCCTTTGTTTTTTGCTACTATATGTCTCTGTCTTACGTCTGTCTACATATCTCCTTCTCAATGTAAAATGCCTCTAACGTCACCAAAACTCACCACCTTATTCCCCCCCCCCGAAAGAAAGAGGATTTTATACGTTTAATCATCTGTGGATTTTTCTAAGAGTAACTCAGCTTCACTTCATTGAAATTCCAAACTGCTGCATCTTTGGAAAATAGAAACTTACAGATCTAAAAGTTTTCTTACGCGATTTTTCTTTTCAAAAATACAAAACGCGACGCGCATACCGTTGAAATCAACGTTTTTTAACCCAAATTGGATCACTTAACCCTATTTGCTGCTACCAGTGTATAAGATAAGATAGAATTTCTCTAATCTATTTTCTAAGTCATACATATTGTGTCAAGCACATTCAACGCCTGTAACAGGAAACTCGTCCGGGTCACGGTTTTTCAGACTATGTTCAAACAGAGACTACAAGGCGCGGGGCAGCGGGGGTCGTTTGGGAATTAAAGGGTTTCTCGCACATTAGCGGCTGTTATCAGAGTTGTCGTTGTGATAACCGTGTTTATTTGATTCGTCGGAAGGGGGGGGGGGGGAGGATGAAGAAGCAGAGGAGGGGTAGAATATGGAACAGATCTTTTCGCAAAATCCCAAATTTCGTCCAAAGCGCTCCGCCCACCCATTAATCGCTCTCCATGCCACCGACAGGTGTTTTCGCAACCAAAAACACTGGCGAATTGACCTCTTTGACAGCTCTTCGACGCTTCAATCGCCTTTGAAGGACTTAACTCATCGAAGCGGACGAGTTATCGAATACAACACCGTATAATCCACTGCATTCACCTTCACTAAACCATCGCCGATTATTCTCGATCGAGCGGTCACGTTAAACGTCTCACATCTGTTAGACTTATGCTGATCGTTCGCATGTTTGCTTGTCGTCTTTGCGCGTTGCGCTTGTGGTGTGTGTTTACAGACTTTTTTGGGTTACAGTACTCTCGAGTTTTTGGGGATCGAAGAAAATGGGTTATGCACTAGTTTTTGTAAAATTTTTCCCTGTGTACTATTTTGAGAATGCAACTACCTCTGGATTTTACCCTAATGGACATAATGTAAATACCAATTTGTTTCGGTTCCGTGAAAAATCTATCTATTACGGGATTGCTGCGAGTAATTTTCGCTTGTGATCTCTGCTGGATTCCAGAGCGTAGGGGGGGGGGGGTAGAAGAAGGGTGATAGAAATTTCTTCTGGAAAAAACAAGAGGACGTGCAAATTTTTTTGGGATGCATTTTTTCAACATAATAGAGGTGCTAACACCCCATTGGAACGGCCGCGCCTTCTAAATAATGTCCTAGAGGTTCTCGTTCATGCTGTATGTTATTTTGGGTGCACCTCATATAATACCGACATATCCATCTTCTTTGAACCCAAATGACCTCCTGCGGGCAGAACTGAATTCCTTAAGAGCCCCACTAATTACAGTGTACGGCTGTTTCTTTCATTGCCAGCGTTACGGTACTGGAGATTGAAGGTGGTAGGGGCGAAGAAAAGGAGCAGCAGCGCGTATCAATGACTTTCAATTGAGTAATTATCCTCGCTTTAATTGCCATAATTAACCCATCTCCTCCGTCAGCTCCGTCCAGAGTCTCGCACACCTGCACGACGAGCTGTTCACATTGTTCCGATACAACTCGTCCACGTCCGCACGCGCACTACCCCGTTTTATTTCGTAATCACAGGTTCTTCTCCTTCTTCCTTTCCAAGGGTATTATTCCCAGCTGCATACATTGTACTTTTCTTTTGTTCCTTCACTACGGCTATGCAGATGTTTAGTGCAAGGTTTTAGCCCCCCCTCCCATTTTTGTTTGCATACTGTAGAGCGGTTACAGTGTCTTCATGAGGAGCTGCGCGCACATGCACGAGTCGGTCAATTGGGTTAAGTACGCGTCTCCTTTGATGTGGTCGTTCCTTATTTGCATTCTCGTCCCCGGTCCACGTTCGACTTCTTTGTGGCCCTTTAATATGGCCTTGTGCTTAGCGTTGAGCTGCTCTCGCTAGTCTTTTGATGGTTGCGCCATAATGGGAAATTGGATAATGTTTGCCAATGGATAGGGTGCGGTAGTTTTTCTGGTTAGAATTTTGTCTTATTTTCAAGACCTAAATTTAATGCACACAGTTTTTGAATCATCATGATACACATTTGGCTCAGAAAGTAGATTAAAAGCCAGATATGTGAGGGCCTACCGTTGCTTCAGTTCTAAAGGATGTTTTGCTCTTCATTGTAGAATTTTTACTTCATATTTTATAAATCGACAGGTTTCACAACCAATAATGCTCAGTGACCATTTCCGATTCGGCATGTATAGAACAGAATCCTAAGGTAACAAAACTCAATGCCTATAGCTACCTATCGTATACTATTTCAACTTTCTCATCACGATTGTCCTTACTTTTTGTTTTTTTTTCATGATTTTAAGTTCGTTTTGCTCGAGACCATCCAATTTATTTTCTCGGCTGGAAAAATGTAAGTATAGGAAGGATTCCCTTACAGTCAGGAAGTTAGTACCGTAATCTAATCGTAATCGCATTTATTTACGGATGGGCGTGGCAACTGTCACTACGAATTTGCATCAACTCGTCCGGCGCGCGAGTGGTGTTGCCATCTTTGGCTCCCATTTTCTTTTCCAAGGTCTTAGGATAGTGCCATAGGCCTTTAAACAAAAATAATGTCTTTTAAAACTTTTTACACATTGATTTGATGTTTCTTTCACGGAGTTATTTTGCGATCTATTTTTTCAGATCTATTTTTTCGCTTTTCCAAGACTCTATTGCTTCTCATTTCTTCTCAGGTTCCCATAAATCTTGGGGAAGGTTCTTTTTTCAGACACTGTTATAATGATTTTTTTTTCAAGTTTGCATGCTCAAATTACTAATTAGATGAATTTTCATATATTCTGGTTTTGCAATAAGCTTAACTCTCTTTGAAATAGGTGAATGTCCAGAATTTACTATCCATCTTTCCATGCACTATGTATATGGAAAAAATGCGAGCATATATACGCTGTCATGCTTAATTGAACATTTCCTGTACTTTTCGGGAACAAGGTTTGATATCGGATTACCTGCTGTCTGTCTTCTCATCCCTTACATTCAACTGTTGGGTAGTTTTTTTTAACTAGGTACTAAGACGGGCTTTTGCTTACGAAATTTTAGGGCCATAAAACAAATTTATGTCTATTTTTGTAGGATATTGGAATATTTTGCCTTTTTCCTTGCTCGGCGTAATAAAATTTTATGCCCGTAAAATTTCGTAACGTTCTAAAGTCTTTTTTGCAGCTCTACTAGCCGCGACGGCTGTGTGTGCCGAATCGCAGCCAAGCGCGATTCATTGTTATGACTGTCCTCGTGCGAAATCAGAAAAAATCGCGTTGCTCTTTTGTTCCCTCGGCATTTTCCCATTCATGGCTATTACATAGCCATAATAGGGAAACATGTTTTTGTCGCAGGTTAAGCCGACTCTCCCACCTTTCGCTCGGAAACACAAGAACTCGTCCGAAGTTGACAATAGCGCAGTTACTTTTACGGGCAAGGTTCAGGATCACGCACATGTCATTTATGATGCCATTTTATGATTCGAACCACTCCTCCTTGGTCGCGGTCTAATGTACGAGTTTTCCGACTACCTCTCTTGTTATGACAATAATGGTAGCCTTACAGCTACTGGTTGCTTGGATGTTAATTGTCTCGGAGGTCTTAGTGATGGAGTTTTGTGATCCAGATGTCATTATTATGGGACGGGGGAGGGGTTGGACATGTGCTTCTGAGAAGACAGTTATGAACGGATAAGATCTGGGCTGTGTATGATGTTAGTGCAAACAAGTACACAAGATCCTGTCAAAGTTGTATAGATTACTGTAGGCATACGGTAATTGCAAAGCTCACATTGCCTCAAATTTATTATGTGTTCTAGCGGAGAGATCTCTTACTCACATTCGTCTTTTCATGCAATCAGCTTGTTTGTAGTTCTTTAGGGATCATACTTTCATTTTTCGAGTCACTTCGGGATACTGTGGAATACGGTGGGAAGTGCACTTACTTATAACACAAAATGCTCCAAGTTTTTTTTTGCACATTAATGCACATCCTTGCAACCATCGCAGCCTGGACTCACTGTATTAAACTTATCAAGGAGATGCACAAATTCTCTTATTCAATATGATTACCTTGTTTGTTCTAGCTACTGTAGTTCCACTGTAGCTATCTGGTCATTACTCCTGTGCACCTTCATCGCCTTCTTCGCATTCAGCTGGTTTCCCGACTAATATAAAATATTGTGAATTTCTGTTTTTAGGTAAACATCTGCACAGTAGGATCGTCACCCATCTCAGGCCGTCACTGACAACTTGTGAGGAGCATCAAATGTACTTCTACCTTAGCACATTTCTTCTCTCCTCTTGTCCTTTTCCTTCTATCTTCCACCTAGTAGAAGAATGAGAAAAACAGAAAATCCAAGTTTCAAGATTGTTCTTCTCTTTTTCTGCTGTTAATTTTACAAAAAAAATTAGCTCCATATATGCTTAAGATAGCAGTGCAATGTTACGTTCATAAGCGTCTTTATAGTGTTACGTTTTTTTGCCTAAAAGTCAGATAAAATCGCTCAATTAATGTGATAACGATTGAATATTGCATATAGTATCTGATTGTGTAATGAGTTCGTGCGCTTTTTTGGAATAAATTTTTTTGCGAAGTTTTTTTCACCGCTAGAAGTGTTGATGCACCCTTCTTTCTGGTTTCAGCATTTCATGCGAACTTCAGTAGCGCACAAAATAACAGGAAATATCCAAATATCATAAAAAGCGCACGAACATATAAACAACATAGCACATAGCTCGAGAGCAAAAGCTCTAGAAACAAGAAAATCAAACGAAAAATCCAATTAGTTAGTATGTCTATACAGTTTTTGATTTAATACTTAATTTTTTGATTTAAGATAATCTGCATAAAAATTCCAATATTTTTTACTCGATGAATCTCCTACCGCCGACTTGAACTGTTGACCAAGCGCTCACTTCAAAACCTTAACGATGTACCGTTATCCAGTATCCATCGGGAATGTTCTGGTATTCTGATTAGGGAGATATTCATTAGATCGGGCGGTGCACGCTGGTCGTCCCCCTAATGAAAGCTGGTCAATGGGGTCATATAACACCCTGGATGGTGCGGGTGATGAACGTGGAACAACACAATACTTGTCGAAATTCACTTACGCATGGCTTCTTCTAATTATCTTTGATGAAGCGGTGATAGAACAGCTGCCACTAGTAGAATATATTGAATATGTGGTTTAAACTGCTAGCACAGGTTTGAGATTTGTAAATCTTTCCAAAAAAATTCTTAATTAACCAATTTATTTTAATTCATCGGAAATTCTGGAAGCCAATAAAAGAATCCATACTTGAGATAAACGAAGGTAAAGCAAGGAGGTGTTTTCTAAGTAGTAGTATGCTCCGAAGTAGGAATTCACAGTTATCCAGATATCACGAAAATTTCTTTCCATTTGAAGCGTTTAATTTATAAATTGTGTTTGGCTAAATTTAATGCACCAAGGGGCGCTTATTCACCCACTGATCCCTTCTCTCTTCTCCCCCCCCCCCTCTCGTTCACCTCACACCTCACTTATTTTTGATACTCAGTGTTGAACAGCATGCGAGATTATTACTTATGCATCTTGTTTTGACACCATCGCGCATGAGTGAAGTGACAAGTATGATATAATGATCTGTTGTTTTGCTGTCTAATTTTAACATTCATTTTGCAACTTTTTTGATAGTTCCTGGAACCTAATAGATAACCTTACTGTAACATCAGGAGCGGGATCTAAATATGGTGTCTGTAATCTACCCCGTTTGTAACTGCTAGTTTGATGCAGGATCAAAATCAAGCTTTGTAAATGTACAATCAAACCCGGAATATTTTGACGGCACCGAAAAATCACTGCCATAGAATGTCGCTGCTGCTGCATAAGGGATGAAAATGGAAGATGAGTTGCTCAAAACAACCACATTTGTTTACTCTGGGATCATATGAAATTCAAGCTACGCGTTACGGCCAGTACTAGTTCTGGATGGCAACTTTGAGTAACCCATCGCATACGCGGGTTTCATGAATAATTCTAGTAATCACTGTTGTTTGGGTCCGTCAATGCGTTGCTCAGGTTGCACCCCGCTGGCAGGCGCCGAGATTTTGGTTCTGGTTAACTCATCTCACCTACGGTTACCCCAAGGCTTCTTCGTACTTCTTGAAGAAAATCGTTTTGTACTTGAATTCGGCTGTAGAATAGTACAGTACTCCCATAAATTTATACATCCATAAAGGCCTCATAAGCTGCATCTAAAGTGCTCTTTGCGTATGACTCCATGCATATTCTACAAGAATCCTCCGGCAACCCTCGTCGTCTCCCAATGTGATCGCTAATTAAGCCCGATTCTTGATGGGTAATAGCGCTGCTCAGCGCCCATAAGGCCCTCACGCAATCATTGTCCTCTTCAGCTTAATCCAATTTTTCGTATCTATGCTCTACTTTCACTTTTTGGATTCAATTGATGTTGGTCAGACTCTATGGCTCTTGGGGTCTTACATGAGGTCGTACCCGGTAGATCTCCCTGGGCTGACTAGGTATGCGCAGCAGTTCATCGTCGAGACTCCATGGCCCCGGAATCGTGTCAACGCCTTAACTCAGACCAGTTTCCAGTTACCTGACAACTTTCTAAACCGCCATCATGTGCTGCTCATCAGTCATTCTCATAACCATGGGCTCTTCACAATGCCCTCTGCTTGTGTACGTGTCCGGCTTGCGTGGGTGGCGCGGCTTCCTCAATTAGCAAATCGAGTTCTGGTGTCGGTCATTAGAAGCTGGGGACCACGCAGCTCGCGGTCATTTCGCTTCATTCAAGCGTTGAAATTGAAACATGCCCCGATTATAATGAGGTTCAGATGGATGGCGGGGCGGAAGTGGTTCGGCTGTCGCTAAGTGAAATAATGGAGTGGATAGTTCTAATCATCAAAATCGAAAGAAAGGAGGCTCAATTGTGATTCCTATGTACCCTCTTTCAACCTATTTTCTGATGTTGCTGAAGCTTCTATAATAGTTTCTCAGACATATGAGAGATTCCCGAGGACCAACTTGACATTTCTATGTAAACCTTAAACTTCATTTTCAACTTTGGTTCAGATTATGAGTTTTTCCTTATGTCTTAGAAACTCCCTTTTCTCTCGCTCCTTTCCCGAAAGATTCGGCCATGGTCAAAGAAAAGGCTCAGGCAATTCTCCACTTTTTTGTAACAATGTACTCTAAGCAAATCTTGTCAAGCTCATCATTTGTAAAGAACACTTCACATGTATGATTGTCGCCTCTAACGAACTCGTTTTTACACTCGTTTCTTCCTTAAGACCACCAAAGCAATTTGCATTGGCTGGCTGAAGGCTGGCTAAAGCTGACAGAACGGTAATTGCATGTGGAGTGGGTTTGGTTAGGAGAATCAGCTTGGCTTCATTAGACGGCTTCCGTTGGTTTTTTCGTCCACTTATTGTCCTTTGAAGACTAACGGCATCTGCCGAGAAATTGCCTTGTTCTAGGAATAATTGCTCTGGACAGAACTATTCTTCTACTTTTCTGCAACGTTCTTCAGAATACCGAATTTAGTCCTAAAACGAATTTGCGCTCCACCCAGAAGGCTTCTAAGCTCCGCTGACCAGTTAGTGAATTAGTTTTCACTTCGCCACGCTTCACCCCTTCATTGGTGGGCGGCAATTTGAGGGACCAATGCTGCCTAATTATGCTTTCGAGAACTGACCACTCCTAACGAATGATCCTTGTCGCTGCTGCTGTAATTAGGGATTAGCTGTAGCTAACATTATCGCTTAAAATTTAGAGTTTGCAGAGAGCTGGGTGGAATTGCTTTGTATTATGTCTCATTTCCATAACTTTCATGTGTCCGTGAGTTAGTGAAGAGACACTGAAGACAGATTGAGCTCCCCAAGGTTTTATTTCCCACATTTGAATTTATCTCTCATTTTCTTGATCCTATAGTGCTTTTGTAGTGCTGAATTACCATTTGACAGCAGAGTTCTTGAAATCACTTCTCAAAACAACTCAAACATTCGTTTCGAGATCAGCCTTTGCTTTCTGCAAAATTCACACTCCATTACTTTACGCCCTCTTCTCTCATACGTCTCCTTTCGTTTACTCAGTTGCTAATCTAGAGGTTACCTGCTTTTCCATAGCAGCGAGAAATACATCATAGTGCAGCGACAGTCATTAGACGATTAGTTATTAACTGCTGCCGTTCGATTTCCTTTGAAAGGATTACCATAATGGTCGTTTTCCATGGAGCTCCACCTGTGTAACTTATCAATATAGCTGATTGACTAAGTGCTCTGCTATATAATTCTGTTCCTTATTCGCGTTGTTATGGATTAAAAATCACATTGAGGAGCTTTCAAGAAAATTTTGCATCATTTCATAACGCATTTTTATACCATTCGCGCCAAAAATTAGAAATTTTGAGCATATAAGTCAACTAGTTGAGGTCATTATTCGAAAAAATTTAGCATGTTTGTGTAAATTGATGACAAACTTATGAATATGATCACACAACAAATTTTACTTGGAAGGAGACAAAATTAATTCATCTTTCTTTCCGTAAAACGTAACGGGTCTTAGGGTGAGTTAGAAGTTGAAGTTCGTTTGATTACCATTAAAATTCGAATCAATAATTGCATGAAAGTGCAATAGCATGAACGTAAGCTACTATATCGGACTATTTTATTTCAAAAATGGTTTTCTTTTGATAAAAGGAAATTTACATTGCGAAAATTGCGATTCTGCGCGTGGTTTACATTTGTCAAACGGATAATCGTTGATCTACAGTATAACAGTCCACTTTGCAGTCTTTCGCTCGATTAATCTTTACTTGGGATTAATCTTTACTTGAGATGTAACGCACGAAAATCCTCGTGGTACCAGTGTCCCCACCTAACGCTTACTTGTTGACAACAGGTTGAGACAAAAAATTTTTAATCGGAGTTCGAAGGAAGAGAATTTTGAATATTGCATCTTCTTCTTGGAAAGAATGGTTCGTGAAACCCAAAATGGAACTCAACATAGAAGTCTTTCGATAGCGCGAGACCAGAGAATTACAATTCGGGTGTTATTCCGATTCAAAATATGTCATTTTAAACAGACATCTTGAATCTTCAAAAATTTACATGTCAAAATCTTGGTGCAAGACTTTTAACAAAATAAATAGCACAAAGTTTTCTATTCGTCCAGATGTCTTCAGATTCTATGCAGAATCTAATTAACCCCTCCTCCAAATTTTTACGAATATAATCTCATAAAGATCTTGCTCCATATTATTCGCCGCCCCTTGATTTGTAAACACCTTCTTGCTCACCCTGTTTTCCAGTAAGACATTAGTGAGATTTACACAGCTATAGACTCGACGGTATCTTATACCCATCCTTTTCACTATCCATGTCCTACCATTTCCACATTTCGCGCACCAGTGCTCGTGTAAATGCTAGTGTACACTGGGCACATTTGCATGGTTTGCGCGCTCCATTCGCGCCTTTCATCCTCGAAAAAACCGACCATTTGACTCCTACTAAATCATAGGTCTCGTATCACCTGCTAGCTCATCGCTATGGCAGCGACCTTGTCACGAGTCCCTTGAGAGAAGTTCTGTATAGGATTCTGGCTACAATTAGCCAGAATCTGTACGCAAGAGCTTCAGCTGTCAGCGTTTGCTGATCTGTTTGTACGACGTTATGGCGCACAAACGCCGCATACCACCGATCGGCTTAACAATCCGTGGATTAAACACTTTAGCCAGAGCAAAGAATAATAATGGGACAACCTGGTCAACAAAAAGGAAATCGCGAGTAATCAGAGGTACTGGTTTGTCCAATTTCTCCGTAAAATTGTAGAAAAATGCAGGAAAAGTCATCGGATAACTTTAATTAGAAAGGAGCGATGCTGTTTCACAATCTTAGCGATTTCTTATATCCTTCAGCTCCCAATGGTTGTAGAAATGCTGAGGAGGATTTTTGCATACTAGCTGGAGCTATGCGTGTCCTTTTCATTGCGTTTCTTCCCCCGGTTTTTCTGCGGCCATAATCGAATTCGTATCAGATTTTTCATAGTTTAGAGGCAGCACCTTTCAAAATGCTTTAAATTCATAGATGTAAGAATTCAAAATTACTCTCAAGTTACGCCAGTTTGAAATGTTTGTTGTAGAGAGTAGTCCAGATATAAGGCCTAGTCAGAGAACCCATGACTTTATACACAAAGGGAGAGAACCTCTTTATTCCACCGCGCAGTCTCATAGATCACTCCTTAATTGGCTGTCAGCAAAATTATGCAAATTTCCTCCACTCATTTTCAAATTTATTCAAGAAGCTCAATCTTCTCGTCTACCAGCTGCTAACCGAACACATGTCTTTATAACCCAGGTTAACCTGTGTTTAGGAGTGTTGTTAATTACAGTAACGGTACCTGACCCCGGTCGGTTATTCTTTGATGTACTCGCTTTGTTCACACACAGCAGCTCGACACATACGATACTCTTTCTCTGCTGGAGTGTTTTATTGCTCTTTCTGAATCGTTGCGTTTTCGTGGTTTCTTGGTTAAATTTGAGTGTATTTGGGTAAACTAAGTCTGGGAAAGATACAGAGCAACATTTTCTGAGGTTTTATGCGTTTGTAAAGGCTACTCATCTATTTCGATATCATTGAATTATTTGCCTATTTCGAAAGTTTTATGATCCCATTCACATTCAACTCTTTCCTCCCTCCGTCCCTCCTAGCCCTTCAAAGTGTCTTCCACCTTCTAAGTGCGCTTCTGAACACAAGAAAAAACACACTTATAAAGAAACTACCACTATCCTCACTCCCTTTGTAACAGTTTTTATGCCTTTATTAATATTCTCTATAGAATCGCGAATGTAAAAACTCTCAAGTTGTTTTTTTTATTTCGTACATTCCTTTTGAAAAGCCCTCAAAGCCATGCATGAAGTATGGAAAATTTTTTTAGCTGCACTTCCTGCAGGCGACATTTTTTGTCGTTCTATGCCATTCAATGATGTGGCACGAAATGGAAGTATTCATGCTTGTAGTTAAACTGGATTGAAGTTTTTCTCCATAATTTTTCACTTCTAAACAGCTGAGTACGCTTTAATGAAGTGCTAAAGCTCCTATTGTGTACCTTTCGTAATGTGAAAAACTGTGGAAAACTCAAACTGAGATTAGCAGTTGACAAAAAAGTCATGCAAAAACATTTCAATACATCTATATAAGAAAACTAGCTGGCTTACCCGGCTCCGCCGTATCCGGACCAAACTTGGCACACATACACTTCGGGCCCCGGCGGGTGTCACAGTCCACTTTTCGTTATCGATCGATGTCGATTTTACCGATTTTTATCGATTTTTTGGCAGAGTTCACCTACAGGGCTAGGAGTTGGCACAGGGGGGAAGTGAGCATGGGGATTCCGAATACAATATTAGTTTTCAGAATTATCGATTGCTTTTATTGATTTTATCGATTTTTTGTAAATTTTGACATGCGAGGCTGGGATTTTGCACAGGGGGGTAATCGAGCATGCTGATCACGAACACAATATTAGTTTTCAGGATCGTCCATTACTTTTATCGATTTTATCGATTTTTTTGCAAAGTTTGACCTGCGGGGCTGGGAGTTTGCACAGAGGGTAATCGAGCATGCAGATTACGAATACAATATTAGTTTTCAAGATCGTCCATTACTTTTATCGATTTTATCGATTTTTTGAAAATTTGAGCTAGGGGGCTGGAATTTGGCACAGGGGTGTTCGAGCATGCTGATCACCCCCCTTGGGGATGATCAGCATGCTCGATTACCCCCCTGTGCCAACTCCCAGCCCCCTAGCTCAAACTTTGCAAAAAAATCGATAAAATCGATAAAAATAATCGATAATCCTGAAAACCAATATTGTATTCGGAATCCCCATGCTCGATTACCCCCCTGTGCCAACTCCCAGCCCCGTAGCTCAAACTTTGCAAAAAAATCGATAAAATCGATAAAAGTAATCGATAATCCTGAAAACCAATATTGTATTCGGAAACCCCCATGCTCGATTACCCCTCTGTGCCAACTCCCAGCCCCGTAGCTCAAACTTTGCAAAAAAATCGATAAAATCGATAAAAGTAATCGATAATCCTGAAAACCAATATTGTATTCGGAATCCCCATGCTCGATTACCCCCCTGTGCCAACTCCCAGCCCCGTAGGTGAACTCAGCAAAAAAATCGATAAAAATCGATAAAATCGATATCGATCGATGACGAAAAGTAGCCTATGACACCCGCCGGGGCCCGTAGTGTATGTGTGCCAAGTTTGGTCCGGATCGGTTCAGAAATGGAATTTTCTATTCGGAACATACGTACAGACATACAGACAGACAGACATACAGACAGACAGACAGACAGACAAACAGACATTCAGCTTTATATATAAGATAAATACCAGTCTGCTTCCGTCCCACATTGTTTTTCATTAAAAAAAGGTTTTTGGGGTAGGAACGTTTAAGTCTTTCATTGCAACGGGGCTTCATGCAATCGACATATCGATTGCTGATTAGTTGGCTAAACTGCTATACAGTACTTTGATCTTTTTATTTCTTTTTTGCTTTTGAGTACCATATTTACATGTTATGTGCATAGATGGCAAAACGCTTGGATTGAATAAGTAAATGAAATCAAATGAATGATAAAATAAAATTATGATAAATGAGCGCCTTCAAATCGTATAACCAAACTTTCTATTCATTGAAATTTTATGCCACACTACGATTTTTTACATTGTGATTTACTTTTCAATCAATATATTGGTCGAAATCAGTGGACGTCGTTTCCGCTCCAAAAAAAGAACGGATCTTCTATATGGGGAGACTGCAAGTGAATCACTGAAGGATTTCAGTGCATTATAATTTTTCAATTTATCACCCTGTAACCGAACTATACTTAAAATTACTTTTGAATCAAATATAATTTGTTAGAAATTCCTTCACTCTCCATTTTGCAACGACCTTCCTTAGTTCGTAGGCAATCTGCCTCTGCAAAACTATGTAAGTTTCATTATTCAGTAGTTTCCCTTGCAATTTTTCCTCATGCTGGTTCGGCAGAATTTGCAAAGCAACACAAGGAAAGAAAAGGCAACCATTTTCTTCAGTTATCTGGTTATCTTCTTTCCTCGGAGTCAATCTTCTTAGCTAATCTCTTTGTACTTTTTTCCCTCTAAAATCCTCTTGCAATGCGATGGCGCTCTCGTCACCAGTTCTCTATATAAAAAGAATTCTCTTTCCTTTGTGTTTTATGCACGTCGATGAATGGCAGTGATAGCAGAGCGGCAAAATTGGATTTATTGAAATCCTCACCGGCCTGACAACATCGTTTTTCACCTGAGGCCCCTGAACGACGCATCGTTCACTGTCACATCACTGCCAATGAGCCCCTTCCAAATCCTGCCTTATGCACTCATTCTAGATTGGATTCTTAGCAAGAAAGCTGTACAGCTGTTTTTGTATTACCTTTTCTACTTGCCTACCGGATAGTAGGGAATTTTTGTATTATAAATGCACTAATGCACGAATACTTCTGGTTGACTGGATAGGCAAGAACTTTCCGGAAGTCGAGTCAGCGTTTTTTCCTTTTTGTGTACTTTGCTACTTAGGAATGTGCTAAATACATAACTACAAAATCGCCATAAAAAATTCATACTACATGGCTAAATGAGAAAATTCGATCATCACAAATAATTGTGTGAGATTTTCGAGTGCGCGATTTTCATTTTGGGTCTTTAGTCAAAGAAAGAACTGAAGTAATTTCTGCACATTGGGGCAATTCGTTCATGATTGAAGTGGGTAATCAAAACGTTTCTTATGCAAGAAGCAAGGGCAAGAAAGAAGAGGAAGAAAAAAAAGCAAAAAAACCTTCAGACTGATTCGTTTTTTCAGATTCTCTGATCTAAAGCTTTAAATTTTATGCAGATTTGTCCAAAAATAGCAGAAGCACATAGTTACATACGTAGTTCATAGTGAATTCTAGCACCCCCTTTCTCCTCCTCGCTTACTCGTAACCATCTCGAAATGATTTAGTGGCGCCTACGAATAATGAAGGCAAGGTGTGAATTGGGGTTGAAAATAAGCACGTTGGACCGGGCAATTATAACAATTTCGCCTGCAAATCCATGTCCTTTTGGTTGTCTCAAATTGTGCAGACAACATGTTGTTCGTATAGGTCATTTCCGGGCTTGGGAGAAAGGCAGGGGGAGGGAGGAGGAGGCGCAGAGCGGAATCGTTAGGTTCTAGTAAAGATAAGTCGATTTCATAGATCATATTCATTCATTCAAGTTCAACTTTTCGTTCCATGCTTATAATCTATTCATTCATTTATCCAGTCTCATTCTAAAATCGTGCATTGAAACATGACCTTATCCACCAATTTTTCCCCCTTCGTATAGGTCATTTCCGGGCTTGGGAGAAAGGCAGGGGGGGGGAGGGGCTAAGTGAAGAATAGAATTTTGAAAAGGAGATGCGAGAAATTCTACTTATGTCGGGAAAATCTATCACTTACAATCTCAGTTCATTCATTCATTCATTCATTCATTCGTCGAAAACATCATCAGCTATCCAATATAACCTTATAAACCAAATTTTCTTCCCCTTCCTCCCCCCAGCTCTCGTCCCTACTAATAATTCTATACTTTATAATACTTTTATACAAATCCACAGCAGGTAGTTGCCTAGTTAGTCATGCTGCTCAGCGTAACTGCCACTTATGATAGCCAATTAACACCTATTTAGCAGCTTTTTAATATTGTATTGTTTCCCAGTGGGGGTCCATTCAAGCGCAATGGCTGAGGCTTGGATACAGGTGTCGATGTGAGACCACCTGACTACGGGCCAGGATGACCACATTGGCACCAATATGGCGCATTCATTAAGTCGAGCCAAAGTGTAAGCTTCTGGAGTGGACGAGTGGGCGAATTATGGTGCTGGAGGGCTCCATGGTTCTTACATGGACCACTTGAGAAAATCTTTGCAAGGAAAATTATGAGAGATGATCAAATCGAATTCGTCTGTTTCTTTTGATTATTACTGTCTGCTATATTCAACAGATCCAGGAAAAAAGCGTAGCCAAGACAAATCAACCAACCAAAAAATTCCTACCCAAGGATAACGCCCTTATCCCTTTGCTCACCTCGCATTGCTCTTATTTTCTAAGGGATGACCAAGGTTCATTGTGACGTGACCAATCCAGTCATTCAGTGTGTCACGGACACTTTGCCCGAGTATAATCGCTGAGGAAAATCACTTGTGGGTGACGGTGCAATTATAGTCGAAACAGCTCGATGTCTCTGACATTATGAAGAGGGAGAAAGGATGTTTGTGACAGTCGATACGTTATGTGTGTATGAGTAGAAGATTGGAGACGGATCTGTCTTGGACCCGCAGATGACAAGTGCGCAGGTTTCAGACCCCGAGTGAGGCGAAAATCTGTGAATCTTTGGAATGAGACATTTACATTCATGGACAGGGAAGGAGGGGGTCGCGATTATTCAGACATTCATGATAAACCGGCAGTAGTTCGAATTGGATTAGTCTCCCGGAGTGGGCCATACACCGTCGCAATCGTCTTTCCCATACGGCTGCGCCCTTTCACACTTTTTTCCAAACCCTGGTGATTCACTCAGCGATCTCATTTCTTAGAATGAACAGGATGAAAAACAAGGATAAACAGCCCTTCATCCTTTGTTCTTAGATTTAGTAAAGAAAACTCTCAATCGAGTATCACATTTCGAGGGCAACTTCCAAAAGGGTGCAATGCCCTAGTACTTCAGTAAAAATTTTTTCCACTGATGTATCATCTCAAATAAGAGTACTCCACCACCATTATTTTTACTATACATTTTCGGAAGCCTATACTTAGCGTAAGCTAAGGTATTCGAAGCTCTGCTTAGCGTGAAAGTTTGCTTACCTCATTACAAATCTTGCTTCGTAAAATTAGAGGTCAGCTGAAACCAGCGCACTTTTGGCAGGCCAAATGAAACATTTAGCATGCTACAACTTTCATGGTGAATCTAACGTTAAATGGAAATACGTATTTTCTTTTTCCGCTTTAATATCAGACAGAAATCGGTTGAGTAAGACAAGGCTAGTACGTTTCTCGTCCTCGCCTACTCATTCATGCGTGCTCATGTACTTTCTTTTCGAGAATGATGAAATGTCGAGGCTTTGAAAGGATTGACACACCTTGATTGAATGCTTAGCCTTTTTGCGTTGTTCTGGTTGAAGACAACGTAAGTTAAACAAGTTTATGGGCCGCATATAGAGCAAAAAGGTTGTATAAGTATACAGCGGTGTATCTTGCAAAAATTTGATACCTTGCTAGAAGTTGTCGGATTATCCGGTTGTTAAAGCCGAAGAACCGGTAAGATATCGTGTGCTGAAAGTGAGTGCCGCAGAAAAGTCGAAATAACTTGCTCTGTGAAGTTTTCGCTTTTCTTCGTCCGATGGTACAATCCTCTCTGCCCCCTTTCTCAACTGAACACCCACCCATCAAACAGCCTACCTTGACTGCTCCTTCTGCCACTTACACCCGGGACCTGTATCGGGGCTATAGTGTCACATTTGTCGTTTTATTTGTTGTCTAGGATGTCCTTGGTCAGGCTGGGTTGCTAATTATACCTACAAGTGACCCGCTCGACCCTCTCATATTCCTGTAACCGCCGAACTCGTCCGCGTCTACGGTAATCCCTATCCGACCATCTGTGTCATGCTCCGTACACTATACTTAGCTTTTACCGCATTGCAACCGGCATTCTGGCTATCAGTGGCTTCCAAGCGCTTTCCAAACTCAAATTTCCCAAAGAGAAGCGCGATCCCACCACAGTTGCCCAGATTTGGTACAATAAATCATGTCGTAGTGATATGGAGAGAGCTGGCGAGGAATGCCGCGCAATATATCGCGCTTCACTCAATCATAGCGACTGTCCGACGAGCCGGACAGGGATGAATCGCGGTAACATTCGCAGTTCCTATCTCATCGCACTGCGTTCTACCTTCTTACTGTCCCGGTAACAGTCGTACTCGCGGGCAGCCAGGTCAACCTTTGTCTGTAGTTTTCCGTCAGGTATTTGAATTTCTCTTCATTGTGTTGAGGTGCTCATTAGGGTGTCCTGAGAGATAAAAGACGAATTTTGCTTGCTGTATCTATTGAAATTCCGGAATTCACATTTTAATAAGAATATATGACTAACGCCTAAAAAATACTAATCCCCACTTCCACAAGTCTCAGCGCTTTAAGCAGAAACTGGGATTATTCCATCGTTGCTCACATCTTCCTGGTGAGGATGTGGTTCGGGAATTACGTCCGGTAACAGTTGTTTCCTCCGGAAATCCACTTACCTAGGTCAAAAATATGATGAATGGATGAAGTCAAAACTGGTCTCTCCTCTTAACGGACAACGTCTCAAACATTCAGCTGCGTCTATCATCTTACCCGTCTTTCTGTCGTATCTCAGTCTAAAATATAATGCTCATATATTTCAAAAAAATTTGTATTTTTTGTGTTCTATCGTTTTCACATGACAAATTGGCCAGGCACTCTTAATCACTGTTTATTTATTATGTTTTAGCGATAGCGAACAGAGCGCAGCCCTGCTAAATGCATTTAAGCTATAATTCTGAAAATTTAGTTCATGATGATGACAATTGATGAAACTATTTTTTCTTCAGAAGCTAAATATGCACTTTTGTCATCATCTACCTTGCATGGACTGGACGCGAAAAGAAATCTTGGGAAAAGTCAAAATCAAATGAGTTTGTGAAAAAATCGTGGGATATACAATACCGCTCACAGAATGTGCAAAATTTCCGTAAATGTCGCGAAATTCCGTAAATGTCGCGAAATTCCGAAAATGTCGCGAAATTCCGAAAATTCCGTGAACTTTCCGGAATATCGCGAAGTTTCGCGAAATTCCAGGAATTTCGCGGAATTTTGGGAATTTCGCGGTATTCACGGAAATTTTGCATACTTTGTGAGCGGTATTGTATAGTAATATCATAAGTGGGCGGGGCTTACAGTTCACAGCTAAAAAGCGAAAAATCGATATTTTGGAGGTTGATGAACCACCAAATCCTCAAAATGGATAGAATCGGTCTTCTGAGGGCTGTAAAATCCCGAAAATCGACAACAATCGATAAAATCGATATTTTGAAGGTTGCGAAATCCCAGAAATTGACGAAAATCGATATCCCAAAAATCGGCAAAATTGATAAAATCGATATTTTGAAGGTTGCAAAATCCCGAAAATTGACAAAAATCGATAAAATCGATATTCTGAAGGTTTCGAGATTTCGGAAATCGGTAAAATTATCGAAAAACTAAGCAAAAAATTCGAAAAACTCCATAATAAGCTCATTTCCAGTGCTTTTATACAGCTGAATTTCCTCCAAGCAAGCTCCGCCCACTTCATACCCCCACATCACGATCGAAATTGAAGAAAATAAGAAAAATTAAGAAAAAATAAGGGAAAATAAGCGAAAATCGCGTTTTTCTAAGCTTATTTACCCCTTTCTAGCCGGTTTTAGCCCCCTAACCAGGTCCAGATGGCCGCGGGTAACTATCACACGCGCTGCACAAATAGAGAGAGGGGAAAAAATGAGGGGGGAGAAAGAGGAGAAATTGCGAGACCCTGAACTAAAAAAAAACAAGTCCGGGAAGGTTTATAGATGGGCTCCCACAGGCGGAGCCCCTACATTTTCTCCGAATTATATGTGGTGTCCCCCTCGAATACAAACTGAAGAATGGCTATCCCAGCCCGTCATCCCTAGTCTCCACGGAGATAAAATTCAAAATATGCACTATCGCCTTTATATAGCGCCTCCTACAGGGAATCTCTAGGCACAGGCTACCCCCAGAAAAATAGAGCTACAAAAACTACATGTCAATGGCCACATGAAATTACCCCAGCCCTGCAACTCGTAGAGATATAAGGCGCCGAAGTCGCCCTTGTTGACAGATTTCCCAAGTTCGGCTGTCAATTAGGCACTTTTAATGGAAATTTGTTATTCTACGACCTTCTCTCTAAAAATCATATTTTCAGAGATCTGTCGAATAAAACAAACCCCAGCCCCGTAGCTGTAATATTCGCAGAGTTATTAGCCCCCCAACATGCATGCTCAGGACGTAAAATCGGCTCTCTCAAAGTTGCCCCGTAATTCCCCCAAAAAATCATGGTAGACACCTCTCTCATACCTATACACCCCATAATTTTTCCAGCTTCTTAGAAGCAATACACACTGATATAGCGCGCTCTTGGCCTCCCGCTCCTCACTCTTGGCCTCGGCGCAAGATTTGGTCAAAATATTGAGAGGTTCTCGGATTGACCGTAAACTTCACTCATAGTAATTTTTGGTTCCGATCTTTACGAAAATCCTATTTATTTTGCACTAGAGAGTCTTACAGTAAAGCTAAAGTGAGATAGAAGTAGCTGAACCAATCAAGATCGCAACTTCGCCTGCACTTTTCCCCTACCTGTTGCGGAAATTGTCTGCAAATTTTTGTGAGTTGAAAACTTTGTGAACACCTCTATCGGACCATGCTTAGCACAGATCTTTATTTGAATTGTTCGTCAGATTATGATGTTACAAAATCGCCTTCTCATGAATTCTCTTTCAAATTCGAAAGTCGTGTAATTTGGCAGATATTCTATCCTACAATGTGCCACCAGCAGCAAAACAATGTAAGAAATGTTGTTAGCACGTCGAGTACAATATCGCTCACAGAATGTGCAAAATTTCCCTGAATATCGCGAAATTCCGGAAAGCTCGCGGAATTTTCGGAATTTCGCGACATTCACGGAAATTTTGCAAGTTATGTGAATGGTATTGTAGAATGCAAGAAGATGCCCAACGATTGTTACAAGAGCGCAACGATGCCAGTGTGGAAGAACAAGGGGGATATAACAGACTGCTCTGTATACAATACCGCTCATAATTCGTCAAAAAAGTCGCCAGACTGCGGCGGAGTGTGGCGGAGTGTGGCGTAGTGCGCCGGAGTGCGTCGGAGTGTGGCGGACTGCGGCGGAGTGCGCTAGAGTGCGTCGGAGTGTGGGGGAGTGCGGCGGAGTGCGCCGCACTCCGGCGACTTTTTTGACGAATTATGATCGGTATTGTATATGGAGTGAGTGGAAGGAAATACACATACAATACCGCTCACAGAATGTGCAAAATTTCCGTAAATGTCGCGAAATTCCGTAAATGTCGCGAAATTCCGAAAATGTCGCGAAATTCCGAAAATGTCGCGAAATTCCGAAAATTCCGTGAACTTTCCGGAATTTCGCGAAGTTTCGCGAAATTCCAGGATTTTCGCGGAATTTTGGGAATTTCGCGGTATTCACGGAAATTTTGCATACTTTGTGAGCGGTATTGTAGGACAAATTTGTTTTTTGGAACGGATGAATTTAGGTCCCCTCATTTGGCACAAACAAAAATGAACCTTAGAACCAAGGTATTTTTGGAAAGCAAAAGCCCCTGTCAACTTTCTGGTGCATGACTGCTTTGACATGCCAAATTAGCGAACAAACAAAAAACATACGGGAATAGCTGTTCATTACTTGGATTAGCTGTTCATTACTTGGATATCTTGCATAATCTCGTATATGAACTCACTCTGGATTTGCAACATTCTTCTCTGGATTTGAAACATTCTCCATATTCTAAACGTTTATTGGTTGCTATCATACTTACGTAAGCTTGGGGAAGCTTCCGAAACATCTAGTTGCTCTTTCGCTAAATTTTCGCTTATTATGGTTTGCCTTCCTTTGTTTCATGGACATTCTGAGTATATGCATGCATGTAACTGGAATAAGCAGCGAATAATCTTCGTAAATGAATAATATAGCATTTTTACGACAACCCCTTAAAAATCTCAGACTCAAAACGGTCTTCCGATTTGATCTTGTCCCAAAAATACCGCCAAATCTTGCGTCACAACCCGTTTCCTCCCTCCCTTCCCGAACATCTTCGGCACCCTCACCTTGATCACCGTTGGTGGTTCCGGCCTTATCTAACAATAACACTGTTGCTTATCGCTACGTGTGTGTCGGTACGTTCACATCGCCCACTGCTAATTAGACATTTCATGGCGTCGGGGTCATTTGGACCGGGAAAAAAGGGATCCGCGTCGAGATAGTAGGGGCAGACAGGAGGTTCTAGAAGTTTATGGACATTAGCTCGCTTACCTACCGGTATGCATGCATTATAGCCTCAAATCCGTCTGGCAAGGTAACGCCAGCTTTTCTTTGGGCGCTCTAACACCTGTTACCTAACACCTGTTGTATTAACCCACGGTGACCCACTGGGTTACTGAATACTGACCACCACGTCAGCAGTAAATCAATCTGACGTCACCACTCCATATTACATTTACCACCTTTTACCCGAGTCCTGGTTAAGAGTTCTGGCCCCGTGTGACGTCACCCACTTACCACCCCCGTAACAGTCATTCAGTACTTATGCAATATTCGCAGACCCTTCAACTCAGGCGATGAGTGGCTGCTCTTCGACAAGTGAAGAGCACTATGCTCAGTTGTTGTGTTCACGGATGCATTAATTGTGTTGAGCGGTTTTCGTATTGCGCGATTTTTGGAGCAGCGATGGCGTAATCGCAGACCACAGCGATCACTTGTTGAGACTGCTGCGAGTGCTGTTTTGTTGCATTTTTGACCATGAACTAGCTATCGAAGCGAAAAGGGATCAAAAAGTCATATAAAGTCAGAATTTTTAATTCCTAGATGCACCGTGAAACAATAATCTAATAGATGCTAAGGTAGAAAATCAGAAGGGCACTAAAATCTTGTCAAAATTTTTTTAAGAAGATTGTTTTTTTCAAGAAGACAGCGTAGGTTATAAGAGCAATAGTAGATAACGGCGATGATTGGCTTTTTTCTCTTCGTAACTGTTACCATTCCAAGCTGCTAATTTTACTTCAAAGGCAGAATGGATCTCAATTTGCATCTAATTGAGCATAATAGTAAGAGAATAACCAGGTAAGTGAATTGACTGCATATAACTTGCTCTTGTTCAGATAAATTTCAAGAAAATTTTGTTTTACAGAGTCCACTCATCTGTGGAGAAAAAATGTACGAGTAGTCTCCTTCTCTCCAATAACTGGTTCTAAGATTTTTTTGATGTTTATGAAAGGCTGTAGATTGATTTGAAGGAAACTTCATTCTTCTTACTTTGGTGATAGTTGCAATCACTTCAAAATTTTTGAAGGATTTGGATTACCTTCCTTGCCATCTTTATTTTTCTTTCGACATTGAGGATTACTAATATTATAAACCGATAATTTCCTTTTCAAAGCATGCATAACTCCATTTCATTGAAAAAAAAAACAGTGATGATTACCTAGTATGTAGTGATTATCACAACCTCTTTCTCAAGTTGACTTCATAGTTTTTGAGACTCACATTCTTTTACTCCCCTCTCTCATGTGTCCTGCTTGAGCGGATTTTTCATACAATACAAGAGAAACCTAATAACTTTTGCATAGCCTTGCATTTCCTTACTGCTAGAAGAGCTTTTTCCATAAACCGAAAGCTAGAGCGTCTCTGTTATTCAAAGACTATGAGAGAACTCGGGTGCGAAGGGCGGCGGTAGAAACAATGGGATGTGCTGCACGCATGTTATGAATCAGCAACGAGGACCGAAAGAGAAACAAAAACGGCGAGCGCACCGTTATGTCGCTTCGTGGTGGTTTTTTTTTTCGTGAGAGTTTGTTCAAATTTGGACCAGGAAGAATCTTACCCGGTCTGAGTGGCGGAAATGGGACGAGCTTGAAACTTCTCGCCTAAAATGGAGGCTCACCCTCTATTGGTCAATATAGGTCTCGACACAATTTTTCGGCAAGCGTGAGAGTGGGCGAGGCTTTGAGTTTCTCTTCATTTGCACGCATCGCCTTCCCTGCCCACAGAGGAGCGCCCAAAAAATTTGAATTTACGCTTGGGACCATCTGTTAATCCCAGCGCCTCGCGTAGAAGGTGTACATGAGTGTGTGTAACCCTATCTGTAGCTCGTTTACTCCACCCCTACTAATATTTGTTTATTTAGCGTGGGATCAGCGCTAGTGCAAGGGGGGGGGGGGCACTTCGGCCGGACACTAGCGGGCTGGAGTGTTCGCATGTTGGAATAGCCGGTCGGCTACACCTCTAAAAGCACTTCTGTTGATGTCTCTTCCGCTGTTTTGGACTTGATGAGTAATCATAGAAATTACCCGAGAGAGCCATGATTTTGTGATTTTACGGGATTCATATGACAAAAGTCCTGATATTGTACGTACGCTGAGTGCCTAAATATTTTCATTACTGCACGTAATTCTTTCACCGGCTTTTTTGTTCTTTCATTCAATTTGCTTTTGAAAGGGTTTTTAGGATGTGGGGCTGTTTTTTTAGGATGTGGGGCTGTTTTTTTTTTGTATTCATCCTTTGTTTTTTGCTACTATATGTCTGTGCCTTTGTCTGTCAACATATCTCCTTCCCAATGTAAAATGCCTAAGACGCCAGAAAAATTTACCACCTTATTCACCTCCCCCCCCCCCTCGAAAAACGGGATTTTTTCCCCTTCCATTACTTGTGGATCTTTCTATGAGTAACTCAACTTCATTTCATTGAGATTCCAAACTGCTGCACCTTTGGAAAATAGAAACTTATGGATCTAAAAGTTGTCGCTTACGGGTTTTTGTTTTTAAGAATACAAAACGCGAAATTTGTCAACACTAACGCCTAAAACACACGTATCGTTGGAATCAAGGTTTTCAACCCATTTTCTAACTCATACATGTCGTGTTAAGCATATTTAATGCCGGTAAGAGGAAACTCCAAGTCACGCTTAGACTATGTTCAAACAAAGGCTACAAGGCGTAGGGCAGCGGGGGTCATTTAGGGATTAAAGGGTTTCTCACACATTAGCGGCTGTTATCAGCGTTGTGGTTGTGATAAGCGGTGTTTATTTGGATAGTCGGGGAAGGGAGGAGGGGGGGGGGGGGGAAGAGGAGAGGGAGAATCGGTTTTGTCATCTTGAAATTTCGAGAATTTTGTCTCATTTTGAGGGAAAATGACCCTTTAAGTCAGATAACTCGTCCAAGTCGCTTCGCCCCACCCATTAATCGCCCGCCGTGCCACCGAGACAGGTGTTTTGCAACCGAAAACACTAGCAAATTGACCTCTTCGACAGCGCTTCGACGCTTCAATCGCCTTTGAAGGACTTAACTCATCGAAGCGTACGAGTTATCGAACACAATACCGTATAATCCACTGCATTCACCTTCACTAAACCATCGCCGATTATTCTCGATGAGCGGTCACGTTAAACGTCTCACATCTGTTAGACTTTTATGCTGTTCATCCGCATGTTTGCTTGTCGTCTTTGCGCGTTGCGCTTATGTCTGTGTTTACAGACTTTTTTGGATTACAGTACTTTTGATTTTCAAAGAGGAGATAATGGGTCATGCACTAGTTTTTGCAAATTTTTCTGCTCGGTTATATTAAGAGAGCTGACACCGAGATCGAGACATATTTTTATTGTAATGTCAGTTTATGGCGTAGTGTAATTAGCGATGAGTGTGACTGAGTGATTCAGGTAGACTCTTGATGCCGTATTTGCTACAATTTTATTTTATTTTTGCAATTTTTAACTTTCTATACTTATAGCCTTGTCCCAAAATACGTCAGTAAGTTCCAATCCTTTTTGTCATTGATTAAAAAACAACTCCGAATTACGTATTCTCAAAACAATTAGCGAGTATCATGGCTTCCAAAAAGATGGGGTAGGAAGATGAAGATGCAATAGAAATTTCTAGATGACTCACATCCTGCAAGAACTTTTTGGCTATAGTATAGTGAGCTCATAACTCACTGCGACGGGCACGGCCCAGAACATTTTTTTGCAAAGGTAATTGATTTTTTTTTTCAGAGTACGAGAGTACATTTTCGTTATAGTTTAGGGATACAAACGGCCAGCATGTGAGAGTATTCAATGAAGCGATTTTTCGGAAACTTTCAGCTTTCAGGGGAGGAGAGGTGGACTGATCACTCCGCTAGCTTTCATATAGTTCAATATTCCCAATTAGAATTTCGCAGAGTGTTGTGCTTTTGTTGTTACCGTAACCAAACGAGATCCTATGCCTTTCACTCATGCTCAATGTTATTTTGAATGCACCTTTGATAATACCGACATATCCATCTCCTTTAAACTCAAATGACCTCCTGCAGGCAGAGCTGAATTTCTTAAGAGCCCCACTAATTACAGTGTACGGCTGTTTCTTTCATTGCCAGCATTACGGTACTGGAGAATGAAGGTGGTAGGGACGAATAAAAGGAGCAGCAGCGCCTATCAATGACTTTCAGTTGAGTAATTATCCTTGCCTTGATTGCCATAATTAACCCATCTCCTCCTCGTCAGCTCCGTCTGCAGAGTCGTTGCACACCTGCACGGCGAGCTGTTCATACTGTTCCGAGACAACTCGTCCACGTCCGCACGCGCACTACCTCGCTTTATTTCATAATCATAGGTTCTTCTCCTTCCAAGGGTATTATTCGCAGCTGCATACATTGTACTCTTCTTTTGTTTCATCTTCACTACGGCTATGCAGATGTTTAGTGCAAGGTTTTAGCCCCCCCCCCCCCTACGCCCATTTTTTTGTTTGCATACTGTAGAGCGGTTACAGTGTCTCCATGAGGAGCTGTGCGCACATGCACGAGTCGGTCAATTGGGTTAAGTACGCGTCTCTTTTGATGTGGTCGTTCCTTATTTGCATTCTCTTTCCCGGTCCACGTTTCTTTGTGGCCCTTTAATATGGCCTTGTGCTTAGCGTTGAGCTGCTCTCGCTAGTCTTTTGATGGTTGCGCCATAATGGCGAAATTGGATAATGTTTGCCGATGGATAGGGTGCGGTAGTTTTTCTGGTTAGAATTTTGTCTTATTTTCAAGACTTAAATTTAATGCACACAATTTTCGAAACATCATGATACACATTTGGCTCAGAAAGCAGATTAAAAGCCAGATATGTGAGGGCCTACCGTTGCTTCAGTTCTAAAGGATGATTTGCTCTTTATTGTAGAATTTTTACTTCATATTCTATAAATCGATAGGTTTTACAACCAATAATGCTCAGTGACCATTTTCGATTCGGCATGTATCGAACAGAATCCTAAGGTAACAAAACTCAATGCCTATAGCTATCTATCGTATACTATTTCAACTTTCTCATCACGATTGTCCCCACTTTTTCTTTTTTTCATAATTTTATGTTCATTTTGCTCGAGACTATCCAATTTATTTTCTCGGCTGGAAAAAATGTGAGTATAGGAAGGATTCTCTTACAGTCAGGAAGTTAGTACCGTAATCTACGCATTTATTTACGGATGGGCGTGGCAACTGTCACTATGAATTTGCATCAACTCGTCCCGGCGCGTGAGCGTTAGTGCTGCCACCTTTGGCTCCCTGTTTCTTTTCCAATCGGTCTTAGGATAGTGCCATAGGCCTTTAAACGAAAATAATGTCTTTCAAAATTTTTTACACATTGATTTGATGTTTCTTTCACGGAGTTATTTCGCGATCTATTTTTTCAGATCTATTTTTTCGCTTTTCTAAGACTCTATTGCTTCTTATTTCTTCTCAGGTTCCCATACTTCTTGGGGAAGGTTCTTTTTTTCAGACACTGTTATGATGAATTTTTTCAAGATCAAGCCCACTTTCTATCCATTTACCACATTGCGGAGGCACTATGTCTAATTACCCTAGGTTTCCATCCTCTGTATCCTTCTTCCCCTCATCCTCAATCATTTGCCAGTATAACTCATTAATTTGATATGATTTGCAACATCCGCGCTAGACCCTCTTTTAGTCTAAATGCGAATGGACGTCGAGATGGCAATACATGCAAAATTTGGACCTTCTTATGTTACCGAAGCACTATCGAATATGATTTTTTTCAAGTTTGCATGCTCAAATTACTAATGAGATGAATTTTCATATATCTGATTTTGCAATGAGGCTTAACTCTCTTCGAAATAGGTGAATGTCCAGAATTTACTATCCATCTTTCCATGCACTATGTATATGAAAAAAATGCGAGCATATATACGCTGTCATGCTTAATTGAACATTTCCTGTACTTTTCGGGAACAAGGTTTGATATCGGATTACCTAGCTGTCTTCTCATCCGTTACACTCAGTTTTTTTTACCTAGGTACTAAGACGGGCTTTTGCTTACGAAATTTTAGGGCCATAAAACAAATTTGTGTCTATTTTTTGTAGGATATTGGAACATTTTGCCTTTTTCCTTGCTCGGCGTAATAAAATTTTATGCCCGTAAAATTTCGTAACGTTCTAAGGACTTTTCTGCAGCTCTACTAGCCGCGATGGCTGTGTGTGCCGAATCGCAGCCAAGCGCGATTCATTGTTATGATGTCCTCGTGCGTGGTCAGAAAAAAATCGCTTTGCTTTTATTTTTGCGGCATTTTACCATTCATGGCTATTACATAGCCATAATAGGGAAACATGTTTTTGTCGCAGGTTATGCCGGCTCGAACACGTTTGCTCGTTAACGCGAGAACTCGTCCGGATTTGGCGATATTGCAGTAACTTTTATGGAAAACGCTGAGTATCACGCAAATGTCTTTTATGATGCCATTTTATGATTCGGACCACTCCTTGTTGGTCGTGGGCTAATGTACGAGTTTTCCTACTACCTCCCTTGATATGACAATAACGGTGACCTTACAGCTACTGGTTGTTTGGTTGTTAATCGTCTTGGAGGTCCTAGTGATGGAGTTTTATGATCCAGATGTCGTTATTATAGGACAAGGGAGAGGGGTGGGGAGGAGGGAGAGATGGACATGTGCTGCTGGGAGGACAATTATGGGAGGATAAGATCTGGCCTATGTATGATGTTAGCGCAAACAAGTGCACAATATTCTGCCAAAGGATTTTATATAGAGTATTGTAGGAATACGGGAGGATTACTGTACACCTTACAGACATCACATGACGAACGTTTGGCTTGGTTCATGTTACCGTAGGAATACCGTACACTCCATTTTAAAGTCATTTCAAAGTACTGCAGGTATACGTAAGATCACTTCATATGCTCATCAATCACGCTCGATATCCTGAAAAAATTCCCACATGCAGCAACTAATAATAAGGCTAGTCAACTTCCTGTAAGAGTATGCAGGATCACTGTGCATGCTTACAGTTATCACTTTTCCTAAATTATCAGGCTTTAGAGAGAACTGCTGTACCATCTCGCCTTCAATCTGATTATTTCGTTTATTCTAGCTGCTGTAGATGTACTGTATCTATCTGGTCATTACTCGTGTCCGTATTGGATCACAAAGGAAGTTTAGTGAAGAATAAGCTTGAAGCTTCTATTTCTTTCTCGTTCCTTTCTGCTCCTATGCACATTCTTCGCCTTCCTCGCGTTCAGCTGGTTTCAACGATTACTGTAAAATATTATAATTCTCTATTTTTAGAGCATCTACACAGTAGGATCGTCACCCAACTCAGGCCGTCACTGAGGAGCCTCCACCTTTTACGCTTCAAAAGGAGAAAATCTAAATTTCAAAACTGTTTTTATCTTTTTCTGCCTTGGATGTCAAATTTACAAAAAAATAACTTCTCACATGCTTAAGATAGCAGTATAATGGTACTTTTTCAAGCATTTATCATATATGGGACTGTCACGGTTTTTTTGCCGAAAAAAAAATAGCTAAAATCACTTTAATGTGGTAGCGATTAGATATTACGTATATATGGTTGTGTAACATGTTCGTGCGCTTTTTTGGAATAAATTTTTTGCGAAGTTTTTTTTCACCGCTCAAGGAGTGTTGATGCACTCTTCTTTCTGGTTTCAGCATTTCATTCGAACTTCAGCAGTGCACAAAATAACAAGAAATATCTAAATTACAAAAAAAACGCACGAATATATAAACAACATAGCACATAGCTCGAGAGCAAAAGCTCTAGAAACAAGAAAATCAAACGAAAAATCCAATTAGTTAGTATGTCTATACAGTTTTTGATTTAATACTTAATTTTTTGATTTAAGATAATCTGCATAAAAATTCCAATATTTTTTACTCGATGAATCTCCTACCGCCGACTTGAACTGTTGACCAAGCGCTCACTTCAAAACCTTAACGATGTACCGTTATCCAGTATCCATCGGGAATGTTCTGGTATTCTGATTAGGGAGATATTCATTGGATCGGGCTGCTGCTCGTGTGGCCCCCCTAATGAAAGCCGGTCAATGGGGTCATATAACACCCTGGAAGTGTTTCGTCGGGTGCGGTGGGTGATGAACGAGGAACAACACAACACTTGTCGAAATTCACTTACGCATGGCTTCCTCTAATTATCTTCGATGAAAGCAGTGATAGAATAGCTGCCACCGGTAGAATATATTGGATATGTGGTGCGCAGGTTAAACCTGTGAAATTTCTCCTTCAATGACCTGAAAAAACAACAATTTCAACAAATTTAGCAATAACTGTAAATTTATTTCTATCTTTTCGTATGCTTTAATACAATGAGAATGAATGTTTCAGCAGTCTATTTCCTCCGACGCGTAAACAGCATCACAAGAATTTCTTTTCATTTGAAATGACTAATTATTTAATTGTTTAGTTTATATACGTACTTGGCTCAACTTCAATGTACCAAGGGCACTTATTCACCCACTTACCCTTCTTCCACCTCCCCTCCTCGTCCACGTCGCACAACTCCTTCTGATACCCAGATTTCCACGGGATTGCGAGATTATTACTAATGCATCTTGTTTTGACGCCATACTACATGACTGAAGTGACAAGTACGGCTTGTTGTTTTGTTATCTAGGTACTTTATATGTAACTTTTGCAATATTTACTCGATCCTCATAGATAACCTCACTGTAAGAGCTTTGGCGGGATCTGAATACAGTGTCTACAACCTTTTCCGTTTGTGACTGCTAGTCTAGTGCAGGATCAAAATTAAATTCTGAAATTACACAATCATAGTCGAAATATATTTGGGGGGGGGACCAAAAATCGCCGCCATGGAATGTCGCTGCTGCTACATAGGAGGGAATGGAAATGGAAGATGAGTTGCTCAAAACACCTAAATTTTTTCACCCTGGACCCTATGGATTTTGAGGGAATGACGCAGCCAGTTACTATTTCTGGATCGCAGCTTTGAGTAACCCATCACAAACACGGGTTTCATGAATAATTCCAGTAATCACTGTTGTTTGGGCTCGGCGATGCGTTGCTCAGGTTGCACCCCGCTGGCAGACTCCCAGATTTTTGGTTCTGGTCAACTCCCTTACCTATGTAACCTCAAGGCTCATAGACTTCATTTGCTTGATGACATTCATTTTGCATTTGTATTCGGCTGCAAAATACTACAATGCCCCCACAATTTTCTAAATACCCGTAAAAGTCCCATAAGCTCCATCTAAACCGCTCGGTTATGACTCCATGCATATTCTACAAGAATCCTCCTGCAAGCCCCATCGTCTCCCAATGTGATCGCTAATTGAGCTCGATTCTTGATGAGTAGCAGCCCTGCTCAGCGCCCCTATGGCCCTCACGCAATCATTGTCCTCATCGGCTTACTTCGCTCTATTTCGTGTTCTAATGATTTGTTCTTATGAAATGAGTTGGCCGCAGATCACTTCTACTTTTGAAGGGTTGCACAATTGAAATTGACTTTTTGTGCTGGATTATCCTTCTTGATAGAAAAGAAATCTCACTAATTTAAGTGTAGGACAACATTCTGAATGGCCGCCATACAAAACTGGGACCGTCCCAGTTCTCTTGACTCGCCCCAGCTTCCAATTACCTGACAGCCGTCATCTGCTGCTCATCAGTTATTCTCACAACCATGCTCTCTTCACAATGCCTTCCGCTGGTGTTCGGTTTGCGTGGGTGGGCGGCTTCCTCAATTAGCAAATCGAGTTCTGGTGCCGGTCATTAGAAGCTGGGGACAACCCCGCTCGCGGTCATTTCAGCTCACTCATTCAAGCGTTGAAATTGAAACATGCCCCGATTATAATAAGGTTCAGATGGATGGGGAAGGAAGTAGTTTAGCTGTCGCTAAGTGAAATAATGGAGTGGATAGTTCTAATCATCAAAATCTAAAGAAAGTAAGCTCAATTGTATATGTACTCGCTTTTAACCTTATTTCTGATGTTGCTGAAGCCACTATAACAGTTTCTCGGACAATTTACAGAAAATTTTTCAAGAACTGATTCGCCAATTCTATCTAAACTTCCAACTTCAATTTCAACTTTGGTTCAAAATATGAGATGATCCCTTATGAAAAGCTCCCTTTACTGTCGCTTCTTTCAGAACTGGCATTCGCCCACGCACAAAGGAAAACCTTAGACAATCCTCCAGGGTTGTGACAATCTAATCTCTCAGCAGCTCCTTGTCAATCTTGTCCACCGTATAGAACACTTCACAAGCATGGTTGTCGCCTCTAGCGAACTCCTTCTTACACTAGTTTCTTCTTAAGACCACCAAAGCAAATTGCATTGGCTGGCTAAAGCTGACGGAACGGTAATTGCATGTGGGATGGTGGTTTTGTGGGCTTTCTTTTCGCCCAATTGCTGTCCTTTGAAGACTGACGGCATCTGCTTAAGAATCTCCTTGTTCCTAAACTGAAATCACCGAACAAAAGCATTCTTCTCTCTTTTTTCAGCAACTTTCTCTAAAATCCTGAAATTGGTCCTCAAACGAGATTTCGCCCCATCTAAAGTGCTTCCAAGCTCCGCTGACCAGTTAGTGAATTAGTTTTCACTTCACCAAGCTTCACCCCCTTCATTGGGGCGGCAATTTGAGGGGCCAATGCTACCTAATTATGCGTTCCGAGAACTGACCATTCCTAACGAATGATCCTTGTCGCTGCTGCTGTTATTGAGGATTAGTATGGCTATAAATGATTAAAAATATCAGTTTACAAAAGATTCGGGCAGCTTCCATTTCTGGAATTTTTTTATGCTTGGTTGTAAAATCAGCCACATTCTAAATAGTCCGTTTCGGACAAGAAATCAATCTTCCATGTTTCTCTCATGAAATCTCCTCTTACTGAGATTTCTTGAAAAACTAGTCAAATGTTCCATAATTCAATAGTTCTCTAAGTAAATTAGTGAACAATTGAAAGCTCATCTCATGACAATGAATCAAATTCACGTTTGCTTTCCGCAAGTTTCGCTTAATCGCTTTTTACTTCCTCTCATAACTCTTCTATTCATTGCCTCAGTTGCTGACGTAACACTTGTCTTTCCATGGCAGCCCTAAATACATCATAATGCAGTGACACTCATTAAACGATTAGTTATTAATCGCTGCCGTTCGATTTCCTTTGAAAGGATTACCATAATGGCCGTTTTCCTTGGACTCCACCTGTGCAACTTATCGCTATAGCTATTGACTGCTAAGCTACTCTGCTGTAGTAATTCTGTGCCTTCTAGATCTTTCAAATATAGTTATGAATAAAAAATTACATTGTAAAGCATGCCCAAAGCTTTTTTTCGGTAAGATGCGTTTCACACCACGCAACCCCCCTCATCAGGAAGGAATTTCAGTCCCCGCCCTCTCCTTCAAAAAAAAAATTCCGGAATCCCTACTTTCATGGACAATACGGTACCTCAAACCATTGTAACCCCGCTATCCATGCCATACTCTACTATTTTCATATTTCGCGCACCGCACTCAAGCAAATGTTAGTGTACACTGGGCACATTTGCATGGTTTCGCGCGCTTCCATTAACACCTTTCACCCGAGAAAAAACCCGCAATTCTACTCGTGCTAAATCATAGGTCTCGTATCACCTGCTAGCTCATCGCTATGGCAGCGACCTTGTCACGAGTCCCTTGAGAGAAGTTCTGTATAAGATTCTGGCCACGATCATCCACAATCTGTACGCAAGAGCTTAGGCTGTCAGGCTATGCTGATCTGTTTGTACGACGTTATGGCGCACAAACGCCGCATACCGCCGATCGGCTTAACAATCCGTGGATTAAACACTTTAGCTACAGCAAAGAATAATAATGGGACAACTTGGTCAACAAAAAAGTTGCGAGGAAATAGAGATGCTGGTTTGTCCAGTTCCTGCTTGAAATCAAAGCCAGAAGAAGTTATCGAATTGTTCACGCTGTTTAGACAGACATCAGTGATGCTATTCGGCACCTGTAGTTATTTCTCTATCCTCAAGCTTCCACTATTTTCAACAATCTTGCGAGTAAGAGATACTGTAGATTTACTAGTCTGCTGGAACTCATGCGTGCTCTTTCGGAAATCAAGAAGTGTAACTTTTTCTGGGTATCTTCCCTGATCTTTCGACGCCAGGCAATCGAAAGAATTTTTTGAGGCTAATCTAAGATTTCATGCAAATTAAGAAACCACTGTGCTTATTCTATGATTGAATTTGGCATCAGACTTTTCGCAGCTCTCGAGGTTTTAGAACTTTTCAGATTCCAGTAAACTCCTAAAGGTAAAAATTCAAAATTCAAAATTCATTCTCAAATTACCCCAATTTGAGCATTTGTGTTAGAGAGTACGCCCTAAGGATTACAGTCGAAGAACCCATGACTCAAAGAATGCACAAAGGGAAAGAATCTCTTTATTCCACCACGCAGTCTCATAAATCACTCCTTAATTGGCAACCTGCATTACCGACCCCTTCCCTATCACATCCTTTTTTAAATTTCTCCAAGAAGCCAGTCAATCGTCTCGTCTACCAGCTGCTAACCGAACACATGTCTGTATAACTCCGGTTAACCTGTATCTAGGAGTGTTGTTAATTACAGTAACGGCACCTGACCCCGGTCGGTTTCCCTTGGATGTGTCGTTTCGCTTTGTTCACACACAGCAGCTCGACACATACGATACTCTTTCTCTTGGAGTGTTTTATTGCCCTTTTTGAGCCGCTGGGTTTTTTAGATTTGGGCCTAATTTTGTCACTATTTGAATAAGTTTTGGTAGTACAGAACAGTCTCTTAGGTCCTGTGTGATCTCATTTTTTTGTCTACTCAAATGGGAAACTAGCCCTGAGTGGTCAAAACTTCCAATTTTTTTCGATTTAATTAGTTTTTCCATTTATTGCTAGTAGATAATAATTCCACAATTCAATTTTTAGCCTCCTTTTTTATGATTTACTGTTCGGCCTATTTTTCTTTTTTTGTTGTGCGTTTTTATCTACAAAAACTTCATGGCTGGAAGTCGTAGAGTAAGTATATTGATACAGCGCTTTGAATAAATCGCAATTTCCCAACTTTTACGCACCCCCCCCCCTTCCACTTCCTGTCAGTCAAGTTTTTACATCTTACAACATGAATACTCTCTATAGAAATGCAAATGCAAAAGCTCTCAAGTCGTTTTTTATTCACACATTCCTCTGGAAAAGCTCTTATGGCCATGCGTGAAGCATGGGAAGTTTTTGTCAACAGGGTTCCTGCAAGCGACATGTTTTTGTGGTTTTATGCCATCTATGGAGTAAGAAAAGTGTTAGTGTTCACGTTTGTTTTTGCACTGGGTGAATAAATTTTTCTATAGTTTAACATTCAGCTTCAAAAATACTCATTGATGGTCCAAGTTCCCACTTTTTTTCTATATGCGTTGAAAATTTTACTGAGCAGAAATGATTCGGTGGTCAGAAATAAGTTATGGAAAAGATTCAAAAACGTTTGTATAAAGAAACACCGGCCTACTTTCCAATTATGCTAGAGAATCTTTTTTTGTGATTGCTTCAAAAATCGATATATCGATTGCTAACTATCTCGCAGACAAGTTCTTTTGCATCATCCACGACTCCCATTTTTTTGCTACAATCAGTAATCGATATATTGGTCGAAAATCACAGCTCATATTACGGTTGTTGTCTCCTCGAAAATCTTCAACCTATATACATGAGGGACCTCTCGGGGTAAATTTCAAATGAATTTCAGCTTGCAATGGCTGTCACTTTCATTTGCTCTGTAACAAAATTGTTCCTGCACTATGTCGTATTCCAGAAATTTCTCAAACTTCCTCCCTCGAAAGGCAAATTTTGCCGGTTTGTTGCAAATCTTGTTGCAACCGATGCAGAAAGCAGCTGTTTTCTTCACTTATCTGATTATCTTCTTTCCTTCAAAGTCAATCTTCTTAGCTAATCTCTTTGTACTTTTTTCACGCTCTAAAATCCTCTTGCAATGCGCTGGCGCTTTCGTCCTGTTCTTTATAGAGAAAATTCTCTTTCCTTTATGTTTTATGCACGTCGATGAATGGCAGTGCTAGCAGAGCGGCACCTTTGGATTTATTGAAATCCTCACCGGCCTGACAACATCGTTTTTCACCTGGGGCCCTGAACGACGCATCGTTCACTGTCACATCACTGCCAATGAGCCCTTCCAAATCCTGCCCTATGCGCTCATTTTAGATTAGTTTCTTGGCTAGAAGGCTGTACAACTGTTTTTATATTACATTTTCTATTTGCCTAACGGATGGTAGGGAACTTGTAAATGCACTAATGCAAGGAATTTACTGGTTGACTGAGTAGGTAGCAACTCACCGGAAGTCATGTCAGCTCTTTTTTTTTCCGACCCTTAAGCCGCTATTGCAGAATATAAGAAACATACCTACAAAAGAAAAAACTCTCAATGAAGTAGTTTATATCGATCTTATGTATCCCACTTCTAATTCATCTAAAATAGCTAAATGTACAGAAATTTGTACTTTACTGTAAAGAAATCTGTTTCTACTTGACTCAAAGATCAATGCGAAGTTTGCAAACTGAAAATGACGTATGGCGCATTTTATGGCATGAATATCGCAATAAATTTTGCCTTTTTGAGCTAAAGTTTGGAACCATATAAATGAGCACGATTAAAATATGGAATAATTACCTTCCTCATATTTGATGGACTCGAAATATCAGTACGTAGCCAAATTACATTGTAGTTAATAAATTCAATCACGAAAATTTTCTAGCCCAAATCTCGAATTCTAGATGACACTACTATGTCCGAATTCGTACCGTAAATAATCCAGTTGTTTTTACCATTTCAGGGAGACTCCGTGTATAAACCAATATCCTCACCTTTCCTCTTTGCTTACAAATTCTACACTGAACCCTTCACAAATATCTTTTCCCCGTAACCATATCAAAATGATTTAGTGGAGCCTACGAGTAATGAAGGCAAGGTGTGAAATGGGGTTGAAAATAAGCAGGTTGGATCGGGCAATTATAACAATTTCGCCTGCAAATCCATGTCCTTTCAGTTGTCTCAAATTGTGCAGACAACATGTTGTTCGTATAGGTCATTTCCGGGCTTGGGGTAAAGGAAGGGGGGGGGGAGAGAAAGGCGTGCGGAGCGGAGGCGCTAGTTTCTAGTGAAGATAAGTGGAATTCATAGATCATATTCATAAATTCAAGTCAACTTTTCATTCCATATTTTTCATTTACTCAATCCTTTGTCCAGCCTCCTCAAAAATCGTGCGTTCCAAACATGACTTTATCCACCAATTTTTCCTCCCACCCCAAGCTCCCGTCCCTATTCTTTTATCAAAACCCACAACACTCCTTGCCTAGTTAGTTATGCTGCTCATCGTAACTGCCACTTATGATAGCCAATTAACACCTATTTAGCAGCTTTTTAATATTGTATTGTTTCCCAGTGGGGGTCCATTCAAGCGCAATGGCTGAGGCTTGGATACAGGCCATGTATGGGCACCACCTGGGCCTATGGCCAGGATGATTCCATTGGCAACAATATGGCGCATTTATTAAGCCGAACCAAAGTGTGAACTTCTGAAGTGGACGAGTAAGCGCAATATGGCTGTGGTTCTTACGAGGGCCGACTTAAGAATTTTGAATCTTTGCAAGGAATGTTATGAGAGATGATCAGATCAAATTCGTCTGTTTATTTAAGTTATTACGGCCTGTGTATTTAACAGTTCTACGGAAAAAGCGTAGCCAACACAAATCAACCAACCAAAAAATTCCTTCACGGGGATAACGCGCTTATCCCGTTGCTCAACCTCACAATGCCCTTATTAATTTTCTTAAGAATGACCAAGGTCCATTCTGGGGTGGCAAATCCAGTCATTCAGTGTGTCACGGACACTTTGCCCCAGCATAATCGCTGAGCAAAATCACTTGAGGATGACGGTGCAATTATATTCGAAACAGCTCGACGCCTCCGACATTATGAAGGGGAAGAAAGGATGTTTGTGACAGTCGATACGTTATATTGTCTTGGGCCCGCAGATGACAAGTGCGCAGGGCTCAGATCCCGAGTGAGACGAAAATCTGCGAAAATCTGTAGATGTTAAGACATTTCCATTCAAAGAAGGGGAGAGAGGGGAGGGGGGCTGCGATTATTCAGACAGACATGAAGAACCGGCAGTAGTTCGAATTGGATTAGTCTCCCGCTGTGAGCTATACACTGTCGCAACCCTCTTTCCCATACGGCTGCGCTCTTTCACATTTTTTCCATTCCCTGGTCATATCAGATTTGAACAGCGACCTCATTTTGGAATGAACAGAATGGAGACGACGATAAACATTTGACTTGGGCTGTTCTTCTTCCTAGTTCCTAGATCTAGCGAAAAATTAACTGAGTACCACATTTCGAGAACATCTTTTGAAAAGGTGCTATGCCCTTGAGTATTTCAGCATAAATTTTTTCACTGATGTATTTTTTTTTGACGACGGATGCAAACATTTATAGAATGCTACAACTTTTATTGCGAACTTAACGTTGAGTGAAACCACGTGCTTTCTCTTTACACTTCACTACCAAGCAGAAATCGCTTAAGTGGGACGATCATGTATGTTTCTTCCTTCTTGTCTACTCATCCAAGCGTGGCTCGGCTCTCTTTCTTTATGGAAACGAGAAAAGTCGAGGCATTAAAAGAATCGACACAACTTGATCAAATGCTTGCCTTTTTTTGATCTGGTTGTGGGAGACATAAGTTAAATGCGTTTATGGGCTGTATATTGAGCAAAAAGATTGTGTAACTAGACAGCGATGTAACTTACAAAATTTGATACCTTGCTAGATGTTGTCGGATTATCCGGTTGTTAAAGCCGAAGAACCGGTAAGATATCGTCCGCTGAAAGTGAATTGCTATAGAAAAGTCGAAAAAACTTGCTCTGTGAGGTTTTCGCTTTTAGTTCGTCCGATGGTACGATCCTCTCCTCTCTGTACCTATCAACCCTACCTTGACTCATTCCCAGCACCACTTACACCCGGGACCCGTGTCGGAGTTATAGCGTCATATTTGTCGCTTTGTTTGTTGTCTAGAATGTCCTTGGTCAGACTGAGTTGCTAACCATACCTACATGTGACCCGCCCGACCCTCTCATATTCGTGTAACCGCCTTGAACTCGTCCATGGCTACGGTAATCCCTATTGGACCATCTGTGTCATGCATCCGTACACTATACTTAGCTTTTACCGCATTGCAACCGGCATTTTGGCTACCAATGGCTTCCAAGCGCTACCCAAACTCAATTTTCCCAAAGAAAAACGCGCTTCCACCACCGGTGCCCGTATTTCGTACAATAAATCATGTCGTAGTGATAAGGGGAGAGCTGGCGAGGAATGCCGCGCGTTATATCGCGCTTCACTCAATCATAGCGACTGTCCGAAGAGCCGGACAGTGATGAATCGCGGTAACATTCGCAGTTCCTATCTCATCCTTCTTACCTTCTTACTGTCACGCCGTACTTGGTCGGGCAGGTCAACCTTTGTCTGTAATATTCCGTCAGCTGTTTGAATTCTCTCTCACTGTTTGAGATCCTCGCTACCGTATACTAAAATGTAGTCGCAACATACTTTAACACTTTTATTCAAGAGCTGGGATATTCTCCTATTGGTCACATCTTTTGCGGAAATGCGGCTTAGAATTTCATTCAGTAACTGCTTTCATCCGTGCTAAGACATTTCATACTCTCAAGCACCAAAAATGGTGAATATGGAAAGAGCAGTGATAATACTTCATGACTTTTAGAAGAAAAATTACTCAGACATTTAACTACGCCTTCCCAACAGAGTTTTTGTTGTGGCTTCCCCAAAAATTGCGCAGTTATTACTCTTCAATACTTTTCAGTCATACAGTTGCAGCGGTAGAATTTGTCCAAAATTGCGGGATTGTCGGGATTCGCGGGATTGTCGGGATCCGCGGGATTCGCGGGATTCGCGATTTCACGGGATCTGCGAGATTCGCGGGATTTGCGGGATAAGCGGCATTTAGCTACAACTTCGTTCAAATCAGCTTTATTTGTAATCTGCGTGAAGATTTGGCTTCAGCTTGATGAGACGAATCTTCTGGTATACAATATGTCAGTAATTCATAGCGACACGGTAGACATATGGTGATACCTAGTTATTTTCTATGTTAAGGGTTTTGTGAACATCTATCACCGTGTAAATCGCGAGTAGGAGGTTCTGGTACGAAGTTCCCATTATCGAAAACTATCGCGAAAAATTGGGCAGCTTTTATTCACCCTTATCACTGATATAAGCATTTTATCATTTATCACTGATAATATCAGATTTTTGGATCATTTTTGGCATATGGTAAGAAAAGTTGTGTAGGAAACGCTGTGTGAATTTCTATCGCTCTTTCTCTCATTATAAGTGATCTACAGGTTTTCCTAATTCTATTCTGGTTCTATTGTTCGGTCAATTGGTAGATCCCTCGCTGCAGCAATCGATCGATTTCTCATCGGCACATGCCATTGCTGCCAGTTCTTACCTGAAATGGCATTTTCGCTTCAACTCGCTTCACGCCGAAGCCTGGGGTGAGATTCTGCACCTATATGGAAGATGAACGTGGGAATCGACCGCGTGAATTTAAGCCATTCTTATCTGTCGTTATCATTGATATCACCATTTTATCATTTATCACCAATGATATCTCAAAATTGGATCATTTTTGACATACAGTAAGGAATGTACTTTAGGAAACGCTGTGCGAGTTTTTATCGCTCTATCTCTTATAGAATGTGATCTACAGGCTTTTTCGGTTCGATTGCGCATTCGGTGCAGTAGATAGATGCTCTTTCAAAATATTCACCGCTCTATAAATTGTAAATGAAAGGAGTTGCCTGTCAACAGGAGTTTCAAATATAAGCTGAACACTTCTGTTTTCTGCGTTTGACATACAAATCCAGATCCACAAAGGTGATCGGTCTAAGGTGCGAAACGGCGCAAACGCGTGCTCGAGCATCTTTCCATCAGAGTCCACACGCCCGCGAACGATGCGTGTACATAGGCTGTTGCCTCCGTATCGAAGTCTTTTTGAATTTTTCTATGCTCTACTCTATTTCTTGCTATCTACAATAGCTCACAAAAATGCAGATTTTGTATGTCGTGAAATTCCGGGGGTTTTGCGAAAGTCCGCAACGTTCTGGGAGTTTTGCGACATTCCGGGATTTCCGCGGAATTACGCGAATCACGCAAACTACACAACGCCATACTCCATACAGAATGAATAAATTCTGAGTCCGATTCCGTTTTCAGCATTCTCAAATTCTTCTGCGGAGGTCTGTTTGCAAGGATGAGCAGCTGAAGAACGCGCGACCGCCATATTCAATTCAATGGGATCCCTTAGGCGAAAGGAACATAATATTTGCAATCAGAATGTCATACAACCATTCAGGGTGGAATTTCGACGAAATACGCGATTTTTACACTTTGAGCGAAATTCATGAGGACGTGTTTTCGTAGGCTCGTAACTCGAAGAACTTTATAGACTTGAGCCTGATCATGCACCCTTTGATAGCACAGTTACTAGTTATTTTGACTTAGAAAAGTTCTCAAGTTCTCTGACAAATTCGCGAAAAGTGCAGGCAAATTTACGAACTTTTACGACTCAGTTACAGTCACTTCACAATATCTCTACAAAAAGACCCTGTCTTCTTCAAAGACCACTATTTTCGTAAACAGCGTGTTCGAAAACCTCTACAAGCGAAGTTTCCTTACAATTCAAGAGCATCAACATTTTGACCAATATCCATCGGCGAGCTTCCAGAGCGTAAAACGAGAAAAAATGAAATAACCCGAACATTCCGGGAAACTTGCTCATAGAGGTTATCTGGCCTGCTGATTTCGAAACTCACATCTGCTTACAAGGGAACGATACTCGGTGTCCGTGGCCTTTTGAGATGAGATGTATACCATTACGTCTTGGAACGCTGATTCCAAATCTTACTTCCGTTTCTGCTAATCGCTTCAAAGATGTTATCATGAATTGCGCGGAATTTGGCTGCCCAGTGAAATATTGTCGGAGCGCCAATGCCATAGGTGCGCTGTGGTCTAGTGGTTAGTGCGATAGGCTCATGAGCTGATGCCAGGTTTAAGTTCAAGTCCTTTTGTGTTTTTTAGTTTTGCCTTGCCTCAATTAACCTTCTTTCACATCCTCAAGCTAAGTGAACACCCTTACTCTTGAAAAAAGTGGAATTTCGGAAAAAATGACTACTGTTTGCGCTAAAATGTATTCAATGGTCATAAATCGAGTAAACTTTCTCGAACAAGCTTAATTGAGGCAATGCAAAAGTAAAAACACAAAGGATTTAAACTTACACCTGCATCAACTTATGAGGCTATCGCACTAACCATTAGACCAGAACGTGGTCGCGGTAGAGGCCGTTCCAATGACCATATTTCCCTTAAGCGGCCAAACTTGAATCGAAATTCCTCCATAACTTCTTTCAGAGAAACGATTAGCAGAAACAGAAGTCAGATTCGGAATCAGCGTTCGAAAACGAGTGTAGTGGTATACATCTCGTCTCAAAAAGCCACGGACATTGAGTATAGTTTCCTTGTTAGCAAGATAGCTTCGTATTCTAGAGCTGTGGCGAGTAGAAGTTCCTGCGACAAGATTTTTCCCCAATTCACCAGTCCTTCTTCTCCCTTCGAAAGAAGTTTGCGAAGACTCTTTAGCGATCATTAATCTGCAAGGGAGGTACTACCGGATCGCCCTTACACTAGTCTACTAGGGGCGATGCGCGCTACTTTACATCTTTGCAAAGTGACGTCCGCAGAAAGATTCACGAATACTGAAATAGGAATATCAAGGGCATGCTGCATATCGAAAGGTTTGCCTTGACAAGCAGAGCACGATGCTTTTTTCGGATTCAGAATACATTCATTCCGAAGGAAGTTATGACAAATAGAATTTAAAAACGCGTGATTTTTCCAGAATTCACCACGCTTATGTTTCTTCTGGAAAGAAATCCGCAGCTATACTTTAGTGCGCTATAATTTACAGGAACCGTACTATCAAATATTACTTACTAGTATCTTTAACGTTAGATAGGCGCTGCGTTACATCCTTGCAAACAGACCTCCGCAGAAGAATTTGAGAAAACTGGAAACGGAATCGGACTCAGAATTTATTCATTCTGTATGGAGTTATGGCGTTGTGTAGTTTGCGTGATTCGCGTAATTCCGCGGAAATCCCGGAATGTCGCAAAACTCCCAGAACGTTGCGGACTTTCGCAAAACCCCCGGAATTTCACGACATACAAAATCTGCATTTTTGTGAGCTATTGTAGATAGCAAGAAATAGAGTAGAGCATAGAAAAATTCAAAAAGACTTCGATACGGAGGCAACAGCCTATGTACACGCATCGTTCGCGGGCGTGTGGACTCTGATGGAAAGATGCTCGAGCACGCGTTTGCGCCGTTTCGCACCTTAGACCGATCACCTTTGTGGATCTGGATTTGTATGTCAAACGCAGAAAACAGAAGTGTTCAGCTTATATTTGAAACTCCTGTTGACAGGCAACTCCTTTCATTTACAATTTATAGAGCGGTGAATATTTTGAAAGAGCATCTATCTACTGCACCGAATGCGCAATTGAACCGAAAAAGCCTGTAGATCACATTCTATAAGAGATAGAGCGATAAAAACTCGCACAGCGTTTCCTAAAGTACATTCCTTACTGTATGTCAAAAATAATCCAATTTTGTGATATCATTGGTGATAAATGATAAAATGGTGATATCAATGATAACGACAGATAAGAATGGCTTAAATTCACGCGGTCGATCCCCACGTTCATCTTCCATATAGGTGCAGAATCTCACCCCAGGCTTCGGCGTGAAGCGAGTTGAAGCGAAAATGCCATTTCAGGTAAGAACTGGCAGCAATGGCATGTGCCGATGAGAAATCGATCGATTGCTGCAGCGAGGGATCTACCAATTGACCGAACAATAGAACCAGAATAGAATTAGGAAAACCTGTAGATCACTTATAATGAGAGAAAGAGCGATAGAAATTCACACAGCGTTTCCTACACAACTTTTCTTACCATATGCCAAAAATGATCCAAAAATCTGATATTATCAGTGATAAATGATAAAATGCTTATATCAGTGATAAGGGTGAATAAAAGCTGCCCAATTTTTCGCGATAGTTTTCGATAATGGGAACTTCGTACCAGAACCTCCTACTCGCGATTTACACGGTGATAGATGTTCACAAAACCCTTAACATAGAAAATAACAAGGTATCACCATATGTCTACCGTGTCGCTATGAATTACTGACATATTGTATACCAGAAGATTCGTCTCATCAAGCTGAAGCCAAATCTTCACGCAGATTACAAATAAAGCTGATTTGAACGAAGTTGTAGCTAAATGCCGCTTATCCCGCAAATCCCGCGAATCCCTCAGATCCCGTGAAATCGCGAATCCCGACAATCCCGCAATTTTGGACAAATTCTACCGCTGCAACTGTATTTCGTGTCATATCGCTTTCGTATGAATAATGCGGTCACATTCTGAAACATTGCTCTATTACTACTTCGAAGCGACCTTGAGCAGAGATAAAAATACATACGCTCTGTTACAAGAAAGTTTTGAGATTATCAGTTTGTATAAATTATAACATGCTGCTAAGCCTCTCAGGAACTACACATTCTGAATGCCTCAAACTAGACCAAAACATTTTCTGAGCTCACACTAGGAAGAAAGAAAGATAACATTTTTGAAACTATATTTTATGTACTATTGATGTGCAGTTTTTGACAGCGTCAGTGGAGAGAAAGTAGAAAGTAAACACAGAATTGTTTAGAAGCGTCTTCCTACATGCATTGTTCACACTTTCTAGCTCGCTAATGTCAGCGCAGAGGAAGAATCTTACAGGATACTTAAATTTGAACTCAAAGATAAAATTGAAGTCTCAAAAAATTCTGTTTGACATAGTCATCCTTCAACTGTGTTTAGGGTTAACTTTAGTTCTGGCTCGAATGCGGTTTAATGGTTGTGATAGGCTTAACAATCTTTTGACTTTTTTTTCCCAGTTTACATGAGTAAATGATTGAAATCTAATTAACAAGCATTTCTAAGCACTTCTACAAACTATTCTGAAGTTCTCAGATATCAGGGCGCATATCCTTTCTGTGCTTTGATCTTGTCCTAAGAATACCGCCGAATCTTGCGTCACCTCCCATTCCGTCCCGATGTTCCCCCACTTCCTCGGCAACCTCACCTTGATCACCGTCGGTGGTTCCGGCCTTATCTAGCAATAACAGTGTTGCTTATCGCTACGTGTGTGTCGGTACGTTCACATCGCCCACTGCTAATTAGACATTTTCATGGCGTCGGGATCATTTGGACCAGGAAAAAAGGGACCCGCGAGAGATAGTAGGGCCAGGCAGGAGGTCCCAGAAATTTATGGACATTAGCTCGCTTACCTACCGATATGCATCCACTATAGCCTCAAATCCGTCTGGCAAGGTAACACCAGCTTTTCTTTCAGCGCTGGCACCTGTTACCTAACAGCTTTTGTAAGTTAACCCCTACTGACCCTTTTAAATACTGACTACCTGACCACCACGTCAGCAGTAAATCAATCTGACGTCACGACTCCATATTACGCTTATCACCTATTACCCAAGTCCGTTCAAGAGTTTTGGCCCCGTGTGACGTCACCCACCCATTACCACCCCTGTAACAGTTATTCAGTGCTTACGCAATATGCGCAGACACTTCAACTCAGGCGATGAGTGGCTGCTCTTTTGGACAAGTGAGGAGTACGCTCAGTTGTTGTGTTCTCGAATGCATTAGTGTTGAGCGGTTTCGTGCTGCGCGTTTGCAGAAGCGATGGCGTAATCGCAGACCATAACGAAGCCCTTGTTGAAAACGTATGGGGCTCGCTATTGCTTTATTTTTGCTTTCATCAAGGTAATTCTATTATACAATATTTGAGAATTAAACTTTTTATGTCTGCTGCTTCAAAGGTTTTTTCGAGAACGCGAAGTAGCCGCAATTACTCATGCATAGCCTTACAATTCCTTATTTGTTAGATAAACTCTCTATATATTCTGTAGCCGACAGCTAAGTTTCTCTGCTATTCAAAAACGATGACAGAACTCGGGTGCGAAGGGCGGTGGCAGAATTAGTGGGAGGTGCTGCACGCATGCTATGAATCAGCAACGAGAGGGCCCGTGTGTGGACCGAAAGAGAAATAAAAACGGTTAGCGAACCGTTATGTCGCATCCTCGTGTTTTATTTTAGTGAGAGTTTGTTCAAATATGGATTAGGAAGAATTTCCCTTTTCTTGAATGGTGGAAATGGGAGCAGTTTGAAATTTCGCGCCTAAAACGAAGCTCACCCTCTATTGGTCAGTATGGGTTTCGACATGATTTTGCGGCTTAGCGCGAGAGGGGCAGGGCTTTGAGTTTTTCTAGATTTGCATGTATGCTTCCCTTCTCCCAGAGGAACGCAAAAATTCAAATTGACCCTTGGGACCATCTGTTAATCGCAGCGCCTCGCGTAGTAGGTGTACATGAGAGTGTGTAACCCTATCTGTAGCTCGTTTACTCCACCCCTACTAATATTTGTTTGTTTAGCGTGGGATCAGCGCTAGTGCAAAGGGGGGGGGGGGAGGAGCGCACTTCGGCCGGACACTAGCGAACTGGAGTGTTCGCATGTTCGAATAGCCGCTCACACCTTCGAAAGCTTTTTAGGCCGCTTTCGCTCTTTTGGATCTTCGCAAGAAATTATACAAACTTTTTTGAATAGCTATGAAGTCTGCAGTTATACGCAATTCATGTGACAAAAGTTTTGGCTCTGCAATCACTGCTTTGCTGTCGTAAATAGATCTACTGCTGCCCGCTTGTTTCTTTATCAATTTCCTAAACTTCATCCAAACTTCATCACTTTAAAAACTATTTGGCACACAAAAAAACACTGAGATTGTTATCGCTTGTGTTTTACTCTAGATGAAAGGGATATTCTTGGTCACTTTCAACTGCTGTCGATAGGGTTCTCTCTATATGTTCGTTCTTACCTCACCCATACATGCGTAGTCGAATCTGAATTTTATGTCTTACCAAAACTCGAAACCGAAATTTTCATATTGCTCAATGATTTTTCTTCGGAGGTTGTGAATACGGATACTCCCTTAAGAATACGAAATGTGAAATCTGTAAACGAGAAGATGCCATTTTTCAAATCAGGTTGCATCACTTAACCCTATTCGCAGCCGTCGTTGTATTACAGAATTTATTTAACCCATTTCTATGTCATACAATTGGTGCTAAGCACATCGGTGGTAAGCGAGAGGAAACTCGTCCTGATCACGGTTTTTCAGACTATATTCAAACAAAGGCTACAAAGCGCGGGGCAGCGGGGGTCACTTGGGGATTAAAGGGTTTCTCACACATCAGCGGCTGTTATCAGTGTTGTGAATGTGATAAGCGGTGTTTATTTGACTAGGTGGGAGGGGGGGGGGAATCAGGCATAGAACGTCTTTAAGGGTTGGGACAGCTTTCTGAAATTCTAACAACTTTGAATTTTTCAAAAAGGTGTGTCGTATTCGGTAAAAATCACCTCTACGCCAGGTAATTCGTCCAAATCTCCCCGCCCACCCATTAATCGCCCACCATGCACCCGAGACAGGTGTTTTCGCATCCAAAAACACTAGCGAATTGACCTCTTCGACAGCACCTCGACGTTTCAATCGCTTTTAAAGGACTTAACTCATCGAAGCGTACGAGTTATCGAACACAATACCTTATAATCCACTGCATTCACCTCTGAAGCATCTGCGATTATTCTCGATCGAACGGTCACGTTAAACGTCTCACATCTGTTAGACTCTTATGCTGTTCATCCGCATGTTTGCTTGTCGTCTTTGCGCGTTGCGCTTGTGTACTTGTGTGTTTACAGACTTTTTTGGGTTACAGTACTCTTGAGTTTTTCGTGGTCGGGAAAATGGGTCATGCACTAGTTTTTGCAAATTTTTTTGCGCTTGTACCATAATAAGAAAGTAGCCTACTGTCAGGAGGTTTTCAATGTAACTTTTCGTGTTGTAAGTAGTTTTCCGCCCATTTTCCACACATTTATTATCCTATTTTGTTTTTCAATTTATCTCATTTTTGTATTTTTCATATCCTTATACATATGCTAATAGTAACCTTTTACTTTCCGTGTGTCAGTAAAAAGAAAAGCAACCTAAATAACTTCCTCAGTAATCTCAGCAAATTCACGTGAGACATACGCAAGTAGAGTAAATCCAAAATATATATATTAAGATTTGGGAATAGGGGAGATGAGGGAAGGGCGATACTTTTATTCGTATGCTTCCTAAATCTATGAAGACTGAGCTTAAGATAAGGAGAAGAGGGCGTAACGGACCTGACTTGACATACATGATTTTTCAATCAAACGATTCAATCCCCAAGTGGAATTACATCACTCATTCTCAAATGAATGAGTCGCTTGCACATTTTACGGTAGATCAAATTAAGAAATTCATAATAGCGGCAGAGGGAGGAGGGAGGAGGGAAAAGGTTTTCTTATGGCAGTCTCCAGCAAATTTATGCGATGTAGCGTTTGTGTTACCGTAGTCGACTCGGCAAGCCATGGTTTTTGATTGTTGCAATATACAGATACTCTGTCTAAATTACTCGTATCTTCCTTTGAACTCAAATGACCTCCTGCAAAACTGAATTCCTTAAGAGGCAGCAATTATAGCGTATTACCAGCGTTGCGGTATAGGGACTGAAGGTGGTAGGGGTGAAGAAGAGGAGCAGCACGTATCAATGACTTTCAATTGAGTAATTATCCCTGCTCTAATTGCTATAATTAACCCATCTCCATCTCGCGTCGATGTCAGCTCCATCTCCAGAGTCGTCGCACACCTGCACGACGAGCTGTTCACGTTGTTCCGAGATAACTCGTCCACGTCCGTCCGCACACAGCTCCAGTTCATTTCGTAATCATAGGCTCTTCTCCTTCTTTCTTACCAAGGGTATTATTCCCAGCTGCATACATTGTACTCTTCTTTTGTCTCTTCACTACGGCTATGCAGATGTTTAGTGCAACCCCCCCCCCCCACCCCCAATTTTTGTTTGCATACTGTAGAGCGGTTACAGTGTCTTCATGAGGAGCTGCGCGCACATGCAGAGTCGGTCAATTGGGTTAAGTACGCGTCTCCTTTGATGTGGTCGTTCCTTATTTGCATTCTCTTTCCCGATCCACGTTCTTCGTCTTTGTGGTTCTCGAATATGGCCTTGTGCTTAGCGTTGAGCTGCTCTCGCTAGTCTTTTGATGATTGCGCCATAATGGGAAATTGGATAATGTTTGCCGATAGATAGGGTGCGGTAATGTAAAAATCTCACAGCTGTTCTTCTTTTCTCTATTCAGTCACATTTTCCGAAAAAAAAAGAAAGACAATTTGATAGTAACTGTCATCGAGAGTTTCTAGTTCCTCAACTGTAGATTATGGGGACATCGTCGAAGTCTCTTACAGCTACTGAAGTATTTACCGTAATCCGCTCTCATTTTTGATGGGCGTGTCACTACGAATTTGCGTCAACTCATCCCGGAGCGCAAGCGTTCATGTTGCCACCTCTGGCTCCTAATTTCCTTCTCGTCGATTTCAGAGAAGTCTAGTCGTTTGTCGGCCGTCATTTTTTATTTATATCAATTTCCAAAGGTTTCTCACTGTTTGAGACTTCTTTTATTTGGAAGAGAAAAAAGCCGCACTGACTGAATACTTAAGCTTTCCAGTTTGCATCCTCCTTCTCTTCGTGCTCTTCTTCGTTCATAGAATCTTTACATTTCTAGATTTTTCTACGTGTCATTATTACTTTTTTAGAATACGCAAGCCATCTTCTATGAAAAGCCGCCTGCTCATTGAGCCAGAATGATTTCGAATGGAATCACACCGCAGTCCTCTCCACTTACCTATCGCATAAGGATTATGACTGATTACCCTAGGTTTCCGTCCTCTATATCCTTCTTACCCTCATCCTCAATCATTTGCCAGTATAACTCATTAATTTGATATGATTTGCAACATCTGCGTTGAACCTTCTTTTAGTCCAAAGGCCATTGGACGTCCGAGATGGCAACACATACAAAATTTGGGCCTTCTTATACTAACCGAAGCACTATCGAATATGATTTTTTTCAAGTTTGCATACTCAAATTACTAGTTAGATGAATTTTCATATATCTGGTCTTGCAATGAGGCTTAACTCTCTTTGAAATAGGTGAATGTCCAGAATTTACTATCCATCTTTCCATGCACTATATGAAAAAAAATGCGAGCATATATACGCTGTCATCCTTAATTGAACATTTCCTGTACTTTTCTGGAACAAGGTTTGATATCGGATTACCGCTGTCTTCCCATCCCTAGTATCAAGCATTGGGTAGTTTTCTTTACCTAGGTACTAAGACGGGCTTTTGCTTACGAAATTTTAGGGCCATAAAACAAATTTATGTCTATTTTTTGTAGAATATTGGAACATTTTGCCTTTTTCCTTGCTCGGCGCAATAAAATTTTATGCCCGTAAAATTTCGTAACGTTCTAAGGACTTTTTTGCAGCTCTACTAGCCGCGATGGCTGTGTGTGCCGAATCGCAGCCAAGCGCGATTCATTGTTATGACTGTCCTCGTGCGCGATCAGAAAAAATCGCTTTGCTTTTATTCCCGCGGCATTTTCCCATTCATGGCTATTACATAGCCATAATAGGGAAACATGTTTTTTTCGCAGGTTATGCCGACTCCCCCACGTTTCGCTCGGAAACACGAGAACTCGTCCAAACTTGGCGATAGTGCAGTAACTTTTATGGACAAGGTTGAATATTGTACACATGTCATTTATGATGCCATTTTATGATTCGGACCACTCCTTCTTGGTCTCTGGCTAATGTACGAGTTTTCCGACTACCTCTCTTGTTATGACAATAACGGTGACCTTACAGCTACTGGTTGTTTGGTTGTTAATCGTCTCGGAGGTCTTAGTGATGGAGTTTTATGATCCAGATGTCATTATTATGGGACGGGAGGGGGAGGGGGCATGTGCTCCTGGGAGGACAATTATGAGCGGATAAGATCTAGACTGTGTATGATGTTTGCGCAAACAACAAGTACACAAGATCCTGTCAAAGTCGTTTAGAGTACTGTAGGAATACGGTAATATCACTATAAATGCTCATAACTGCCATTTTTCCTACATTCTTATTGGCCGGCCCTTGCAAGAATAGTTTAACCATTTCCAACTTTTGTAATCCCTAGATTACGGTAAAATCACAAGAAGCCAAAACTGTCTCACTTTTTACCGTAATCCCACCATAGCCACTTTATACGGCTATTTTAGCGTGTGCTCCTTCATTGCTCATAAAACTGATGCTTTATATATATCTCACTTAAAAAAACGCTAGTCAGTCTCTTTTTTGTCGTTCTCTTCATGTTTTTCAAGTACTAATATAGTTCCAGCAAGAACTCGTCCCCTTCCCCCCTAACGAACGCGTCTCTCCCAAAACGCTTGCCGTACTAATGAAATTTTCCACGCTTCACTGACTGTTTACAAAGCATCCACGTTCTTTTTGGCCACCAGTAAACTTCCAAATTCTGCGCCCCCGGAAAAAAAACGTCGAGTACGAGTTTTTGTCGCATTTTTTCTGAGTGGGCTCCCTTGAAGTGCAGATCTATCTTCATTTGTACTTTCGAGTAGCACTTGCACAAAGTAACGAGTGGGTGGACAAGTTTGGCAGAATTATGGTAGGTCTTATCGGGGTCTTTTGGGAATTTTCGAGAAATCTGGAAAACATGGGAACCCACTTCATAACTTGCAAGTGACTCGTCCACCAAAACTGACATTGGTACGAGTTAGAACTTGTGCAAGTAAGCCACGCTCGAAAAAATTTCGTAAGGGCTCTGACTTGTGTAGGTGAGCCACGCCCACCCAATTTGAAACTAGTACGAGTTAACACTTATACAAGTGAGCCACGCCCACCACAAGGTGCAGTTAAGTCCATACAAGTTTGAACTTGTGTAGGCGACCCACGCCCACCGTCCCACCAAAAGCGTAACTCGTACAAGTTAAACATCTGCAAGCGAAGGGCAGCTTCAGGTGAAACTCGTACATTCACACTCGTGCAGATAAGCCGCGCCCACCAAAATTAAAACGAACTGTACTACTTCGAACTTGCACAATTGAGCTCGTACGAGTTCTAACTTGTGCTGGGTAAGCCACATCCAAGACTGAAACTCGTACAAGTTCAAAGTGCACGTATGCCACGCCCACTTAAACAGAACTCGTGCGAGTTTGAACATGTCCGGCTAGTCCCAGTCCACCAAAAGTGAAACTCGTAGGAGTTTGTGGTTTGTGCAAATTTGTCACACTCATCGCACCCAAAAACCGAAAACTCGTACGGGACTCGATGTTTGGACCAAAATAGCTCCACTATAACCAGATTTTCCGGCTATTACGATGTTTCTCGCCTTACTCGGGGATGTGTCGTGGATTTCGCTTGTGACGAGCTACTAATACGCCATTTAAGCCTAAGGATGCGCAGATTGCGCCTTTCACCAGCCACAAACGACAAATTAAGTTTGCGTGCCGAGCGGCTACGAGCGCAGCTCGGCCTTACGAGAGAAGAAGGACGTGGGCGGAGCAGGAGCATCCAGCTTCTTCTGCCACCGCCGCGGCCGCCAGATTTCATTTGTAGCGATTCTTTCATGCTAAATCGGCCGTATCCGAAGGATTTGCAAGCCGTAGCCAGATGTTCATTCTCGAAGAGATTTCTCTTCGGTGCGCTGTTTCTTTAAATGATTTTATTTAGAACTATAAGTCTGCCCTATCTCTTACTCTCCGGAAAATAACAAAAGAATTAAGTGACCGAAAATTTCGGGGATCTCATATACGAAAATTTTCGCATCAAACTTCTATATACAAGCGTAATTCAAGACCTATGGTTCTCCACCCTTTCTTACTTTCGCATATTCAGGACCATCTCGAGAATTTGACTCCATGGATATGTACTTCTTTATTTTTTGAAACTTAGCCAGTGTAAAAAGGCGTAATGACATTTAATTTTCATCTTTAGTCCCTCTCTTCAAGCTATTCTAAGTAGCTTTATGCATTTGTAAAAGTTCTCTTTCAACATCCCCCCCCCCCCTTTCCTCGCTTTCACAAAAAGTAAGCTCTCTTTGTACTCTTTACTAAGTGAAGTTTTTTCTTACTGGTAAGAAGCGAATTTGTCTTTGACTTACCGTACCTGCAAATCCAAGCACTCGATAACACATGCAAGTTAGGATAGATGGGTACGGTTAGACAAATCCACTCATAAAAGGGAATAAGCAGATCTAAGTATACCTAATCAAAGCAGTTTTACCGCCCCCCGCCCTCCGCTCCTCCCTCCAAATGCTTTTCTGTTTTCAATTCTAACTTATTTGCGGCTTTGCCCATGGGCTGTATGTCTATCTTGGATATTGAAATTGCCCTAGTTTGGAATTAAGCCCAAAGTCGATCTCGAATGGTTGATTGGCGCTTTTTTTGTAACTTTCTAGTTAAGAGTCGTAGAGCTCAATACCATCTTCGCTTCTTCAACGCCTTTGTAAATCTAGCCATTTCATCTCTTCCGGTCTTTGTAACCAGATATACCAAGCCGTCGCTTTCTCTGGGTATCGATGACGGATTGTACTTTGAATTTTTCTCTTCTAAAACCCACCTGTACAATTCTATTAGCTTTGAAGAACGCTGGCATGCCTTACCTAACATAGAATAAACTCTGGTTATTGTAAGTCTAGTCGTTACCTTACCGGTTGGAATTATTGAATGCACAAGTTCCGTCCACCAACAAACTTTACCCAACTGGGTGAGATGGGATTTCCTGGTCATCCTCATCATTTTTCTCTCTCAAAGCGATATGATCTCTGCACCCCCCCCCGCCCCTCCCCCTCGCCCCCCCCCCCCCCCATACCTCCTTGTCATGTCCCAGAACCCTATTGTTTATCCTTAAGATCATAACGTGCTAATCCGCTCCGACTCCACCCCTTCGCGTGCTCTGGCGCTGTCATCTCGACGTTGTCCGACACACTCGGCCGCGCCGGCCACGCCCACTTGGGCGCGCAAATCACGACACCATCTTGCTAATTCGGTTAGTGTAGTGCATGTTAGGGGCGCTAAGCCCGGGCCTACAATTGCATTTGTTCGGGCTCGTTAGCACCTTCATCCGATGCTTGTCGTCGGGGTTTTGGGGATTGGGACTTTGGGGGAGGGCTGCTTTATATTTGTGTAATTGTGCGGAACTCTGTGATTTTTCGTCGCCTCCTTGATTTGTTTTGGGGCGGTTGTTCAATAAGAGCTTCTCGCTTCAACTTTTTGTGCATTTTTGAGGGTTTTGCTGCCCTAGATCTTTTCGAGAGCAGAAGAGGGAAAGGGGTGGGAGGAATTCTTGAGTATACAAATTTTTGGGCCATATTGATTTACCTGCGTTCATTCCTTCAACATGCAATACGTATCCTACAGTATGATCTTCAATCTTACTTCTTTGTCCTTCCCCTGACTCTAACCACTTTACTCACCCACCCACATTCATTACGTATTCTCTTTTTTTTTCTAGTTTGCCCTCATCTTCTCAATTTTTCTCCCAGAGAATGATCGAGTTTTCCCACGATGGGAGGTATTAGATATTTTTTTTTCTCAACCTCATTATTTAGCATACTTAACCCTATTTACATGGCAATTACAGATTATTACTTGACGCAACCGTTGGGAGTTTTACCCCTGGTACTTCGCACTTCATTTGTCTCACAGCCTCTGTCTATTCTAATAGGGATGCTACAGTGAAATTATCCATAATATGTTCTGTTTTCCCTTTTGCTAGAGAACAATATATTAACTCAAAAGCAATTAAATTGAGTGTTTTCAAAGAACTGTGGATATCGGATTTCACTGGTTGAGCTGGTCTGGTAGAATAACACAAATAACAAGCACCTGTTCATCCTAGGCTTAGGCAGTGGGCTAAATTTACTGATCAGCCAGATTCAAGTTTTTCGTATGTTCTTTATTGTGAGACTTTCAGATGGAATTTACGAGATCTATACATAAATTTGAAAAATTTCATTTTGGCAACTCACAGAATATTTTTTATCTGCTTGTAATAACATAAATTCATGTAGTTTCATCCATTCTATAAGTCCGTATTGATCTAGCATATTTGAACATTTGGATAGTATGAGCACCATATTTGATCAACATTATTTTGATGTCTAGTACAGAAAATCGTGTTCTGCACCATAACAATTCTATTGTTGAGAATAGGGTCATCGTAGGTGGAACAAAAATTGCTAATGAGCTAAAATTAGCCCATCTCTCATGAACTAGCCACTTCCGCTTTTTCATCTTTTCGAACACCTTTCTTTCTCTCCATTCCTTCTTTGGAAAGTTTTTTCAGGACTTGAGTGGTAATCATCCGCAGCTGTGCTGTGCTTCAAGCATTGTTTGCCTTGTCCGCTCCAAGCAATTGTGTTGTTTTTCGGGGTGAGGGGACTAGTCACTTTGAAGTAAAGAGGGCTAAATATAGGCTTTTTGGGGGAAGAGGCGATTCTCTTGTTCGATTGTGGAGAGACTAGTCACATTTCTGCTTGAACCTGCCGGCTATTCCGCATTTTCTGGAATCTTCTTCTCTACTCCCTCCTTGTCTCGGATTTCTGAAATTCAGCGAAAAAAGTAGTCTAGCTGAATTAGAGTTTGCGGGGCTAAATATGGGACTTGGTTGACAACTCTCTTACTGCAAGAAGACTAGTCTATTTTCTACCCAAACCTGCCGGAAGTTTCGCAAATTTCGGAGCTTTTTCTTGCCTATCCTGTTTTTTCAATGAAGAGACCAGATAGTTACGAAAGCGTCTAAATATACTCTCTTGGGAAGACCACTTTTTTGTGCAAACTGCGGAAAAACTTGACGCCTTCACAGCATAAATCCGCCGGAATTTCCGAAGCTCGTAGAGCTTCTCCTTTCCTCCCCTTTCTCTAAGCATTTTCAGAATTTTGACCAATTGAATAACCACTTAGTAAATGGATTATATCATTTTGGGAGTACAAGCGTTCGTGCGAATTACAACAGGACGACACTTTTCTTTCTTAATCTGCCGGAGGTTCCGAATTTGTAGGCCTCCACACTTCCCCCTTCCCCCTCCGTTTTTAAGCAGTCATTCAGAGAAAGGGCTGTACGGAATGAGGTAAAGAAAGCTAAATGCAGTTTCAAAAAGAAACATCCTTTGATAGTTTGCTGACAGATTAGACACTTTTCTACCTAGACCTGCCGGATATTTCGGACAACCCCTTTTCCGTCGAAGTCTGTCGGAACTTCCGAATTTCTAAGATTCTCACCTCCCGCTGTCCTCTCTGCCTCAAAGCGTATTCCGTCGGCGGCAGAATACCACGACGATCATCTCAATCTGTGCGCTCGTTACGTGGTTCATTTCATCGTCGATGGTTTGTGGTTCGGTGTCGGTGGTAATATGCCGGTTCGTGCGCCATAGCCAAGGCCACCACGGCTGCACCTCAATAGACTCGCGCAATACTTATCGTCGTGAACTCCTTCACAATATGCCTACGTATGGTCGAGTCTTCATGATCGTCGCCGCGGCGCGGATAGTCGTAAACTTGATCGCTTGTTACGTGCTCACACACACACCACAATACACAACCGCAGAGGCACATAATAACTCTACTTCGTGGCTGTCGCTACTTCCCCTCCCTACCCCGCTTCGTCAAGTTGATCCTCTCGTAGAGAATTCACGATTGCACATTCTAGGTCAATGGGGTTATGACTGAGGGCAATTGTAAAGGCACTAAAGAATGGGCACATTGGCCTCATATATGAATTCCTTAACACCAAAATCCAAACAAACCCCATTTTCTGTCTGACCGCAGTCAAAATTCTTGCTGTAAAAGAAAATGTCGTGTTTGTGCAGTGTACATACGAAATGTGCAGTGTACATACAAAATGCCTCCTGAGCGGGTTGAAGCAAGCCTCAGTTCCTCGCAAAAGGGGTGGGGTCTGGGGCGGAGTTAGCCATGTCGATTCCATTCCACTGCAGTAATATTCCACTTTTGTATCTGTATGTCTCTACCTAGTTCATTTCCCCGTACTCACATTCTTATCTCTTCGGATTTTAGTGCGTTGAGAGTGATTTCAAGCACATAGAATCAGATATTGCCTATTGCTTTAAATATTTTTCTACAAATTCAAAATTCGACAGAAAAGAATGAATGGAAGAAATTATGATTGTCTATAACGGATAAAATGAGGGGCGACATCATTTGATGTGCAAAGTTAACCCTTCTCAATATGCTATGTCCTCTTCTCTCCCGTCGTTCGCCCAATTTGTCCTCTCTTCTCCTTTTTTGCCCCTTTCTCTTCCCAGTTGCTCCTATTTTGTCCTAAAATGTGCACTTTTTCAAGCGGGTTTTTTTCTAGTGCCTTTGATAATATATTCTAAAATTTTTCTCCCTAGATTTTTGCAAGAAATTTAAAAAGTAAAGTAGTTGTGAGCTGCTTTCCTTCTATTTTTGCTTTTTATTCCCCAAAACGGCAATTTTCCTTCTTATTCTTTATGCCAACCATTTTTGTCGCTCCCGGTGTGCCAGCGGGCTGCCTTTAAGCCAGAATGATATTTGATGCGAAAAAAGCAAAAGCTTTGTGAAAGTGCATAGAAAAAAGGATGGGCTGCTCGCACGCACTTTTATTTATAAAGGAAACTCGCGGAGAAATTTTGAGCAGATTTGGCTATTGAGCTGATTTGTGGGCATATTAGGCCCGTATGCACGTACATCCCCGCGGGGAGGGGAGGGGATCTGAGAGGGGAAGCGTCATATCTCGCTAGTCCTTGTATCTTTCTTCTTCTTTCTCTGTCTTGCTTTTGAAGGTTCTCATACACAGATACTTGCGCATAATGGATGCCAGGATACTGCCATTCAAGATTAGATATTCACTATTTCGTTTGATCCCCTGGGGATCCCCAGGGGATCAGAAGATATAGTGAATATCTAATCTTGTATGGCAGTAACCTAGCATCCGTTATGCGCAGGTATCAGCGTATGAGAAACTTCATAAGCAATATAGAGAAAGAAGGAGAAAGATATGTAGACTAGCGAGATATGACGCTTCCCCTCTCAGATCCCCTCCCCTCCCCGCGGGGATGTACGTGCATACGGGCCTTATAGTAACTGTGGAAGAAAGCCATTATTAAGGTTGTGGGAGGGGGAAGAAGAAGGGAGAAATGGAAAGAAAGAAGGTAAAAATTTTCTAATTTGAGAAATTTTCGCAGTTTTAACAAGCTCTAGGACTGTTTGACCCCCGTAAAAATCGAGAAATATAGTTTTTGGACTGCTGCCAAAAATCTGTTTGTCTTCTCGAAGTAAATTAATGTCTTCCCTTATTTGTTTACCCAGTCTCAGATCATAGGCTTATGTTTTACGAGGGCTATTATGCCACTGTGCGCCATCGGCAACTTCTGAGCCGTTCCGCTCCAGGATGCCACAGTTTCAGTAAACAATCCTGTAAACAAACCTTTAGCTCCCTTCCCGCCCATTCATAGATGTCTCAAATTCACTGTAACCGCACACGCTCTGCAAAATTCTGTCTCCTTCTCTGCAAAAGTGCGTCATTTCGAATGTTTGCCTTCTCTGTGTCCGTCTATTGTTAAGCCAGTCGTATTTTTGCCGAAAGACGCCATGCTTGAGCGTCGTTGTCGCGTTCAATGTTGACGCCTCGATCGCGAGAATTATTTACTTTTCCACCCGTGGTGTGAATCGACAATTTCAACACCTATCCAGTCGGATCCCTTAAATCTCGACGGGTTTCAGGTTGCGTCGCGACATTTTCATGACGCCATGGCCACTTGTGAGTGCCTTGTCGAACCACCGGTATTTCATCTACCTCCACCACCGGATGCGTCATTGATATGGCATCTGATTAGCGAGGAACCTTACGAGGCGGTAAGTCCTTTGAAAATAAGTTATATAGAGCTATAGTAACTGAAAAATTCTGCAGAAGTCGCAAAAAAAGATTTTTATAATCTCAAATTTGGTTGTATAAAAATTTTCACGCTTTACTCACTTAGTAAAAAATTTTTTACTTCAAAGAGGACTTATTACCTGAGATAATCGCTGAATAATTTAATTATCCTCCCAATATCCTTTTCACGGTTACCGCGCATAAATTATACTTAAGACAGAGACCCCAACATTTTCTGTAGAGGGAAGGAGCGGTTAGGACTTCTCTGGAGGAAATTTCGAAATTTTTGACGTTTTATAATCCCAAAATTTGGAATTGGTAACTTTCTCACAAGGTTGATTTGGATTTTCATAGAAATTACAGCAATACTTGCAGGTAAAGACAAATCAGAAAAAATTAGGTACACATTTTCATAAATTTTCTGCACATTTTTAGCATTTTATAAGTCATGTAATATTTTCAAAAAATTTTCTATCTCCAATCTCCCCCCTCCTTTCCCTTCTCGGTCCACCAATTCACAGTTTTTTTTCTCAATTCAAACATACAATTTTGTTTTCCCTGTCTACTTCTGGTTATTGTTGTTGAGATTTAGTGAATGTTGAAAGCCAACTTGAAATACCCGTGTTATGTGAAATTCCCAAAATTTGAAAGTGCGCGATTGAGGGGGGGGGGGGAGGTGAGGGGGTGGAAGGAAAAAATGGATAGTTTGCATGGATGTGGAGCTGATGAGGATAACACTAACAAAAAATAGGGACAAGGATTTTTGGGAAAAATTTACTAGTAGTACCTGACATACCACTGATAAAACTCATTTGTTCGTAAATATACCCACTACATTTGCACAATTTCAATTTTTCCAGCAAATTTTTCTCTAGCCAATTGTCCGTAATATTTTCTTTCATAATCAAGCTCCCCGATTTATGTCATTATACAGCAGCTGTTTAGCATTCCACTCTTGCCCACCGAGTGTAACTCCCGCTGCTAAAAGTTTCCTCGCTCGCAGCGGTCATTTTTCTTTGATTGTGACAGCTATTCAAAGAATTTCCTTGCGTCAGCACCCGGGCAAAATTCCCCAGGGACCAGCGAAATGAATTCGCGCGCAATGGCTTTGATAATACATCATAGTATGCAAATTCGCGGGGCCCTAGAACATGGCGCGGGGATAGGGTGATGAATCCTAGAATTCAATTAGGACATCGAACAGATGGAACGGGGAGGAATGAGGGTGAAATGCAAAATATCAGAAATTCTATGAGTGGTAGTTTCCTTGGAAAGGACCAAAACCATAACATTTTTGGGTAAAATTTTCCAAAAATTCCTGAACGACCAATGCTCTCGTAACTCGTCCATTATCCCCTGAAAAACCTTCTGTCAATCAACATAATCTCTACAAATTTACATAGTTCACACTAATCCCCTCTTCCCAGTACTTCCCCAGCAGATAATACGCCACACAAGTGGATTACTGTGGATTACTGTACACGCCAATCATGCAATGCCATCCACTTCAGCTACTATACAGTTCACCGAGGGGATGATGGCTATGTGAACACGCTAATCCTCCTCTCACTGATCAGGAAATCCTCGGGAAATTTCGCAGAATCTTTGGGAAAATTGTGGGGAGGCTGTGAAAGTTTGAAGCATGTGTGTTTCACTTCGAACTCAACGAGACGAGGTGTTTGTGGGCGCTGCTAATTGGTTTCCGGTGGTGCTTTGCCCAGGGCTGGGCCTCATGCGCTATGTGCTGTGATTTTATGCTCGAAATTCGAGCAAGGATTATGAAAATGGGGATGGGGTATGCTGGAGTGAAAGCTTGATTCAATTGAAAAATGGGAAGGGGGGGGGGAGGAAGTGATCTGGGGAGGGAAGAAGGGAAGAATTTCATGGTTGGACAAAGTCTGAAGTGTTTTTCTTACTTTTATAGAAAAGTACCACTAGGTGGAAGCATTAGTAGAAATGGGGGGGGGGAGGGAGGAAGGGGAATAAAGGTGCAAAATTTGAAGCACTTGGACGGGGGAGGGAGGGGGAATAAAGAAAATATTTTTATTTTGGCTAGGTGGGCTGAGTTTCTAATATGACTTACTTCGTTGAAAGGATACCGATCCATGCTGGATTGGTCAAAGAATCAAAGAGGAAGAAGTGGGGGGGGGGGGAGAGAGAAGAAGGCTGGAGAATTTTTTGTAGATTTGGTTTCATTAGTAAATATGACATAAATGTAATTGTCGTTACTGTTGTTTTTTTTTTCGCAAAATTCGTTCTCGAATATTTTTGGTAAATAAATAAATATAAATATTCCATTAAGTAAACGAATAAATTTTTCACCAACATTTATTGATTTCGGAAACTTGGCAACTTGCCAACGCCAGGATTTGGTAAAAAGAAGTTCAAAAGCTTTGAGCTGATATGGCTTCGTCTTTGATAAATGAATAAATAAACAAATCAATGGACAAATTAATATGAGATTCTATGTTGATCAAAAATTGATTTTTGGTGACCTTGCATTCTGCCAAATATGAAAATTTTTTTGAATTGGACCCATAAACTTTTAAAGAAGTAATTTTACTCTTTTCAGCCAGCCGACTGTGAATGGAGCCCATTTATCTCAATATCGGACGTGTCGTCAAAAATTCCGCTCACCCCGTTGTCGAGCCGCTCACTAATTTTCATTTCGCTCATCGCTTTGCTCATCCTACTCTCACTTTGTACACTGGTCGTATGCCGAATCAAAAGGTACAGTTTCCAGTTACCGTAGTCTTTGAAATTTTTATTGATTAGAGCCGGGATAATTATTGTATGCACGAAGGACTATCGGCGTACAGCAAAACGTCGCTCGACCATGTCACTTTTTCGTTGATGTAAAAAACACTTAATGAGGCAAAATATGAGGCTCGTCAGCGTCGTTCTGTTGCACGTTGTCCTTGACGTTTTATACACTTTGAAATATAATGAGTGTGTGTGGAGTACGGTAGCTCGTAACATTGTTGTGAGAAGATAATTTTGCAAAACATGGAATTTGAAAAAGTTGTCATGCCGAAAATTTAGCAACAATCCTGTCATTGCGTAAAAATACTTTTCTTGTGCAAGGCTTGCAAAATTTCAAAAGCTTTGAAAAATATTCAACTCTTTTTATTGGCGAGAATCTAGCGGTAACTGCCATCACCTAAAATTTTGAATTCACCAACCTTTTCAGTCTACAAAACTCGAAAAATGTTCGAAAATTGTCACTGCGCGAATCACAAAGTAAAGTCTGTTTTAACGTATGAAAGTGAATTTCACATTACTCGTAGTTTTTCTGAGACTCGAAGTGATGAGATCCATTTCTAAAAATAAATTCTAAAACTTCATTTCGATATCACAGCAAATCTATCTTCACCTAAAAATATAGATGATTGACTTTCCTTATTTCTTACTAAGCAGCAAGTCGAATCTTAAATTTTACAGGAAAATGATGAAAAATCTACCACTGAAAGAAATTAACATCAAATCTTATTTTGCAAACATAGATTGAATTTTGTTGTATTTTCTTTGAGCTTTGTAAGACTTGTGAATTTTATAAAACTTGCAAAACGAAAAAGAAATCGTGGTTGGAAGATATCTAGCAATAAGGCTGCCATCGTACGAATTTTCATTTTTCAAGGCGTTTTGGACTCCTTAGGATGGAGGAGGGAGGGGATCTGAGAGCCTCGGAAAATTTGACAAAATCATCGGTGGTAAAAATTCACTCAAAGTCTGCCATCATTTGAAATTTCTTTACGAGGCTTCCTCTTTTTTTTTTGGAGGGAAGAAGAGCGAAAATTTGTGGGATTACTTGGCACTTGTGAAATAATTTTTGTTCCCAGAAAGATCGGCTCATCAAAGCTTTTCTGCCTTGCTCCCTGGCGTTAATCCTCTTTACTATTGTCCAAGAACTTACCATTATAGTACTCAAATAGCTGTGTAATACTGAAGTATCGCTTGTCAGAACTTCAAACGCACCGCTATCCGGGAAATTTCACCCCAAATGTCGGCTCAATTCTCTACCCTCAGCTTATTAATTGCCAATAGCGTGACCCATAGAGCCGATAACTTGACAACTCAATTCATCACCCACGTTGAGCATTGATCATCAAGAGATTAGGTTCGCTAAGGTCAGACCAGACAGACACACATCACAGCTATGAGAGATGACCCAGCCAGAGAGAAATGAAGCCAGCTCGGTTTGAGCGATGAAGCTATAGCCCTCGTATGCACCTAGTACACCCGAAAGAATTGTTCAGTAAAGAGGGCAACGAAGAAGATGAGTCACTCGAAGGGGGGGGGGCGAGAAAAATTTCATGTTGCTACTGCTATGACTAAGTTCTACTCTGCTATGCATGCCAAAACGGAAACTGTCGCGTGACAGGCCTATGGCGATTTGGAAAGCGATGTAAGAGGAAGCGAGAATTGTTGGTTTTGTTGAATATTTGAAAAGATGAAACTAGTAATTGGTGGTAGCCTGGGGGGGGGAAGAGAGTAGAAAGGGGGCGAGGGATACAGAAAATTGCACAAATATTCAATAACTTATGACCTATTGAAACATCTTGGCATGCTCAATTCAGATAATTCAAAAATTAATTCAGATTTTTGAAAGTACGAATTGGATCTCATACCTTTCCAAAAATCTTGGCATGCTCAGGTTAATTCAAAAATGATTTGAGGTTGCCCTTATGCCTTATAACAGTCTAGTCTTACCAAAACAGTAAAAAAATCATCTCAAGAGTATTTGTTTACTGCTATTTTCACCATTGTATTTTTTCGACACTGGGTAGGATATCTTCTGGAATAAACGTCGTTTCACTTACTTAAAACCGAGTTGATAAAATTTAAGTGATAAGAGGGACTTCTCGAATGAATGATGGAATCTCAAAAATTCAAAGACATCGGGTATAATTTTACATCTAATTTTTGCAAAATGAGATGAAGAGATGTCTGGAAAAGCTTACAATCTTAGAAGCGCAATTCTCCACTAACTGGAGAGTAATAGTCACACGAATTTTATTTAGACTAAATTTAGCCTCACTCTATCCCTTCGCCCCATAAAAAATTTGCAAGTCAATTTCATCCACTTCCTCCATTTCATCTGCTTTAAAAGTGTGCAAAAGCGCGTTAGTCCCGTGCCGTGCTTCCTTCCGTTTGAAGGATGTGCGCGGCCCCACTTCATCAACGCGTAATTCCATAACACAATGAATAGAACGCCGATTTCGTATGTGTGTGCGTGTGCTGGCCGAGCACAGCGCTATGCTTTCGTCGAGTGAATGTAGTTAGTCGTGATGAGTGGAGAAGATTTTCGGAAGATTTGAGACCAAAGATTTGTGGGGAAAAGGAGGGATGCTGGCAGATAGGAATTATGGGGATTTTTGAGATAGAATAGGGCAAAAGATGGGACCACAGCTTTTTCAAGAAGCTCTAGGAGTCTAATCTTTTGATGCTTTAGAAATACTGTAATTTAATGGATTGGGAGAATGCCTACATAGTCTTGTTCTTATTACGGTATTTTTATGAAACAAAGCATAAAATAATAGATTGGGTGCTTTTAACTCCAAATTCAATCCGAGCAACCATTTGAGCGTTTGCGCTTAGACAAATGCATTTCTTATGCTACATACTGAATTATTTTTTCTATGTAGATTTTTAAGGCTTATCCAAATTTAGGTGGTCCAGTGCTGTTGATGATGAATCCCTTTTGCTATTGATGATATATCCTTTTTTATGAACAGTTTTTTTCAGAGGAAGAGCGAGACGGGCGAAAACGAAATCGACGTCCTCAGATGGTATTCTAGCAGCTGGAGATAACCTGTGGACCTATAACTCAATGAAGAACTCGTGTTCGGTAAGTATTACAGAATAGTGAAGGGGGGGGGGGGATAAAGGAGGGAAGAAGAGGGTAATCAAGATAGGAAAACTTGATTTGGTATTAAAATAATATATTGTGAAAAAATCAGCCTAAGAAGGAATATCGAGTCTAAGAATTCAATCGAGTTTTTCTTTCAAAGGATTTCGCGTATTTCTTACTTTGACTCAAAATATTATTTACCTACATATACCTAGGAGATACAGATACCTAGGAAAATGACTTTTATGCAAATAAACGCCTATATTATTGTCTTTGTTTGTGATAATTTTTCAGGCATTTTACTCCATCATTTCAGGGCTCCGCCGGAGTTCTCGTCTACAATGGCATTTCACACAATGCTGCCTATCAACAAACACCAGGGACCATACGGTAAGCACCATAAAAAGCAAATTTAACCTTGTTCGAGCAGATCGCACGAGTTTCGCGAGCAGGAGATTTCCCAGCGCTGGCGATGTTTTCGCATAGCTCAGTTTTTATGACGAGCTCATAAATCTGGTGACACTAGTGCCGGGTCTCGATTCTGCTCGTTCAGTTGGAAATATGGTGATGGGTGAGCTGGAGCTGGGGGCCAGAACTCATTCATCATGATTACGGGAGCAGGGGTCACCCTAATGAAAAAAAGGGAAGATGTGGGGTGACAGGATAGAGCTTAACGACGAGCCACCTCAATTCGAAGATTGTTCTGAAAAATTTTTGACAAATAATTTTTTAGGTCATTTCCTCAAGTACCTTCGGAGCATGCTCCAGTTCGGCCATGCACGGCTGCTACCCTCCGATTACATCCGAAAGAAAACTCGGCCGCTTATCATACTGTAGGACGATATGCCACTTCACCCACAGAATTTTACGAGGAAATTCCCAACGAGGGTAAATTTTACCATTTCCCTTCTCCTTCGCAGTCGCATCAAAGTTTTCCTTTCAGGATACTATCCATACAACACAAAATGCCGATCCGTCGCCAATATCCACCCAAGTGCTTCCTTTACTAATGGCGGCTGTCGTCGTCCACCTCCGACTTGTAGACCACCGCCAGTACCTGCGCCAAACACGTCGCATGAGTATAGCCCCAATGGGAGTGAAGAAGGCAGTATTGATAGAGAATTGGCGAGGTTGGTTTTGACCTACTCACGTTTTGAATCATATTTTCACAATACGGTAAGATCACCGTAGGATCACGGTAGCTGGTCGAGTCAGTAACTTCAATCAATAGTTTCCTCATACTGTAACATCACTGTATTAATATTAGCCGTAAAATAAGTTTCAAGCGGTACAAATTCGCACCATCACATTTTGATATGATTTTTGGCAAAACTAAGTTCATTAGCTTGTTTGTATTAGGTTGAACCGAAAGTTCGTTCGCACCATTTTCAGTAAATCATAACTTCTTTCCGTCATAACGGTTCTGCGCAGTTCTAATTTTATTTGAAAGCGTAAAGCATGTAGTTTCCAAAAATCCCTTAGCGACTTTCCAGCATGTTCAGATTGCAGAGATAAAAATGAGAACGAAAACATCCGAAATTCGGAATTTTTGAGAAACAATTCTAGAAATCTAGAAACTGCGCGGTAAAATCCAGAAAGATCAATATCCTAATTTTCCTTATATTTGATTACTAACTGAGTTAAGTTTGTGCTGATCGAGCTCTTCTTTCAAAAGTTATGATTTTTTGAAAAAAAATGCCGAAAAATCAATTTCTTAGGAATTCTTAGTAAATTGATTTTTCGGCATTTTTTTCAAAAAATCATAACTTTTGAAAGTAGAGCTCGATCAGCACAAACTTGACTCAGATAGTAATCAAATATAAGAAAAATTACGATAATGGTTTTTCTGGATTTTATCGCGCGGTTTCTAGATTCTTGGAATTGTTTCTCAAAAATTTTGAATTTCAGATGTTTTCGTTCTTTCATTTTTATCTCTGCAATCTGAACATGCTGGAAAGTCGCCAGGGAAATATTGGAAACTACATGCTTTTCGCTTTCTAACAAAGCTTAAATTGCGCAAAATCTTCTTGACGGAAAGAAGTTATGATTTTTTGAAAATGGTGCGAACGAACTTTCGGTTCAACCTAATATTTCTTGTTCTTTCGAGTGCATCTTCCCTTCGCATATTGGTTACTTATCTATCTCATTAAGGAAAACGAGATGGTTCGAATCAATATTTCCTCATATGGTAACATTACTGTAGACTACGGTAGCTAGCTATAAATATTAGGTTTCAATAGCAAATGGTAAATAATCATACTTTTGCTCTTTAATCCAGTTTTTTGGGCATTTTAAGAGCGGGACGATTCAAGCAGTGACAATTTTGTATTTATTCCATACCTTTTCTCAAAGCATCCTTGCACGCATTCAGGACATAGTGGTGCTTAAATGAGATAAAAGCATAAGAAATTTTTTCCACAGTAGAATCACTGTGGGATTACGGTAGCAATCGAAGGTCTTCTAAGGCTTACGTTTAGAGAGATAGAAAGGATTACTGTAGTGTGACAATAGTTGATTACGGTATCCTGGCAAGCGCATTGTTCAAAGTATCATGTATTGGTCAATTTGGAAATTTTATAAAGATGTGCTAAAATCATCAACGCCTTTCTCAGAATTGGAACATTGCCAAAATCGAATTTTTAGGATTCCTGCTGACTCGCCTCCTTTACCTCGCTGGGAAGAAAGCGAACGACGAAGTGGTGAAGGTGGTCGCGAAAGCGGCTATGGAACTGCACCAAGTCGACAATGGAAAAGCCCTCCGGGGAGGTCAGTACTTTTCAACAAGTCGTTTGGAACAATATTACATGCTTAGAAATTTTGTACTTATATATTTGTTTTAGATCCGATGATGGAAACCGCTTGCCGGGTTATGTACTTTCACAAGCTCCAAATGTTCACTCGATGACATACGTGTAACGAACCCATGAATTGCTTCAAAATGACATTTTCATTCTATTTGCCGACCAAAACTGTGACCTCCGCTGATAGATGATACGGGTTATGTCATACTGTATTTCACAAAGTCTTCTCACGAACAACCTGCCTTTGTAGACTGTTTTTCTGGCGTGGTTTTGTGTGTTTTCTTGGTTTCCGATTGTAGGATTTTTTCCTTCTGTTTCTGATGTTTCGCCTTCAACGGGTCAAGGTCTTTACATCTTATTGCAGTTTCAAAAGTACATTTCATGGGTTTAGCGTTTTGTAAAGTCCTTGATTTGCTGATTTTCAAACGAATTTGTGGAGTCTATGCTAGTCATATGATAAAAGTATAATTAACATGACTTCTGTATTGTGATCATCGCAGGGACACTGAGAAAACTAGAAAACCAAAAATTGAATGAATGCGAAGTAGTTACAGAGTGAGTACATCTAAGTTTCAGACTATTGAGCATGACGGGAAATTCGAACTCCTTTGCGATAAGAATTCTTGAGGCTTGAAGGAAATAATGATTGAGGACAAAGAGCTCCTTTTGGATCTCTCACCGCAGCAGCACATTTACAGTAAAATTTGCCTACAACTGTCAATATGCTGTTGGAGTTGAAAAACAGTTATCAAAGACTAATGGAATAATTATGGTGTCACGATCTATACAGAGTAAAAAACGCTCAAACGTGCCAAAGAAGGATTAAAGGAGAAAGTGACTGGTTTGGAAATTCTCAGGACATAAACTTGCACTGCCGAAGGGGCAGACATTCATAAAGACGTATCCCGCGGAAGTGTGATATATCTCCTTTAAAACTCAACAGTAGACCGGCGTCTGACAAGGGAAGTTCACTTAGTCGAAGTGGCGATTCAGAAGGAGATCTATACCAATGGATAGAGCTTAAAGGCAGCGTCCGGGCAAAATTTCGCCGCTCATGTTTCTGCCTTTCTGGGGCCCTTCCGTGGCCCTGATTACAGTTGCTAAGTCCAAATTGTTCAAAACTCCCAAAAAACCCGGTTCTTGTGTACCCTCTCTTCAAGGAGCGGACGAGTTTCGAATTGCTCGTCCCATCGTCATGCAGCGGGAGGAGCTGCAACTGTACGGATGCAGTTGCATTGCAGTGTGAAGTGCAACTGCAATGCAACTGCAATGCAACCGCAGACCTGCGTAAGCACTCGTCCTCAGGGGTGGTTTGTGATGCGAAGGGGCGGCTTGTGATACGTATCACAGGCCCATATCTCCTTTTAGAGGGCACGTCAAAGGACTGGACCAACGCAGATCGGATACTCATGGGCCCCCCTTCACAACTATGTGTTAATCTGGGTGGATGGATCTTGCCTGGACGCTGCCTTTAAAACGCTGATCTCCGATATACCTTTATATCTGCGACGCATTGTTCTGAAAGAAGCTATGAGCTTTTCTAAAGCCAAATTTTCGTGCATTTTGAGTCGCAAATGTGTGTGTTTTCTAGTACTATTAAGGAGATTGTTCAAACAAAGAAGATATTGGAATTATGTGCAGATGTTTGCAGGCGAAAATGGCCGAGCGCTTGGCTTCCAGTCAACGAGTCTTCACATTTGGCTCTGCAACAACCCTATGTTACTCGCCGGTTTGCTTTTAGTATTAGTGTTCATAAGTGTTGCTATTATTTGCCAAATGTGTAGTACTCTACACTTTTGAGATTCTGCAACTTTCCCATTTTCAGTAAAGTGTTCATTGGGAATCTCAGACGAGAGGACTGTAAGAGCGTTTTGAAAACATAAGGCAAAACACTGCAAATCTGAATATCCGAGCTAAATCAAATTATCACGGTGACCTACATCAAATGTGCAACATTACGCGACCCATAGCACCCACGCGTATCGGGGATGAGGTGTCGCTTTTAGCAATTTCACTCAAGGTCATCTCCAATTAAACCGACTTCTTCCTTACATGTAGTAAAGATTGGGTCGTTAGATAAGTCTTGCAAAAAACAAAATTCACCACAACTTGAATCAAATGTGCCAAAATAATTCTTCTTCAGGCACTGCTAGGAAAGTCGCATAACTTCATCCATCATAAAGTCGGAATAAACGATTTATTGAAAATGAAGACCATTATGTATTTATAATAGAAAGGCTTTAGCTTAAAACAGTATATCAATGTAATACAGATTAGTTGGTTATCTGTAAGACATCATTTGTTTGTTCTCAAAGAGCCGCAAATTTCTGAAACACTGGGATTGATGCTCACAATCGTAAGGCAAAAACCAGTGTCTTAAATTACAAGATACCCACGAACTTCGTTGATAAAATCAAGATGATGAACCAAGAAAATGACAAATTTATTCAACGAAGAGAATGGGTGTTCCATTTTATAAATTAAAGTAATCACAAGCTGCAACTTTGGGAGCCAATGTATCGTAGACAGCGCTTGAGAACAGCTAATGTCGATTTATACTCCGCTGTGTATTCAGGCAATTTTTGTCTCCTACATTAATTCCGGATTGAACAGGCAGAACAAAAGGTAAACAAACGTAGCATTGCATTTTATGGACGTGTATCAGTTCATGTAGTAATCACAAGTAAGAAACTTATAAGCACGTCGAGCAGAAGATGAACTGGAATTAAAGGTTTCCGCATGTCTTTATTGAGTTAAAATGTAAATTAAACCATCTCTGATGCCATAGTGGGCTGTTCATGAGTGATTAGCTGGGCGGGGAGCATGGAAAAGCAAAAGGACAAACGCTGAATGTTTCAAGGACTGTTTGTTCAGTGAACCTAGTACATTGTAATAATATAGAATTGTATTAGCTCAGCTCGTAGTTAAATTATGCTTATCGCATATAACGAACAGAGTCACTAGATTTCATTAAAAATGTTCAAGCTTCTGGTTTTGGGAACGGTAAGTAGCACGTTTACTTGTTCACTTAAATTATGCGTGTTCTTTCAAGTTGTTGGTGATGGTGAATGCCAGGATGTTCGCAAAACGCAAGGCTCTGCCATCGGACGACCAACTAGACCAGGTTGTGAAGAAAACTGTGAGTTTCTGAGCAAACAACTTTTATCAAGGACAAATTTTGTATTAGAACATATATCTTGCACATTTATTTTCTTATAAGGCAGTTTGAGCTGTGTGGCTGCGCATAAGTTGCGCGCCACGCTTGATCCATTTGATCCGTTCAATCCACTTTATCCATCTTACCACTAGTCAGTCAACTAATTCAGGCATTAGCAAAAAAGATGTAGTGGATTAAATGTGGCGCTTGCCTAAATCCCATAAAGTTTTCAACACCTGGAAAAGTTCAATCCCTTTTCAAGATATAAAAAAGCAAATTTATTTCTATCGATACTAAAACATAGCTGCTTTATACGTCGTAAGGCCTTGGCGCACTAAAGATAAGTTCAATGATTGAGCTTTGAACAGTGACAAGATGTAAAGGGTGTATGCCAACCTTGCGTTATAGAAATAGCGATTAATCAAGATTTCTATGTAAGCTTGTACATTTCAGGGACTGAGTAAAGACAAAGTGAAGACGCTCCTTAGAACGGTAAGAAAAGCATATTTATAATAAAAAAACGAATTTATGCATTTGAAACTTTGCCTTTTCAGGAAATGAGTCTGCAAGGTATAGAAGAGGCTTACGGTACTCGCAAGGTATGAAAGAGCTTGATTTTGAAGGCAGCGTCCAGGCAGATCCTGGACCTATGAGGATTTTACGTGGAAAGTACTTTTGGGGCCCTAACCAAGGCACTGCCCAAGCGCGCAGAAAGTACTCTAACGGCTGAGATATCCCCCTCGACACTGGACCTCGCGATCGTATTCGCATGGATTCATGGCGGTTTCGCGCCAGGATCCAAGCCTTGCGCCATGAATTCATGCGAAATACGGTCGTGGGGTCCAGTTTCGAGGGGAATATCTCAGCCGTTTGAGCACTATCTGAGCTGCCGGCTGGGCAGCGGCTTAGTAAGAGCCCCAAAATTACTATCCTAGTGAGATCCCCATGTGTCCAGACTTGCCTGGACGCTGCCTGTAAGTATCGTTAGCTGCTCTCGAGTATTTCAATTCTGGGGTTGATACAGTGAACTTAGTTGTTTTGCACCAATGCTCTGCAAACTATCGGACTGCTAAAACAGTTTCTTATTCTAGTTTTGTTGCTAAAAAAAACACACCGCTGTAGAGCTCTCTAATAGCAGCCACGAAATGAAAGTTATAACAGTTTCGATGCGGTACGCAAGGGAAGGACCAATCCACTCCACTTTCTGAATGCCTATCTTATTGCAAATTTCTTAACGTGCGTAGTTGGGTGATTGGGTCATATGAAAAAAAAAACGGCAATTTGGAACGATGAGGATGAATTTTTGCTTCAGTGGTAAGCTGAATGCAAACATAACACTCGTACATCTCATTCTGCAAAATACACCCTTTAAACAGTTGTCATTCTCGGCAACTATTATATTTAGTTTGTAGATGTTTTGATTACCAAAAAACTCGATTTCTTGCTTACTTCGGCTTTTCAGTCCATATTTGACGAAAGTTTACGTGTTTGACAAATATGCAGCAGCCGTGGTAAGATTTTCAATAGCTAGATTTGATTTCCATAGTGAGGAAGATACCTTCAGATACCTGCCATTCTTGCTGGATTCGCTGTCGCTACATTAAGTTAGCTTCAGGCTGTTGGCGGTGAACACTTAGAATAAACGTTGTTAAATTTTCTCTACAAGGTGATGGGCTTCTTTCATTATCCCGAAAGCAAGGTATATTGCTCCTTTACAAATTGCAGTAGCAAAAACGATGTAGTAATGAAGACGATATAAAACTTGAAATGCAGTGTAAGATCAAACTAAGCATAAATTGCATAGGGAATGAAAGGATAAAAAGTTCGAAGTTTCCAATACCATCTGCGAGCATGCTTTGAACGCATTCTACTTTGTGACATTGACTTGCGGGACTAGCCGATTACCAACACATTGTCAGTGCTTTCATCATCAAAAGCTTGATATGTACTTGAAAGCAGAGTCCAGGCAGATATGGCCACATCCTAGTTCGAATTTTTTTGGGGACGGATTTCTCAGCCACATATGGATGTTCTGCGCTGCCGCTTGGGCAGTGCCTTCGTTAGGGCCCTCTCTTAATTTCCACGCGAAAAACCATGTGACAAAATTTGCCTGTACACCCTTTAATGTTATATAGACGAGCTTCACAAAGAGTTGTTAATAGGTTATGGCAATATCGTGTGAAAACCGCAGGCTTGATGGACGATCACGAGAGAAATAGTATAAACGCAGTATACTTCGCAGTATACTATAGTATACTTCGAGGAATTCGATTCTTTCATCGAATGAATGATTGCCGAATAATTTTGAGAAATAAAAAGAATTATAAGCAAATCGACTAAATTCAAAATTTGAAAGTTTCAGAACGAATATCGAGTAACATGCGAAAAAATTTTGAATGAACGATTATCGATTATATTCGAGTACTAAGATCCAAATTTCGAAAATGTTATGAACGAATTATTCATTTTTGAGCCATTCAAAAAGTTTGTGAGTATCCGAATAATTTATTCGAAAACTTCCGATTTCCGAGTGTGAGTACATGCGAATGTTTTATTCGAATAAGCGAATTTATATTCGATTCGGACCAAAGCATGGCTGATACAGCAAATTAATCTGGCTTGTCTGCCAGAATTTCCAAAATTTATTTTTTGAAGTGACTAAGTTTATTCGATCTGATCAAACCGCGTGGAACTTGTAGGGGTAAAAAGTTCAAACACACTTTGAAGCAACTTTTTCTCTTTTTTCTAACAGTTGTCCTTTGTTCGCGAGAACTCGAAATATGTAGGAAAGTTTGCAGCATATTTCAGTTTTACGAGTGCGCACTGTGCTAGCTCAAGTTGTTTTAAAATCTCTATTTTGAAGCGAAAATCGCTTATGGACTTCTTATTAGGCCTAAGGCATACCTCACGGGATTTTAGTCGCCGTGCGATTTGGCACTGCAACGACTCTCCATAGCTGGTCTAAACGCACATTGATTAGGCCAGACTTGCTGCGTTTGTTACAATTTACGGAATTTACGCACCCATGCATAGCCTCGCATGCTTAATCTCTAGACATCTGGCAAATCGCCAAATCGCGAGGATGTGGCGATTTCGCGAAATCGCGAGAGGTATGCCTTAGGCCTTAGTGGTGATAACTGTTGAGTTTTGAAGCCTCAGTTTTCTGGAGTTTCTGCAGTGTTTGGTGCAAAAACACTGAATACTTTTGGTTAAGAATTTAGCAAAAAATTCAGGAATAACGATAGATTGCTTTGTTTGCCAGATCTTCCCTATCCGTTAATTATCAAAATTCTTTGAAGGTCTTAAATCTTATATATAAAGCTGAATGTCTGTTTGTATGTATGTCTGTATGTCTGTACGTATGTTCCGAATAGAAAATTCCATTTCTGAACCGATCTGGACCAAACTTGGCACACATACACTTCGGGCCCCGGTGGGTGTCATAGGCTACTTTTCGTCATCGACCGATATCGATTTTATCGATTTTTTGCAAAATTTGAGCTACAGGGCTGGGAGTTGGCACAGGGGAGTAATCGAGCATGCTGATTACAAAGATATTATTGACAGGGCCAGGCGGAGCCGGGTAAGCCATCTAGTAATTCTTAAAATTAGCGAAAGATAGACTGCTAAAAATGAAGGATTGCAAGCTTCGAAGATTATTTCAACGCTCATGAGAAAAATTGTATTCGAAATCTGGTTAATGGAAAGAGGAAGAAAATTTACACGGGACCCTGCTCTGAATATTCACCTATCCTTACTGTATTTGCAGGTGGATTCAAAAAAAATGATAAAACTTTTGCACCAATCTATTTATTCAATTAACGCTTTGCACATCTCTGAAGCATCAAAAGTCTATCGTATTGGTGTCATCCAGTCGGTCAGCTGAATAAGTAGACCTCGCCCAGCAGATTGCGCTTTCTAATAGCTATACTCAGGGTCAAGCAAGGGGTGTGGCACACGATCGCTGGTTACGACCCCCCCCCCCTGATTGCTGTCTTAATAAGACCCCCCCCCCCCCTGGATTCCCTTAAGATAGCATTACTTGGAGGCCCTGTCAAACATAATGGGCAACATATCCATAATGAGCATGTCAATTAACCCCTGTAGACAAAGTTTGAGCGAATTCTGAAGATTCAAGATACTAGGCTACCTAAGTGAAATGGTCAAATTCCAACACGGTTAACTTTGTTTCAAAGGTGAATTAGCTATCCGTTTTCGCACTCAAGACAAAGCACTACTCCTTCTTTGTCCACCTCAGGAATCCCGCTTCAGAAGACCTCCAAACTGTGGAATTAGAAGCCAACCAAAATCTCGTTTTTCCCATTTTTCGCTTTTGATCGCTGTGCTTTCACCAAATAGTATTCAGAGCTAAGAAGACGAATCAGGCTCAAATCACTCCTGTGAAAACTAGGTGATCTAGGCTATCGATCCATACAAATACTGTCCGCTAAAAATGTTTTTTTGATATAGTTAATGGCCTGCGGCACCCCCCCCCCCCCCTCAGAACCTGCGGCAGCCGCAGGTTTTGAGGGGGGGGGGGGTGCCGCAGGCCATTAACTATATCAAAAAAACATTTTTAGCGGACAATATTTATATGAATCAATAGCCTTAACCTCGTAGATTCCATAGGGATGTTTTGAGCCTGATTCGTCTTCTTAGCTCTGAGTACTATTTGGTGAAAGCACAGCGATCAAAAGCGAAAAATGGGAAAAACGAGATTTTGGTTGGCTTCTAATTCCACAGTTTGGAGGTCTTCTGAAGCGGGATTCCTGAGGTGGACAAAGAAGGAGTAGTGCTTTGTATTGAGTGCAAGAAGAGGTAGCTTACTCACCGTTAAGATGAAGTTAATCATGTTTTAAATTACTGCTTTATACAAGGTTGTTTACGGCTCGGAGACCTCAGAGTTCGCTGAAGCTTGGCGCATAGGGGTTATTCGACACGCGGATTACGACAATTATGCTTGATTAGAGGTACGATAGGTTACGGTAGGCATACGGTATCTCAAGTTTGTGTCGTTGAACTTGAATTTTGCAGGATTTCAACAGCGCTCTCATCAAGCCAATTTAGTCACACAGCTTGTACAAGTGCTTTTGACCTTGGGTCGATACGACCCCCCCCCCCTACCTACCCCTCCTAAGGACCCCTCCCCCCTGCGGCGTGCCGCACCCCCCGCTTTACCCTGGCTATACTTTACCTCATCACCATTTCAAGCTTACCTGCCATCAAGAGTTCCAAGACTCAAAAATGATAGACATCGTTCATTGAGGATTTCATGTTCCATTTAATCAAGAAGTTGGCGACCAGTTGACACCATGCCTTCGATAGTCAAGAGACAGAGGCTAGAAAGTGATAGTTGTTTGAGCCCCCTCTAAAAAGTGAAGATTGTTTCAGAAAAACAGATGTAAATTTAGAGATATGAACTGAGCCAGGAAACTCGAAAAATTCATATAAAGCAGAGGTTAGCACATCACCAAATTTGAAACCTTTACTTGGTGGTTTCCTACGCACAGTTTTGTCTTCAGGATTACCGGTTAAATTGGGCGGCCACAATAACAAAGCTTTTTTCTTAAAAAAGCGCTGAGCTATGGGGGTAGTTGGGAGACCGAAAGAAGGAAAACTTGTCAGCAACTGAATTGAACATGTCATACATGTTTAAAATGTTACGTTGCACATAGACGCCAGTCTGATTTTTGATGTGTCCTTTGGATTTTCACCCCCGCCTAGTCGTTTTGTATCCTGCGACGTTGTCTGGATTCTTCCACTCATCATTCTGAGCAAGTATCGTTCAAGCTGGAGAAAATTCGTTGCAAAAGCACTGAAAGAGAACAAGGTAAAGAAAAAACGCACTTTTTAGTAATTTTCACAAAAAACCGGCACAAGCAAAGAAGTAAGCTCGGCGACGTTGTCTACATCATAAACAGAAACAAGACCTATCGAATACACGAAAAAACCGAGCGAAAAGAGTTAAATTGAAGAAAAACAAGAGGTTTTCGAAAACGCCGTTTTTTCCAGATTTCTCGTTTAAATCATAAAAAGGAGCCTTGCGACGTCGCCAGCGTGAAAATAGAGATCAAGAGCTCTAATATGATATATAGATTGTCGAAATTGGGCTCCGAACAACGAAGAAAAGGGTACCAGAGCCAAATGCCCCGAGCCCCGCGTTTGGGGTAGCGAGGTAGCGCGCAACGCGCGGAGACGCAGACGAGCAGCGGAGACAGACCAGAGCCGGCGGGGCATTTGGCTCTGGTCATTGATCTCCGCGAGGTCATAACGAAACCGTATAACATTATATGTCACTGTGACCCTCATGAGACGGCCAGGAGCACTGGCAATGTCGCGGCTCTTGAAAATCACTCCATAACAAGATAGACCAGCATTTATGTGGCGACTTTCTGCGCAAGATTTGAGCGCAGTTTTTCGTTTTTATTGAACTCCAGTGGCTTTTATGAACTTCCAACGCTCAATCGCAGTTTTAAGAAAGGTTAATTGAGAAATTTTGGCCTAGTTTTCGATTGAATTTTGAAAAAAACTTTCTTTTCAGCAATAAAGGCCATAAAAACGCAATCCTTCGGGTTTCTAAGCTTCTTTTGAATGTCACTGCATTACTTGCCTCATTCACACTCATCCCTGTATGGTTACGTTATTTATGTCATAATATCCGGGGATTCGCCCCGGATGACTTCTGTACTTCTCTCTAGGTGAAGGTTGTGTTCTATCAAGACGCTGAAAGTGAAGGTTACCAGAGTACATGGCTCTATGTATCGAAGGTATGGTTGACACTCATGGTGTGTCAGGCGATGACTATAGTGTCAGTCGCTTGACACACATGGTGTGTCAAGTATAATTGTGTAAATTCGAAATTCTTCATTGAATGAATGAATATCGAATAAATTCGAAAGTAAAAAATCCTTAATGAATGAATCCCGAATAAATTCGGAAAATCAAAAATATCCAATGAATGAATATCGATTATATTCGAACACTGGGAGTCGAATTTCGAGTAATTGTTCGAATGATTTATGAATAACTAGAGCAACCATATCTAAAACTTGCTGACATATTCGGCTAAAGCTGATCCATTCATACTCAGCTCCCTCATATCCCCTATACCAACTCCTAACTCAAGATTTTCCAAAAATCGGTGAAATCGATGAAATAGATTTTATTTTCAATCACACCCTCATACCTCCTTGTACCAACTCACAGCCCCGTAGCTCCAAGTTTTCCAAAAATAGATTAGATCGATAAGTAAATTTTAATTCATGACCAGCACCCTCACTTACCCCTCTATACCAACTCCCAGCCCCGTAACTTTTTCCAAAAATCGATAAAGTTGGCCGGTTGGCAACTAGTGTATATATCAGCAAAACGTCATATTTCACTTCCCATTATCTACTAAACCAAACTTTATTGCAAGGTGATATAAGTGCAAAATGAATCCTCCACTACACTTACGATGTCCTTTGCTCAAAATACGCTAATTCGCGAAAAACCACCATGGCAAAGAATAGAGGCGGGCTGAGTGCTCACTAGTGTGGACCGTTGCGTACCAAAAGCATGAGCAACGCAAAGAAGAAGAAACACCTGTCAACACAGTTCCAATATATGAACTCGGATAATGAACATGAATTCGATAGTTGTGTTTTTTCGCTAATTTGGTGCCAATAGCAGTGCGAACTTTGTCATCCATCGAAAAAGCATCAATTAAAATCCATACCTATTTTGTTACTGTCGCAAGCAGTTGGAGACTTGCGTTTCATACAGTTCAAAGGTCATCACGGCTACAAAATGACGCATTACTGAGTTTTGCGAAAAAAAAACGCAGACGAAACGAGCTTGATACTCATCAGTTGGCTCTGCAACAAACTCGAATGTCTGATTACGGAGTTCATTCAAATACGAATTCGAATAAAACATTCGAATAAAATCTATCCGAAACTCCGCTTTTTTGATTATTCGAGTTCTCGAAACCCTGTTTTTTAATTATTCGAATTTTGAATTTTACTCGAAATCCCATTTTCTCCATTATTCGAGTTTCGAATATTAGTCAAAAATGAAAAAACTCCGAATATTGAATTTTGAATGCGAATATATTCGTGTGTTTAATTCGAACGATCGAATTTCTTTTCGATTCGGACTCAAGTGTAGTGTCAAGGTTTGTAGTTCGTTAAACTGTCAACTATCCTGGAATTAGCTCGCTCTAGGAGTTTTCCTTTGCATGTAGAAATATCCTTCATTTCTTTATCAGCGTTTCAAAGCTGCTGTAAAGTAACCGTAAATGACAGTATGCGTGGAATCCAAAGATTGTTGTCTGGTCCGTAAAAGCCTCGGTGCCAAAATGCAGACAACGAAAAATCTGCGTGTCGTCAACCTGTTAAACGCAGCAACCGGGCAGTTTAATAATTGCAAGAAAAACATAGACTGCTGCAGTTCCCACCCTGATGAAGCTTGCCCAATTAGCGTCGCTTCAATTTGGTACTGAAGCGAGAAATCCGCTTCAGAAGTGGCAACTAAGATGCCTCGGCGACCTGTCCGCCCCCTCAATAGATAGCCAGAGTGCCTATAACGCACACAGTCAAGGCGTAGGGTCCTACTACGACTCTGCGTTTTAACCTCAGCGGCAAGCGTCCGATTTGAAAAATGTGGCTTCTGAAGTAGTCCGTTCTCGACATTTTCGACTCTGCAAGCTGCATTTTCGAATTCAGCGAAAAGAATAAGCCCATGTAAGCGAAAAAATTCTGTTCGAAATTTGTCCGGACGCTGCCTTCGAGGATTTCTAGAAAACCATGTAACCATCAGAAAATGCTTGCATCATGTGGGCTTCAAAGATTATGTCAAAATTATGGATACATCACCATCTAAGCTCAAAAAACTGATGCGCAATTTCGTGCGTGATCAATTTGCATAAGCTCCGATTGTACTAGAGCATTTGAGAAATCGTGACGATGGACCTACCGCACGCGACACGCACGCATTTTCAGCAACCTCATCCTGGTTTCTATCTCTAATCGAATGGTTATATGACAGTAGTCAAACAACAGAAGTGACCGAGCTAAAAGTTGTAGTGATGCCTAACTGTATAGATGCTTAAAGCTCCTGTGTGCCCAAAGACCGCAGTCAAACTCGTCGTCACGATTTTAAGAATGACCTATACATTTTTGCCCATTCAGATGAGCGGACGATTGCATATAACTGGGAGTGGTATAGTCACATGCCATATACATATGTGGAGACTAGTAAGTAGGAGATAACAGCAAGCTACATGCATAAGCTTCAAGAAATCTAAAAATGTGTGCACACCCCTGGGTGCGCACCGTAAGCAATGGCATGAAGATCAGCATTTTGTGCAATCTTCGACGGTCTATAGTACGAATGAATTAGCAGCCGAAGATCATTGGAGACTTTTTGGATTGCATTGAAAGGCCTAAAAATAATTGGAAAAAGGGGGATTTCCTACTAGTAACTTGGCCTACTTCAATCTCCATGCAGATTTGATATATAAAGAATTCATGTGCCATATAAGAACACGATCGTTAGCGACTCTACACTTCCACCAATACGCACTGCAGTAGCTGACTGGAAGCCAATTTCCCAGCACCATAGTGACACAGCTGTCGAAATGGGTTGCTACATTTTGCTGCGTTGTCATTTATGACTGGGCCATATATTGCTTCAAGACAAGGCGTTTTAAGCGTGCAGGTTACTTATGTCTTCAGTCATTCAATTTCTAACGAAGATGAAAGCACCGAAACGACTGTCGATTAAAATCAAGTATAAGCCTCGTGTGACGGCCAAACACATTTGATTTGATGCACATATTACAGTGCTAACTTCATCGACAATTGAGCTTGGAAGCTTGAGCTTGAAGTGCATTCTTACATATTTTACCAATCTCAGTAATGGATTTGTATACATGACCAGAGAAAAGAGACTGCACCTCTTTTTTTCAGAACAGGATTGTAACACGATGTATTTTGGATGCTGTTAGAGCTTGCGACTGCTCGGAATTGAATCGAATAGTAGAAAAGATGAGATTGACACAAAATTTAACTTTTAACGATTTTTATAAACTGCTGATGTGCTTCGAAAGGGACCAAAACTTTCCTCACATAAGAGTAATTCCTAGGGGCTCGTAGATGCAATGTTCAAGCCCTGCATAAGGGTGACCCTGGTTTTTATCGCACCTCGATAAAAAACGTTCTATCGGGCACATTGAAATTTAGAAAATTCTCGTTGCACTGAACCTGCTAGCGCTTTCCATCACAAGAACAATTCGCAGATAGAGTCCTAGCAAGGGGAAGATAATGAGCTTTGAGATCACTTTCCTATGGGGTAGGTGCTCGATGTAAAGATTAAAAATTAAATCTTGAATTTCGCGCATCAAAAAAGATTGTTTTGAGCCCCTCAGTCGTGTAGTAAGGCTTTTATGAAATCGACTCATAGATGACCACCTCAATTGTGATCTTATCATCACTTCTGTTCAACTCTACTGCTCACCTTATCTCATTTCTACTCAGATAGCTAGCAGCAGAAAAAAGTTCTCTTCTTTTCAGAAAATTCTACTTTTATTGAACTTTTAACTGCAGCTGTGCAGGCTGACAAAGAGATGCAAGTTGCTATTTTCCAAGTTTTATTCGCTGAGAATGCCGAGAAAAAGGACAAAAAATAATTTTACAAGATACTATTTTTGACCTGGAGAAATTCGCAGTAATCGAGTATTTCTGCAAGCAGTTATGTTCTCCGAGACTTCAAAAATCGATTTCTTTCCTCCTTTTTCTAGAATTTAGTCTTTTAAATTCAATCCAGATAACAAAGACTTGTAAAATAAATTACATATCTTTCATTTACGATCATATTATAAATGTTTTGAACATTTTTTCAAACAAATTTCTTATGATTTTTGGGCAATACCTATGAACAGACCTCTTATTTATGCCAAGCTTTTAGAAACAGAGGTAACCAACGTTATTTATGAGGTGACTAAAGTATTCTTTCAGTATGTGAAGTTCAAACTCGAAATGACTGTGAAATGGCACTGACGTCAAAGAAAGGGCCTAAATGTGGCTTTTTTCTAGCCGTACAGCTCATAACTGAGAAAACTGGCCGTTTTCATGCCGTTTCGTTGAAAACATCTGGAAACCTTCGAAACTTATACAAAAAACATCTTACTTGCAAGATGCCCTCTCTATAGCATGTCAAGCGGCTACATCCATGATCCGTCTGAGTGCATGCATTTCTGATCGGAGTGGCACATTCTCCCACTTGGTGCTTCCTAGTATAGCTGGATAAATAGCTCTTCAACAATGCTGCTTCCACTATCTCTGTTATTACTCTTTACTGTACAATCGACTGCTCCTGGTGAGCCAGTCAAAGTCAAAAGTAAGTATTAGGGGGCTCAAATCCGTACTCTGCAAAATTTTCTTTCTTTTTGCTAGCTCAAAATCAATTTTTGGTAAGCTCAAGAATTGCCATTTTCAGCTTCAAAGAAGCTTGTTGACGTATACGAGCACAGAATACCTATAAATATTACAATTTGAGTAATGAGAGGAATCTCAATAGCCTTATTGGAATTTCTCATAGCTATAGACGCACATTTTCATCGTCTCTCAAGCAGCATTTTGAAATCTACTGATCTTACCGCATTATAATCACCATATTCCACAAACCCTTGTACTTAAACAAATGCCCTGCTCTACACAAATTCTTGCATGAATGAGAATGACTTTTGATCAGATGCTTCCCAAACTTGTTAGGGTGTCCCATAATTTTTTACCGTTTTTACCATAAACATCAGCGTTTCTCGAGAACTGGGGCTTCAAAGTTTACAAATAGATGGTCGTACTTCTGTATACGAGCTTTATGATCAGTGCGTGAAAAAGCTCAGAATGTCTTGGGGCGGAGTTTGCCATTTTAACCCATTCACTTTTTTCTTTATTTCTGGCCATAAAAATTATACTGCAATATTACAATTGAATGTACGATGTGTCAAGCATACGTTAGGATAAATGGGGAAATTTTAAGAAATTTTGTGCCGAGGATATGATTTTTGAAGAAAAGTACGTTTTCGACTGCCATCAGATTTTAGTTCAAAACTTTCGGTGATATATTTAAGCGGATTCTTCACAGCCATCTAGTGGAGCTTTTGCCCCTGTCGAATAATTATAATTACTCAGGTTACACCAAATGATAGCAAAATACAAAGAGACGACCGTTATAGTAACGGTAAAAAATATGGGACACTTCTGATACAAATTATAGACAGCGATTGCGAGAGAAAATACTGTTTGCTATTTTTTAGACCCTGAAGATCGCTGCCTGGAGCCGGTGGATCCAGGACCATGTCAGTACTACCAGGTAAGTAGAAAATATTTCATAGATCACAGTATATACGATAGATTCTAAAAATGAGTTTTGTTTCTTGACAAACCTTGGAAGTCGCTCGAATAGAGAGGTCGATTTCTTCCAGAAAACTTCGGTCTCGTTTTGGTCTGTTTGAAATCGTTTTATTTTGCTTAATTAACAAAAGTATTCAAACCATTTGCTATGTTACAGTCCATTACTCACATCATAAGCTCAGTTTTGCATCGAGTTTTCCTCTTTCCATCGTCAGGTTAAATAAATACATTCATTTAATGAGAATTTATGCTTTTTCTTCCCGGCTAGTTTGCAAACTGCTAAGAATTGAGCATGATAATGATATGCTTCCTACAAGAATATTTCTAGAAAAAGCACTTTATTGGACTAGGCTAATAAAGAATTCCACCGTACAAACCTGGCACAGGCATAATATCATATAACAATTAATAACTCATTCCCGAATGCCAAGGTTTAGAGAAGAGAGAACATGGAACTTAGTATTTCCAGTCTTCTACAAAAGTCAACAACCAAAATTTCCATTTATATTGCAGACAAAATGGTTTTGGGACGTAGCCGATGAGTCCTGCAAAGAATTTCATTACGGTGGTTGTATGGGCACGAAGAATCGCTTCAACACCAAACACGAATGTCTGAAGCAGTGCCGTTATAAGCTGTTCAATCCTGTTGCTGTACCAGGTGAGGGATACTGTAGGCTTACTGTATAGCAGTCGATTTCTCAAAAAAAAAATTGCAACTTTTTTTAGCATCTAAGCTTTCACAAATTTGCAGATCTCTGCTTGCTTGAGCCCGATCCAGGATATTGTGATGACGAGCGCCAAGGTCAGTGGTGGTATTATTTCGACTCTGAAGCTGGAATATGTGTAAAGGTTTGAGACAGTACACAGTGTCCTGTCATTGATGGAGTCACTTTTAGTTCTTCTACTATGGCTGCGGTGGCAATGACAACAAATTCTATAGCCTTCACATGTGTAGAAAAGTCTGTGCTGAAAGACTTTCGCCGCAAATTGGTAAGCTCACTCTGCTTTCCAGGAATTTCTCAGGAATTTTCTTTTTTTTTCTAGCTTGCGATCGCTGTGATCTACGGACATCGTTTTGCAAATCACATGGGAAGTTCAACTACACCTGCGAATGTCTACTTGGATATGAGAAGAATCAGTATGGAGAGTGCATAGGTACAAACTAAGCAGTTGCAGTTACAGTATGCTTACCGTACTCTTTAGACATCGACGAATGCAGAGGTTACACAGCAGTATGTGACAAAAACGCATGGTGCACGAATACTATTGGGTCCTATAGTTGTGAATGCATGGCAGCATATAGAGGAGATGGAAAACATTGTACTTATGTTGGTTTGGGTAAGTTTATCCCGCGGGGTATCAGAAATGACGAGCAAAGCGTTGTTCCGAAAAAAGTCCTCACCGACAAAAATTCCTAGGCTATTTATTTTAAAACTCTTTCTTTTTTGGCTGTTTCGATATTTAATTTTTTTCTTCAATTGGGCCGCTAAATAATTGAACTCAATATTTATGTTATTCAAAATTTGCAACCTAATGAAGCTCGAGACTGATAAGAACAGTATTTATTATTCTCGTTTGCTCAATTTTCGAAAATCTCATGCTTTAACCACTTTGTGAGATATATGAAATTTTATCTAGTTTTCGGCTTTAATAAAATGCGTGACCGTTTCAAACCGTTCGCATACCTGTTAAGATGATTTAGCCATTATAGGCAAGGGACATACCTCACGCGATTTCAGTCGCTAGGCGATCTGGCAATTTGCCGTATGTCTTCAAATTCAATACTGGAAGACCTCAAATGCACAGCATGTATAACTTTCGTAGGTTGATAAAACGCCCCCCCCCCCCTTCCGTACATTCAGAAACCCCGTAGGATGAGTTATGAACATTTGGAGTATTGCCAAATCGCGGGGCGACTGAAATCGCGTGAGGTATGCCCGAGGCCATATGGAACAAGAAAGGCGACATCAGAATGTTAGATTTCAAAATCAAAGCTAATAGGTCGATCGTCGATGGACTGTAAAGACTGCTCGGACGATGCCACTTGCGAGAATGGCATATGTCAGTGCAAGGAAGGATTTGAAGGCGATGGCTTCAACTGCACTGGTAGGTTTCGCATAGTTTGCTCATAAATATCGAAATTATCAAGAAAATTTAGAGGAATGATACTGGTTTTGTAATGAGAACACCTTGAGATAAATTTCTTGTAAATTTCAGAGTTCTTTGTTTGGTCCTCTTAGTTGTTGCCAAACGTGAATACGTACTCTAGTAAACATTTTGTGACATTTGAATATCTTGAAAGTGCTTAAGAAAGTTTCAACTTCTTTTTCTCCAAGAAAAAAGAATTTTTTTGGTTTCTATTTTTGGCACACTTTCGTGTATTATGAATAAATAAGTAATTAAATGGATAAGGAAATTTCCGATCGGCTCAGCCAATGAAGCAGTCCTTTTTTACTATAGTTTTGCTAATACCATTTTACTGTGGCTTACGAATATGTGCACAAGCGTTTAGATTATAGTACTCAAAAATCATAATCTCCGTAAATGTACGAATTTTTGCATAACATTCAAATTGCTGACCATTTAGAACGAAAGTTCAAAAAGTGAACTTCTACAATATATCTGCGGGCAGCGTTTGTGGATGTAATTAAATCTGGAATGAAACTTTTCATTAAGAACTTTCTTATCGACGAAATCTATCAGGGTCATTATAGACGTCCTTAAAATTCATTTTTTGTTGAGTTCGCTGGAAAAAATTGAAGAAGGCGAAAGCCGCAAATTAAAACAGAAAATAAATCTTTTTAGCTTCCTCAAGTCTCTTTGCTCATATCAAATGAAGCAATTTTTTTTGTAGATGTCAATGAATGTCTGCGAGCTCCATATCTCTGCGATAAAAACGCTGAATGCTTCAATCGAGAAGGTTCATTCATCTGCACATGTCTGGCAGGATATGCTGGAAATGGATATAATTGTACGCAGACAAAAAGTAGGTCATTCTTCTTGCATTTGTTCATTTAATCAATCATTCTTCCCTTCAGATGCCTGTCTCGACAAATTCGATCATGGGTATCAAGAAACATGTGGTGGAGAAAATTGGCGGCAGCATTATTTTCTGGACCATAAATCAAAACTGTAAGAGCTTTGGCTATTCCACAAAACTTTTTACTGCCTCTATTTTGACTGGTGGGTTTGACTGCGCCACGTTATGGCTTGAAAAAGGTCCACGAAACTTGGATTGGTCCATGGCATGCCAAAGGCATATAGCAAAATTCCTGAATGCCATCATTAAATAAATGGAAAACATGCGAAGAGGAAATACTCTGATTTTTTGCTTTATGAGGCTTAGAGAAAATTTAAAAAATGAATGGGAATGGGAATGAATGAGTTCAGAACAAATTTTGGTATCCTTTCGTTCAAGAAGGCATAATAATTTATTTTCTTGTTTTAGCTAGTAAAATTATTCTACATCACTAGATGAAATTTCCAAAACCTCGCAAACTTAACTTTTCTTGACATTTTCTCTATTGTGTAAACTTCCCTACCTAACAAAATCAAACTACCTGCTAATAGAAGACTGATATACTCATTTCTTAGGTGCCAAGCTTTTTGGTACGATGGCTGCAAGGGACGTTCCCGAAATATCTTCTCCGATCTTGAAACCTGTGAGCAAATGTGTGAAGAAACGAATATTCTTACGAGGGCAGGTAGGGTGTGCTATAGCGCGTATATTAAAGTCTTTTGTTAATCAACCTAAGCTGTGAAGGAGGGAGGTTAGGCAACAGTACCTGCTTTATTATCAAGGCAGTCGCGACGCCATCTGGCAATAATCCAACTGTCCAAGACTCATTGTAAGCACATTTTGAATGTACAGAAGTTAGAGCACTTTGTCAATCCACGTAAGTTATACACACTATGCATGAACGGTTTGCTAGTGTTGCATCGAAGACTTGTGGCGAACTGCCAAATCGCGTCGCGACTGAAATCGCGTGAAATATGCCCGGCTTTATGTGGAGATGTAGTGGTTCTAAAATCGGTCACTTTGCATGAGTTTGTCTCAAAATTTGACAAAGTGGTCAATCACTGCTCCAGCTGCAATAATTATATCTATTTGCTGCTGATGGTACAGTGCAGGGAGATAGTAGGCTACGATGTGAGGTGAACTTGTGTATCTGACACAGCTCAGGACTTTTCAGCGCCTAATAACGAAAGTGAACCTTTTGCGAAACTTTACATGTCCGCATTCGGTGAAAATTTGCCGAAATTGTTCCGCACCCCGCCTCCCTCGTTCCGGGCCCCGCCCACTTACATTTATTTCTGCTGAATGAGGACCTGGAAAACTTCAAAAAAGCTCATTTTCGCCATCTTCATGCGCTAAAAAGCCTATGGATTTTTCATGGAGAGAAAGTTCCGAAAAGGTAAAAAAAACTGGAAAATGAAATTTTGCCGGGACATGCCTTCAAGAACTTTTTGGTAGAGAGGATCAATGGACTTTTGCCCCCTCCCCCTTGTCTCATCCTTTCTTGGGGGACCGAGAAGGTTCAGAAGATTCTCCTTTGCATGACAAGGCTTCATATGAACTTGAGTCATTTGAGTGCGAATGACCCATTTTACTGCCCATTTAGATATATGTACATTCGATCCTGCCCAAAATGTAGAATTTTTGCAAGTCTCGCAAACTTCAAATGTAATTTTGTTTCATAATATCGAATTGAAATATAATACTTTGATGGAATTATTAATATCATATGGTGGGCAAAAGAAGCTAAAGATAAATGGAATGTACAGAAAGTGCGGATGAAACTCTCAGGGTTATATAATATCGTTTACAGCTTTGTTTGGATTTTTTCATTATCATGAGTTGGCGTATCCAAAGCACAAGTAGTATAGGTCACAAGGAAGTTCAAAAAGTTCTTCTTCATATTTTGCAGCTCAATTTGTCATACTTAAGTCAGGGAATATTTGCGAAGGGTTGTTGTTTATGGGTTGGGGTGTGATGGGAGCTACAGGGTAAGATAAATATCTGTTTTTGGAATTCAGGAAAGGATAATTTTGAAGGGGAGTTTGGGTGCAGCGTTAGACAAGTTTGAGTGCAAATTTCAGCGGCATACACTATAATCTAATTTCGAACAGATGCTTAGACGTCATTATCGACGTAATCGACGTAACGACGTCCGGCCACAAAGTTGTTATCGAAGCTTGGAGATCGCTTGGTTGAAGGGCGCGGCCCTTTTTGTCGCCGCGATTTCCTCCCTTCCGAGCCGCCGTTGAGAGAGAGCGAGTCAAGCCGTCGGCGGCTCGACTCGACTTTTCCTCTATTCTCTCGGGGGATTGGTGGTGGTGGCCCGTCCCGTCCCCACTCCACCCCCGTCGAGAGGCCGAATCAATGCTTAATGCCTTGGAGAAGCTGAATGCTGTGTTGTTGTACATCAAGCCTACTCGATTCGAAATATGAAATGCGTCCACCTGCGCCGTGCCCTGCTTCCTGTTCTACCGTATCCCCTACCGTAACCCCCACACCTAGCAGGATCTCCCGACTAAGGTTACGGAATGACCCTTCCAGGATTCCATCCCCAGCACAAAGGTCATTCAGCCTGTGCACTTCCCCTGTAAAAAAATCTATCTGCACAAACGGGTTCAAAATTCTAAATTTCCTATTCCGCTGTGCCTCGACGATGCTACAAGTTTTATTTACTGTGCTGCCATTAGATTTTCGAATAGTCTACCTTATCACACATATCTCGCTGATTGCCTCTCGTTCAGAAGTTTGCTGGGACAAATTCGATATGAACTATAGGAACCAATGTCTTAATGGTGAGTTTATTTTTTCAAAATTTAAGTTCATGTTCGACTTGCTTGGCATGTTTAATGCGGAATATGTACATAATATGCCATTCAATATTCAATACAGCAATGCATGCATCTTGGAAGAAAAAAATGTTGATAGCTCCCATGCCATTTGGGTGAATATGTGTTAGCGATACAACAAGTTACGATATTTGTAATACCAGTGACTTCCACCAGTGATTTCCACGCCTCTAATACAAAAGTTAAAATGATCTTTTTTATGTGCTCTTCAAATTCGTATCTCAAGCTTCTGGATTACTATTGATTAAACTAGAATCAAAGAAATTACAACCAGAAATATTAGGTGTGCTATAAGTTCTGTCGCATTTTTTCTAATTTTTTCTCATATTTTGCACGGTGTTTTGCTAAATGTAAATATGCATTGAAAGCTCTAAGCCTGCCCTACCAAAATTTTCATTTCAGTTTCTTACAATCATTTTCGACAACTACATTTCGACGCCTTCCAAATAAGTCAGAATGCGTACGAAACAGCTCGAAAATTCCGCTGCGCGTAAGGAACGAATGCTGTAGTTTCTGCAGGACTTCAAAGGTGCTAAAAAACATCGAGAATCACTTTTGTAAACTCTAGAAAAGTCTTGTTTCTAATTTCTCTTTGACGTTGATGTTAGGCATGTGAAGGCAGTCTAGAGGGAACAAGCACAAACAGTGGCAGTGCAAAAATAAAAGCTAGCTTGTTTTGTTTGTTGTCAAGTTTTTGAATGAAGTTCGCCAATAAAATACAGGATAATTTGGAGAGAAAAAAGATGTCGAAAATGGATATTTTGCCTGCTCGGATTTTTTGTTTTAATGCCAGAAAACCTTTTCTTGTTTCGTGCTAAATTGGAGATGACGCATATGAGTTTGTAGAGCATACTTAGAGCTTTCAATAACATTTCCAGTCTATTCGAGATAAGGTTACTGCTATTAGAAAAAATAGAACAAAAAATGCGACAAAACTTATTACGCAACAACCGCAACTTATTACACTAATGTGCTAGCACACATCTACATGATATTCACAAGGATAAAAGATTTTGCGCTGACGAGTTCCACTCGGTTTTCGTAGTGTATCAAAACTATGAAATAACTTCCAAATAGACGCTGAGCTCAAAAATGTAAGCTTATACAATAGCATAGGACGGGAGAGTGGAGGATGAAAAAGAGCCAAGGAACGTAGGCGAGATTTATGAGGCTCGCATCTCAGATCTAAAGTCATTTTAGTTTTATTTATAACTTAATAGTCTTTTTTACTGCAACAACCTAAAGAGGAACTTTTCTAAAGAAAAAATCTCGATTATGTTCCTGGGACTCCAAATTATAATTTGAAGTAGCTTTATAACATCAAGAATTCATCTATGGAAATTTTCTGGAGTGCTCGCTTGTTCTAAATGTATTTTTGAAAGTCGTTCCAAAATGTTTGTTCGCGCACTGTCTAGTTTTTACAACTGAGCTCCTAACTCTTGGGAAAAAAAACGGATTGCGGTAAATTCGTCCGTTGCTGCTTTTTCGTAAAAAAACCGTCGGATTGCTACAATTTCTTTTGAGTCAGATTTTCGAAGAAATTGAAAACATCATTGGACTGCTACGAGACTGCCGGTTAGGATTTAGGTCTAATTTTCAAAAATACTTTTGTAACTATCGCGACGTATTTGTCGCGACAAAACCGTCGCACTGCGCTAATTTCGTTAACGATGAGTTTTACGTATCTAACATTACATTTTTTGAATTTTTGCAAGTTTTCGACCTAGAAGGTGTTTCGAATTAACGTAGTGTCTAGTTTGCAAAAATGAATACAACTGATGTGCAGTAAATTGGAGTTCAAGATTTGTTTATCTATTTCACAAATATTCAGAACCAAAACAAAACACTGAGCCATTAGTCTTGACATTTTTGTATTGTCGGCTGCCCGAAACGTAAATTAGCCGGAATTCTTTATGAGCAACAAATTGGATTCTCAATTCTTATATATCCACCCTTTCATGTAATCAAAGTCTACTATATCTCTTTGTTGCTTCCATAGACGATATGCTTTGTACGTTTCTTCTGAAACCACAACCAGGAAAAGACCTTAAGATCTTGCAGCCATTAGACTGTAATTGTATACGTTAACCTAATCGTGATAATATTTCTTATTTAAAAACTTGGAATTCATGAGAACAATGTTAAAGTAAGGAAAGCAATATACTTTGCTAGTATCCTTTAGAGCCACTATAACGTTATTTTTGGACCAAGTAAACATACTTTTGATGACTGACATGAAGTCTAACGAAGGCAATTTTGTCGAACTTCAAAATGACAGGGTGCATGCAAAATGATTTTCAAACCATATGGATGCGCTTCTTGGCCTTCACTCATATCAGAGTCAATTTTATTCCCAATATCTCAAGTTGTCACCCTAGCAGCTGCTGTTATCGACTCGCAAGCACTCGTTTAGGTCAATGGCAGCAGCGTTACTACTTCGACCACGCGTCATTAACTTGTCGTCAGTTCTGGTACGATGGTTGTCGTTCGGATTCGAGGAATATGTTCGAAGATATGCTCACATGCCAATGGCTATGCGAAACTCAGCCTATGTATAAGTCAAGTAGGTTTTTACGAAAAGAGAAAGCAGAATCGCCTTCTGCCAAGGGATTAAAATGATAGCCATTCTTGGAATTTTCTTGCTTGAACAATAGCTCATTGAATGGTTTTGTTTTGGATGAGAGATAGAGCGCTTAGCTTTGGTGCCTCTATATGCTTACTTTAATTCTCGCAGGAGCTTGTCTGCAAGATTTCGATCCACATTATAAAGATCAGTGTAATGGCGGACGATGGCGGCAACAATATTATTTTGATAGGAATGTTAAGGTAAATAATCCTATGAAAATTTAATGTTCGGAATGTACAATCTGTTACAGACATTTGAGGGAGATGGTAGTTCAGCCAAAAGATTTTTTGCATTAATTCTTACAAAGTAGTCCTATGGAAGGAATTTCTCGATTTTGTAATTTGAACTGATTTTGCGTTTTTAGAAATGTATCGCATTTTGGTATGATGGTTGTACGGGTGAAAGTGAAAACCTCTTTCAAGATGAGCAGACTTGTTTAATGACATGCGAGAATCCAGCCAAGAAGGATCGTAAGTTCTAGAATACCGATTAATCCTTTCTGGGAAAACAAATTTGCTTCAAAATTTATTTTGAGTAATGCTTGTTTACTTGATCACTTTCTTTGATGAGGTAGTATAATTATTAATTTATGACCTTGTCAAATTTTTATTGAGTTGTTCCTTGGATTGATTTATGTTTATATGAGTAACATTTTTTTCAGAATCCATGTAATCGATGTCTGCTATTGCTATTTGTCGAGCATTAGTAAATAGACTCTAATTTGTTTTCAATTTATCCTGTCTAACTTTTATCTTTCTTTCCCATCACTTCTTGGAAAAAATGAAGTTTCTTGTTTCAGCGCACAAGCCATGGCATGGAGGAGATAAGCACAAAATGAAGGAGAAGCTAGAAGATCTCTACAGTGAGTGTTCAGATATATATTATATAAACTATTGTCAACAGTAAAAATCCCATGTGTGTAACAGATGAATAAGCAGCTAATGACTTAGCATCACTTTGAAATACACAGCTAAATGAAGCCAAAATTATTCCCAATAAAGCAATAATAACTCAAAAATTATTAAGTTGTGACCAACTCTTCTGTAGGAGCCATTTGAGTGTGAAGTTTTCTTACTTATCAAAGTATAACATTGGTGAAAAGCTGAAAGGATGGGTGATAGGGTAAAGAGCAATAGTCTTTCAGTGATAATCCTTCATCAGAACATTGTTGGAGCTTAGTTTGATGTTTTTCGTACTTGGCTTCCTTCCCTCAGTTCCATTTGATTTATTTGAGAACCGTCTATTTCCTTCTTACTCTTCTCTCACTCCTTGATTGCTACAATGTTTATTCATATCTGAATATCAGAGAGGACTCGAGGGTAGAGCAGGGAAGTGGTGTGAAATTTTTGTATGCTTTTAAATAAGTCACAAAATCCAGAAAGAATATAATTTGCTGTAAATGGTAATGTAAATGTAAACGGTGTAAATCGTGAAAAAGCTTACCGTCTTTGAAACTATGAACTCTAAAAAGCTTCGTAAATTTTTCTTTTGGATTAACATCACGCCTCCCCTATGTAGCGGCTTATGCTTTTTGCAAAAATTTCTAAAGGCTACCAAGAAGTTTTTTTTTTCAAACTTGGCTGAGGACACCTCATTCAATATGACCCTCCCCCTATACTTGAAAAAAAAATCCTTCAAGCGCCACTGTTGTAATAAAGTAGCTTCTAACTGCAAGTCCTTGTCACGTTCCCGGCAAAAAATGCTTGCTCTATACATTTCGGAAGCCCTTGTGATATTTGTTCATTCATGGACTTTTTAGAAGGAAACAAAAAGTAGCAGTAGTCTAGAGATGTACAAGTACACAAAGACCCATACTGGTAAGAAAAAGCTATGTAAATTTACTTATGAATATGGTATGCGAGAACTGGCTGGTCTTCTGTTGCTAATTGGTAGAATTGTACCTAACTTTCATTTTCCAAATGTATCCATTCACCGATGATAGAGAAACCTGCTTTGACAAATCTGCGCATATTTTTACAATTCTGTAATTCCAGAGCCCAATTTGACCGACATATGCGCCACTGCCAACCCATGCCAAAATAATGGCACTTGCGTATTCGTTTGGAAGAAAAACACCCATTATTGCAAATGTCAAGCCGGCTTTACGGGTAACAACTGCAGTGAGAAAATTGGTAAGGCATATAAATTTCTATTTCACCAGTCATAATTTTCTCCCACACTTCTCAGACTTTGACCCTTGTGCCACGAATCCATGTCAAAATGGTGCCACTTGTACAGCTAAAGTGCAAGAAGGAAAACCAACCTACGAATGTTATTGTGCACCAGGATTTGGAGGACCAAAATGCGACCAAAGTAAGAAAAATTACATAAAAGTTTTTCTATATATCAAATGTATGTGTTCAGGGCCTTGTGACGTAAATCCATGTCTGCATAACGGGACATGTAGAACGACGGCAGGTTTCAGCTCGTACTTTTGCGATTGTCAAGAAGGATATGGTGGAAAGAATTGCGATATTGGTGAGTGGTAGAAAATATGAGATAATCTCATTACTAGTCATTTGAAGCACAGGGTGTCTACATGTTTTAGATCTTTCACCCCCCCCCCATGGCACTATGCAAGCTGGCTTTGGGTAGGGGACTATATAACCCTGATAGGCTCCACCCGCGCGGACAGCTGGAACAATCTGCTGTAATGTCTATAGCATGCACGGCTGCGTGTTCTGTCGCAGAGGCGACATCTAGTCCTCTACTCACAGAATTTTTTGCTGTGTTTGAATTGCATGCATGACATTGGCGGTCCCAATAACTTTTTTCGCGGTTGAGAAAAGGATAAAAATTTTTTACGTGATAAACGTTCTCCATTTCGAAACGTTTCAGGGTATTTCAAACTTCTTCACGATTTATAACACTGGAATAAAAAAACATCATTAGCAAAACTTTTTACAAGCAATTTTTACTGAAGCCGCGGGATCGTACTAAATTCAGATAAAATCAAGTTACCTGCATATTGGGAGCGAGTGGCGTAGTGGCAGGCACCGCTGACCACACTGAACCCAAGTTCGATCACGCCCCGCGGCCAATCATGCCCTCTACCCTCCGGGGCCGGTATGGTACCAGAGTAATCTGGGATGATGAAAGCACTGACTTGGTAATCTGCAAGTCATTGTAATAGGCCCGCACGACAATTGCCTCTTCGACTTTGAAGTAGTGTGCGTTCGGCGTATGACCGCAGAGGGTACTGAAGACGCCGAAACCTTTATCCTTTACCTGCATATCATAATGAAACTCATTAGACCACTTCAAAAATTTTGCTGCCCATTCTCGAATGTTCACTTTCCATGATTTCCTATATATTTATGTTTCAAACAACACTGTTGACTCTTTTTCTTCTAAGTTTTCTAGATCGGAAAGGATTGTATGCCACCAGTAAAACGGTATGAGGGCAAGGTTCAAAAAGCCGATCTAGAAAAGATAGAGGACAGTAAAAAAGAGCGCCCTTCGTATCATCTACTACTTTTATTGAGTCAAGATTTATCATTTTGGTGCCCTATCATTTCTAAAAGAAGTTCAAGTCTTGGCTGCCTCTAGAACTGCAGTGGAGAAGTTGCATTGTAGAAACCCTAAATTTCCACGATTTTTGAAGCCTGAGCTCACTAATAGAGCGCTCTCATTTCCAGCTATCAGCAAATATCCACCGGAGGAACATTATGGCTCAAAAGTGCTGCTTGTGTCTAGTGGTAAGGAAGAGTGGATACAACAAATGAAGGAAAGGCTTGGAGGAAAAACACCGACAACCCCACCCGCTCCAGCGGCAGATGAGCCCTATAAAGGTCGGTGCTTCGTATAATAACTTTTTCCCAGTATTCGTTATATTTGACCTAATATTTTTCGACCAAAATTCGTTATGTTCAAATATAATCGAATTTCAGATCCCAAAACAAAAAAATTGGAGCGCGAGGAACGCGAGAAGCAGGAAGCCGAACGTTTACACAAAGAGGAACAGGAAAAGGAAGCAAAGAAGCAAGAAGCTGAACGGTTAGAAAAAGAAAAACAGCTTGAGGAGGAAAAACTCAGAAATGAAACTTTGCTTAATCAGCAATTATCTCATGCAAACCATATCGCTCTTAGTATCTTCACCTTGGTATTTGCACAAATATTAGTTTTTGATTTTTGATTTACAGAAATTCGGTTAGCAACAAAATATTTTAAGTGTATGTCTGACTCATGTTAAGAGCAAAACTCTAATGAGTGATGTATTTCGTAAAATGCCTGCCAGTGGCTTGTTTCATGAATTGAATTTCAACCTGTAAATCTTCCCAGGATAGGCGTGGTGGCAGGAATGTTTGGGGGAGGGGGGGAGGGAGGGGGGAGGTGACAAAATCTTTTTGGAAATTCCCTGCGCACGCTCCTATTTGAATTATGTATCCTAACAAAAACCCTATGTGCATTTATTAGTTTGCTTAGAAATTCTACTGTATGTATACGTCTTTGAAACTAGATCATTCTGTCTTCGCTATCACTTCCTACGTGTATTTCCACATTTTGATATCACTCGCATATTTTGATAAACAATATTGATTTCTGAATCTATTTACATTGAGAGTCAGCAATCACACCCTCGCATAGAGGACGGAGTTTAACTTTATCAGTATACCAGTGCCACATGATTTTATGGCCCCTATATTCACAAATTACAATCATCTAGGATATTTCAACGGATCCTTTTCCAAGTTTTGTCCAGAAACTTCATCAAGGATAATTCGTTCCTAGTAATCGTAATCTGAATCAATAATCAGTCGAGCTTTCGATGGATGATGAAGAGCAAGACTTCCGACCTTCTTTGCCGTAAAAAGGCCATTTTTGTAACTAATTCTGCATATGTTCTCTGAAACTTCCATTCATACCCTTTACTGATTTACTCAGAGGTTTAGATTACTACTGCAACAAACTTTGAAAATTATGTCTTTCAAATAAGAGTTGTTTGAAAGGCGCCTGTGTAGCTTTGCTGTCTTATTACTTGAGCCTCTTGTTGAAGCCAACGTTTTTATCTGGCACAAGTAGAAAGTAACTTATCCCGACTTCTTCGGAAGCTTTTCCGAAAAAGACACTCCAAAGGCAGCGGTTCGGCAGAATGACACTTTGGGAACTTCATCGTTCTCGGTTCCCCTGGATGAGCTAAGTCTCAGACTGTGCTTTGCAGCCTAAAAAATATCAATAACCCGCTTTTCCAGACGTGAAAAGTATTATTTGGGCGGACCTTGTATGCCTGTTCTCTAGTTCGCGATTGGCTCGTGGATACAGTGAGTACGGTATCTCCACGAGTCAATCGCGCTGTAGAGGGTAGGCATACGCCGTCCGCCCAGATAGCTTTTTTTCACGTCTGGAAAAGCGGGTTAGTCATATCTTTTGAAGCTGAAAACAGTCTCAGAGTTCGCCTCAATGCTGGGCCAAAACATGCAGCTAGCTTACTTAAAATTTTTGAAGCCAGAAGCCGAGCTAAAAGTGCAACAATGTGCTCAATTTCGCTGTTTTTATGTATGATTTTTTTACAATAAAATGTTACAATTCATTCTTCAAGTGTTTTAAGCCACACAGGTTTTATAGGGGGTTTTCATTGATCTAATCACCGCCTAACGTTTCGACTCTTTGTCTTCCTAGGCCTAGAAGTGCTTAGAAACGTCATCCGTAGCTCCAAGCCATCAAACACTCCTTCTAGTTCGGCTATCTCGGCCTCCGCTCCTTTTCTACTATAAAAATCGTCAGGAAGAAATTGAGTTTACCAAATGTGATATTCTGCACCGGATTTGATCGTGGCGGAAGAAATAGACTACACCAGAATCGGATGTTGAATGTGATGTACGAACCACATAACGATACGAACGGAAGGAAATCGGATGTTATGGACGACTTATTTTTGGCTTATAGTCTGCCAGATTCCTGCATGGTAAAACAGATAATTGCGGGAAGGTGAGATTGGTTTATGAACTAGAATACCTCAACTGCAGTGCTCTACTTTGGTAAAACCGGGAGAGCACTTAGTCTCGCGAAAAACATCCGGGATAATAGACATAAGACATTTTCTTCAGCTTTGTGCAGGGACAGAAGCGAGTCGACTTTGATATCAACAGTAGAATCTTAACGTGTGAAGTACCTCGGCTAGGAAAGCGTTGAAGGGATCTGGATATCTGCAAAAAGTCCAAAAATGAACAGTGAGAATGAGCGCTTGTCACATCCGATTTTCTTCTTTATATCGTTCTGCGTCTGTAGACCGCAATATTCGATTATTCAGTAGACTGTTCTTTCCGCCGACGTATTCGAGGCGCACAGCTATTTCCTTTGGCTCACTTCGCACTCGGTCACGCTTTTCGCCGTAGAGCGCGGCAAGCTTCCTGAACTTTGACACTTGCGGGGTGGCCTAAACAATTTCATTCTTCCAGTCTATTGTTCGTGAACGCTGTTTTGCGCCCTCTTCATTTTGTCGGGTCCTTTTTCCACTCCTGCATTTTTGTGAAACTATTACGTGCAATTCTCGAGAAGACAGTAGTTCATTACAGGCTTGGGTAGCAAGACAGAATGATCTTCGTGAAACCCGGACAATGTCCCAGGAATAAAAGCACGCATCGAAGCACTCGGAGTCAGTGTGCAGGACCAACGATTAGTTTTTGCCGGTGAGTTCCGATAGCTTCTTTCAGTATGTAATTTTTTCATCTGCATATCTTGTCACTGTTTTGCTGAATCTCGAGAAAGTCAGTGATAGTTCTTGAGGACGGACCAGCTTTTGTCATTGCGTGGCTTGCTAATGTTTTAGGTCGTCAGCTGGATGACGATGAAGTCGAGCCATATTCGACTCTTCATCTTTCGCTCAGGTATACCACTTGTTGCTTCATCAGAAAGTTGCGCATTGTATTACGCATCATGTTACAACACTCTGGTAATGATGAGCACTCTGTTTTTATCGTGTCCAGGCCTCTGAGAGTATCATGACTGTATTTGAGGGAGTAACCTGAGCTAGAGCTGGTAATGGAAACATCTCCAAATCATCGGTGTTGGTATTATTTACGATTTTGTATTCAGATTACTCGGAGGTGCTAGAAGAGAAAGAAGAAGGTCTACACTACTCCCAAAAAAATCAAGCATAAGAGAAAGAAGGTCAAGTTTGCTGTTCTGAAGAAGTGCGAGGTAAGAACCTTGTCATAAAGTGGCGACGTTTTTTAGCAATGAAGATCATGTTATCTGGGCCCGTAGTAATCCACCCTACCTGCCGGCATCTCATGCCCTGAGGTCGCCCTGATGTGGACTTGAGGTCCCTAAAATCTCTAACTGCCTCCGGGGACCCCCAAGCCGGCTGATCATCTATTTTTTGTGTCACGGTCCAGTTTTGCTTTCGAAATAGTATGGGATTGAAAGGAAATCCAAAAAATGTCCTCGATTGCCATTTATTTGGCCCGAATTGTGAACCTGCCGGCAGGTTCACGATCTATTTTCGTCGAAATTTGAGATGCCATCTAGCTCGCAACCTGCCGGCGGGTCAGAGAGTGCAGGAAATAGTGTGTAGTTTGTTGAGTGCGACCTGCCGGCATGTGGACGTGCCCCTACCACGTCCAGATGCCGGCACCTTTGCCGACGGCGTCTGTAAAAATGCGTCACGCGGCGATATCACACAATTTACGTCCAGCAAAAGAATCAAAAAAATTTATTTTTCATCAAAAAACTATCATTTTAGCCATCATATGGGTTTTTCTCCCCTAAACTGATGATATGTATGCACAAGAAACAATTGCTGATATTATAATACCATAAAGAATGCCATTTTTATTTTGCAATTGCCAAATCTCACTTGCAACGGTTTCGTCTCTCGTTCGCTCTTATCAATCAGCTGTTTTTTCAGGTCAACGTCCATCGCGCATTGTATTGATCATGCTCACATACAGGCGCTCACTACTTAGGCGGCATTTCTATAATTGCTGCCGCAGACAAGAGAAACTGAACTTGTGGTCGAATGGCTAGTGCGGCGGCGCTTAAGGTTGACGCACGCAGGTTCGGACCCGCGCGATGTCGCTGTTTTGCGGATATCAGCGACATCAAAATTTCATGTGCGAAAGAGAAAAACAAATCAAAATACGGGAATCTAAAGCAAGATTTAGCTTGCGCCCGAAACACGAACATGCCGCGAGGTTCGCGAACTTGTCGGCATCTTTGATGCCACTTGGTAGGGTAGATTACTACGGGCCCTGGTGTCCAGGCCTCTGAGAGTTTCATGACTGTTATTATTAGTGTCTGAGCTAGTCGTACGAAATTGAAGTTTCCGTATTGTCACTTACTTGCTGATTCAACTGTTACCGTTTTAGGTCGATGAGAACAGGAAGACCAGAGGTCTTCCTAAGGAATGCCAGTTTCCCACTTGCGGAGGAGGAGCCTTCATGGCTGCTCATGAGAACAGATATTACTGTGGACGGCGCATGGCCATGATACTCAGTTGAGGAACCCGTAGTTTCATCTAAAGGCAAGGGTGGCTAGAAGAAGTAATTGTTGTTGTTGATAAATTTTGTTATATATCGTGTGGTGTAAGCAGCAGCAGAATTCGTGCGATGCTGTATCGGAAACTTCGTATGCTATCTTCATACTAGTGTAAGAAAAATTACATGAATATGAGTAACTATAGGGATTTGCATGCAAATCAGCAGTGTATGACATCCTACCGTTTCACAAAGACGTCGCGATTGGTTAGAGGTCCGTGACTGAGTATCCCATATCTTCCATTTGTGAGAATGTCTCACAAACTAATAACTGTACGTTGGCTTTGCTAGCTTGACAGGCTTCATTCCTGATAAGCAGCAGTGTTAAGCATAAGCTTGTAAATTGCAAACAACGATCATGCAGGTCACTGAATCACAGTAGCTGTTTTCTTAGGCTTGCAAGATCTATTCAACAGTTCTAGATTTCGTTTAAATGTTCTTGCAGTTGTATGAGTAGCGAAGAGTGCGTATCAGACCGTCCAAGTAGTAGTTTAGAGTGCTCATGTATACGTACAACATCACTGCATTGATTCCTGGGACATTGTCCTCTTCAAGGGTCAAAGTCTGACAGGAGAGGGTTTCACGAAGATCATTCTGTCTTGCTACCCAAGCCTGTAATGAACTATTGTCTACTCGAGAATTGCATGTAATAGTTTCACAAAAATGCAGGAGTGGAAAAAGGACCCGACAAAATGAAGAGGGCTTAAAACAGCGTTCACGAACAATAGACTGGAAGAATGAAATTGTTTAGGCCACCCCGCAAGTGTCAAAGTTCAGGAAGCTTGCCGCGCTCTACGGCGAAAAGCGTGACCGAGTGCGAAGTGAGCCAAAGGAAATAGCTGTGCGCCTCGAATACGTCCTTTCCGCCACGGTCATCGCTTCGGGTGCGGAATGCCATAAACAGCGGTAGTCTTTCGATATGCTCATCCTTTGTCCTGACTATTTTTATGGTGGGAGGGCGAAAGTAAGAACAGCAGGATTAACAAGGGAGTCATGTTTAGTCGACTTTGCCTTTTCGATGGGTTCAACGTGTCGAAGAGCATAAAAGGTTGATTCCAAATTTGCCTGAGAGGAGTTATGAGCGTTAATTGGAGCAGATATCAAACGTGTATGTAGAAAAAAATCGTTGCCAAAATCTTATTAACTCTTAAAGCAAGCAATTAATGTATAATATATTTTTTTGAATTTAGAGCGCTTATTGAATAAAGTGCTCTGATAATTGCCGCTGTTCCATAAAGCGCTAGAAAAAATTTTACAACTATATTTTCCCTACCTGCACATTCAACTTTCTACTTCAACAAACGCTCATAACTCCTCGGCCATAAATGTTCCGCGAATTAGGAGGGCAGATTTGGCAGCGTTTTATGCACCTCCAATATGGTTTACATCCCATCCATAAAAGCGAATTCGATCAAATATGCTACCTTTGTAAGAGGGGTGTTTGATGGCTTGGAGCTTGGGTGTAAAACCAACGAAACCTTTAAGGCTCAGAACCTTTGAGCAGTACAAAATGCGAAGGTTTGAAGAATGTAGAACTTCGAATTCTTCCAATTATAGTAGCGAGACTGCTAGAGATGTAGACTTCGAATTTCTCTTTCGTAATCGGCTTGAAGGAGGTTCCACTATAGCAACTTGTGCACCACTGCATTGATGGAGTGAAGTTAATTGAATAAGATGAGCAAAATCTATTAGGCGAACACCGTATATGTCTAACCATGATCTTATAACAAAGCTGAAAGCGACGTTTTGATTGCTTGTCAATTTGGATTTGGGATGTAACGAAAGATCAAGGCGATGAGAACTTACTGTACCGCTTTTGAGTTTGATCTGAAAGAATGTTTAGTAATAGCAAACGTAGGTTTCTTCAGACCCGTGCTAAAATGATTGTGGATAGCATAATTTTGCCCGAAAATTACTGCTTTGCTAATAAAATTTGCTGCTAATAAAAAATAAAGTCGCAATGAACTAACCTTGGTAGCCGATTCGTAATAGTCGAAAACAAACAACAAAATTATGATAGCAGGATTATATAAATGCATTAACAACATGGAATTTCATACATGAAAAGAGGACTGAATGACAAAGTGAGACAGAAGATATAGATGATAATAAACTAACCGTACTGAAGGAAACAAATTTAGACCGGCTGCTGGCTTGACAGGACGAAATCTTCCATGTTTAACTTGCCGCTGGAGTTATTTTCTGTGATTTATCTTTCGAATGTCTTGCGATCTGTCCTGATGTCTCTGACATAGTCAGTGAAGACGTCCACTTACGCATCAATTTGCGAAAGATTTTGTTGGTCCTGGATGCTAACGACATTTGCCTCGAATCATGCATGCGTCACACATTTGACAAAGAAAAATTTGCTCTATTAGCACATCTTTTTTGGTAAAACGAGGACGCTTGGGCCGCCTGTCGTCTTCGCTATCACTGAGGAAATCGTCCTGAATGCCAAAATATTAAAAGGCGACCCTGGTGGAAATGTAGGACTCACCATGTTCAGCTCCGGCAGCGGATGTGACAATATCTCTTCATCCGGGAATGCAGCCCCTTTTTTCTGCAATCACAATCATTGTACTTACAAGGGAGAATTACGAAATCAAAGTGTACCATTACCACAAGCTGCATACAGCGAAATTTTGAATCGTGATTTCATATCTGCTTTTCATTTCTGCAGAGCAGCTTGGGGAAGGAAGTTATGAACAATTTTTGAAGCGAAAAAATGAACTAATGACCACGATAAATTCAATCGTTACAGCTTTTCTAGACGTCAAATGAAGAGATAAAATGTTTTAATGTATTAGACAGAACGAGTTAAATCTGACTGCCGCTGCTTTGCATACGGTCCGGGAAGGCTGTAGCAATTGATTTTTTCCCGGCCATCAGTTCATTTCCCGCTTAACTGCTCATAACTTCCTTCTGAAAGGCGCTCTGCAGATACGGAAGACAGATTTGAAGCCAACGTTTCAATTCCCACTAACAGCATGCAGTTTGTAGTGATTTGCCACTTCGACTGTTCCCTCCCTTAATAGAGACAGACCGCAGAGACCTTCTTTCCAACCAACGATTCCCCCTCTTTGAACGGGACTTTTGTTTGAGTATTGTTAAAATACTACCACAGCAGTGGCGTACCGAGGACCTCACCCTGAGAGTAGGACGCGAAATTTTCGGAAGTTATTTGAATGTGTTATAAAAATTTGCAAGCGACTTATTTTTACTTGTAAATAATTATTAATTTTTAGAAAATTTCAAAAGTTCGAATTAGTACTGTGAAAATTTTTCTCTGGGGCGCTGCCGCCATGTCCCCTTTTTTTGAAATTTCGCAGTCACGGGCCTGCAAAAATTTTGGGAAGTATCCCGAAAAAATTTTCGGAGTGCGTGCCTAAAGCCACGCACCTTCATCCAAAAAAATTTTTTTTGTCCCCCCTCCCTCCCATCCCTTCCCTCCGGAAATCTTGGATACGCCACTGTCCAACAGGGCTTGTTTATGGCATATCTTAAGGGGCTGGAGTCATTCGTGTTCGCGAACGCGTTCTCCTCTTTAAGACAAGTTTTGTCAGCTCTCGCCCTTGAAATATTTATACCGGAGCGTGACTGCACGCTTCTTACATTTTTTTGCTTCTTATCTGGATCCTTTTTTATCTCTGTCGTGTTTTTTGTTGACGAGTTTTCTGTCTTTCGCGTTTTGTGCAAACATATTTGCTCACGAGATGTGATCTGCAGGAGTTTCTTTATAGAAGTGTACATAAGCAACACAAAAGTATCAACCGACTCTTCGAAGGCACCGACTGTTTTCTTGTGTTCCTGTTATTACTCTTGCATTTCACAGCTTATCTATTTGGCCAATGTCCCTCATTCTTGTCATCATCAAATTGACCGCCACTTATTTTTGTTTCCATGTTGTTTAGCTGGGACTGCTGCAAAGAGTGTTTTGCTGTCCTTCGTGAGCCATAGTTATGGACCTGTGTAAAGGTAAGTCTCTCAATTGATTCTTGTCTGTTTAAACTTCGCAAAACATATTATGTTAAGGGAAGGATGTCAGGCAGTGCGCAATTACATTCGAACAGACTAGCTCAGCAGCAGAGGCCACTGATATGGACATTCCATATATATCTGCTATCTACGCTCACGTTTTCTGTGCCAAATGCTCTCTTTTTTCAACTTTTGTGCATTCATTTGGTTTTTTGTGTTGTTATACTGACACTTGTAACATACTGGGCAAAAGATGATCATCAGAGCGCTTTTTGTAACACAGAGAAGAACAAAAGCTTAAGCAGTAGTTAGTCTCATAGTCTCGTGGTTACAAAAACTTGGGAGTGAGTTAGGCAAGGTCACATTGAGACTTCCAACTATTTTACTCACGCTGATAGAGATACATCTCAACCAAAGCTATCAGAAGAGATAGAACATTAGTCTAATCTGTCGAAAATGGGTAACTGCCATAAAAAAAATTATCTAACTTTAAAGGCAGTGGCTCGGCAAATCTCAACTTAGTCAAATTTTCGCTTACCTGAGGTTATTCAATACATACGCTGATCACGAAAATCACTTTGGAGAGCTTGAAAACGGCGAAAATGAGCGTTCTTCAACCCCCTTCCCTTCAAGATTGGACGAGTGAAGCAAGGCTGATGGCGCTGAATCGTTGCGGGACTCAATGATTATAGCATTGCTGCGGGCAGCCTCCAATGGTGAGAAGGAAGTTGCCAACTCGTCCGGGTGCGTGTAAGATTGGCCTGCGCGTGTAAATTTGAGAGCGATTTTCTCGACAGGAAAGGCATGCTGTGCAACCGGGATTGCACTATTTTCATACTTGGTTGAAATCCTGGGTTGTCAAGTTTTGCCGATCCACTGCCCTTAAGAGGTGGCAAGATACCTTGGTGTTCCTTTTCCTGAAAAGTTACCAAGACTTAACAAACACCTGCAAAGAAACAAACACTTTTCTTTTAAAGAGTAAAGTTTGAGACGTCGACGATTTCAGCATGAAATACAATGTAGTTGCTTGGAACAATCTTTCATACATAAATATTGAGGTTACATATCATTCAATAAGCACATCACTAAGTCTAGCTGTCAGAAGGATGTCTATAGACTATACCGCCACACGAATATGGCTGCTTGTGAGAAAAGAGGATATCGGTCAGGGCCCGGCACGCGTTAGTTTGGAGGACTTTAGAAAACGAAATCCCCCATTGCTCCGCAAATTTTTACGAAGTCCCCGTTGACCCCAAAATTGGAATGCATGGCATTCTGAGCCTTTGGCCCTGGCCAGACTTCGCTCAAAAGCGCCCAAAAGCGCTCAAAAGCGCTGTAAAGCGCCCAAACTTCTTTGGTGTCTCTTCACGTTCTCATGTTAGGAGAGATGAGAGAGAGTGAGGAGGGATTAGAGAAGTCTGGGCGCTTTTGGGCGCTTTTGACCGAAGTCTGGCCAGGGCCTTTAACATGCAAGAAACTGTTTCCAGCACAAGTGTTTATTCATGCAACAAGATATATCTGACACAAAAGGGCATTTTGCCGACTGAAATATAAAACGAACACGAAAAAGTTCAAATTGAGCAAACGAGTAAGTGTTGAGGTGAGTGTTTTTCATGAGATCAGTGTCTGAGCAAAGAAAACAAAATCTCTGAAAATTCAAAATTCTGAAAATTTTTTGGAGCGATGGACAAAAAATTCGATTCGCAAAATGTGGCGATGGAAGGTTTTTTGCGAGCCATTAGAATGGTGAAAATGTAAAAATGCAAAAAATAACATGGAAGTGGGTCTTGAAGTAGAGATGAAGCGGAGATGCGTACTTTAAAAGGTCGCCTTCGTTCAGGTAGCTTCTTCATTCAAGTCAGAAATGGATTGGCAGGATTTGCCATTAAGGCGGGGAGCTCCTAGCGATAAAGTCCGTTGGCAAGCTGGGCATTATTCTGGCGAACGTTGTTCCCGTTGTCCCGATTGTGTTTCACCTAAATGAGATTTTGTATTGTGAAAATTTACTTACGAATCGATATTGGAAATAAAACGACACCAGTAGTAAAATTAGATTTGTTAGATGTGCGAATCCGTCTATCATCCGAAAGGTGGGGCAATCACACTTCAACGGCTGGACTAATTAAAAATAGAATGTTTTCATTAAATCTCAAAATTAGTTCTGACTACTTACGAAAGGCTGCTGCTGTTGGTATGGTTTTTCCAAGTACTGGCCGTTGGCGCATTCAATGTTGAGGGCCAGAAAAAAAGAGAAGAAGATATTTGACACAGCGCCCATTATACCTAAAAAATATTAGGCTAACATCTATTAAAGTCTTTTCGACATAAGGTAAGCTGTGTTGTAACTTTTGCGCGAACATAATCAAAGGTGCTTTCGCAACCGAAATTTTTTCTGAAAATTCGAATCTAAGCTCCTCTTTAAGCTCGGTCGGTAGGCTCTTATATGCTTGACTTCTTTTGTGTTTTGGGAGACACTCCGCAGGTTCAAATCGTTTAGAAGCACGTCCGCGTGGTTCACGCAGTGATACGATGTGCTTCAAAATAGCATTCAAAATCTTGTTGGCAATTTTTCAAAGTGAATACATATCTACGCATCCTTTTGCCTAACCCCTCGTCGTTCCAGCTTGCAGGAAATTCTGACATACATAATAAAGTTGCTCAGTGCCTCCTTTCCAGTAACGATTTTAGGCAACCCTATATTATTTGTCTTCGGAGTTCCGCTGATTCAAGCAGATCGGCGACCTCCCCCCCCCCCCCTCCCTCCCTCCCCCCATCTCCACTATATACGAATATACCGACAGTAACGAAAAAGGTCCCAAATGAAAAATCGTAATGATGATGAACATGTCTAATAACGCCTATCAAGCAAGTTTCAAAATTTACGATTTCGAACTTCAAGGCCCGGATAGTAAAGCAACGCTGGGTAAATCGAACGACAACAGAAACGGAAAACAACAAAAACGACAACGACATCGAAAAATTTTGATGTTGGGAGTGATTACTACTTGGTTGAAGTTCGCCGTTCACAACATAAACGTAGTATACTCGAGTAAGCACTCCCTACAAAGCGTTTTCCTCATGTGACAGAAAACAACAAAAAGAAAAAATAAATGAACATAAAGTAACAAGTACGGGACACCAAAACGATCTGAATCAAGAGAGCAAAGAAAGTGGTATTTTCGCACAGAACTTTGGAAAGACTCAAGCTGCCGTGAGTAGGAAAACATGGTGGGACGTAGGGAAGATTTTTATTTGCTAAGAAACCCAATGGCAAGATGAGACTTTGCTGAACGAGATGTGAAGAATTTGCTGCAGTTTCATATGCATTGCTGAATTCTCAACGGTCGAATACAACGATTACGGACGTCATGAAACGCGCATAAAAGATTTTTGGGATTATAGCGAAATTACTGAAGAAGAAGTGAAGGCATAATAGTTTCCTCTCAAAGGCCACGGACACCAAGTATCGTTCCCTTGTAAGTATAATTGATACGATAATGCAACTAGCTATTTGGTTACTTCATTTGTTCACGTAGAAGTAGACAAAGAAAAACTCGCGATTGCTTGCATTAATTGTGCATTCGCTTTAGATAAGATGGTGATTACTCCACCAGAATCTGCTTTTCATGTTTCTTACGTCAACTAAAACTCATGATTTCTTTAAATTTTTCCTGCTGAGTCGAAAGAAAGCTCAAAATATTTACTAGGTTTCAGGCATCTTTTAGGTATAATTTTCTTGCAGCTCATCATATTTACAGAAAAAGTTTGTTGATTTGAGCCAATTATCTTTCGCAGAAACATGCCAATCGCCTTTTGTCACACGCATAGCGTCTACCATGCAAACTATATGCGATTGAAGCGAGCAAGCAGCGCAGAAAACATATAAAAAAGCGAAATAGCGATTCAAATAGTATAGAAAGTACTGAATTCTGGTCTGACTGCAAAATTCTTGGTTGCCAATATCTTGCATAGATGCTTCGTACGGCAATTTTTGAAAGGTTAAGCAGGTGATGATATTCTGACGGTGATTCGAAAGAATATGCCTTTAAATAGTACTCAGATATTCGGGTGTAGATGATTCGGTGTCTTCTTATGCAGACGATCCAGGGGGCTTCCGATGTAAACCTCAGAGACGTCTCCTCTTCTTCTTCTCTGTCTAAGATTTCCTTCTCCCAAGCTGCACTCTCCTCTCTTCGGGCGTCGCGAAACCAGAACCGACACATTCTCCGGCCATGAATATCCTTTCTTTCACCTATAATATTGGATGTTTTTCATAGACTAGGCGGCTTAATCTTGATTACACATAGGCGCTGAACATGCCTGTGCACGGAGATTAAAGAGCGACAGTGATCATACGTAAATTTATTATACTGAGAGGGAAAGCGCGCTCCGCCGCACATGAGTTAGATTCAGGGCGCGCGTTGGGGGACCATATGGCGTTTTCCCGCTCTGTGCCGCGTTTTTGAACTCCGCCTTACGATTATCTGTTATATGAATTCTATTCAATTCTATTCAACCAATACGTCATAATTGGTTTCTCTTTACGTCACATACCGCTTGTATCCTATTCGTTCTTCCATATTTGTTCAAATGAGTCTTAAGTTGACTCCAACAAGACCAATAGGATTAAGAAGCAATGGAAGGGTGGCAGCCTGATCACGCTCCGTGACGTATCTGCGAAGAGCTGACATCCCACTCCTTGCTCCTGCATGGGCGTCCAGCTAAAGAAATGTTTATATACTTTATTTGTAATTCTGCTTATGCCACCTTGTAAAGCAGATCCGCCTTCGCAGCATCAGCCAAAACGGTTACTCCTTCTTCTTCTAGGTAGGCGGCTATTTGCGCTTTTGTTGAAGATCGAATAGGCACCTTTTTTCCCTGTCTTGTGTGATAAGGCGCGTTGTCCATAATCAGACAAACGCGTCTATCATCTGCCCATCTCTTTATATGAGGAAGGGACCCTTTCATCCACGATTCTAGTGTGTGGTCCATGTCCTCAGGATAATCCCCCTCTATGTTTCTCATCCCGCTCACCACTAATCTGTTCATTTGGGGATTATGCCATCTTCCGTGATGGCAGCAATAACTATCCCCATCTTTCCCTTTTTTTTACCAGATCTTGCCATGCGAGTACCTGGCGAAGGTGGAACGAGTAGCGAATCTTGGAATATTATTATCGCCCCATCTCTTCTTAATCATTTCACTATAGACCCATGTCCCATCAATGTAGACCAGATGCTCGCTTCTTGCTCATGCTGCTGCTACTGCTCGGAGGAGTTGGCCTCTTTTTGTTATCAGGTTCGATCTTTCAAATGCAAAACGCTGCCTCTTGTCTTTTCTAAAAGAAAAGCATATGCAGCGTAGCTCGTGAGAGGTCGAAGTCTTCGTGAGCCCGCGACGAGAACTTCCTAAAGTTCTGCCATAGTGACATCCCTTTCATCTTTGCCATAAAAGGCAGACGAAACACGGATCGTACAACGCTTTGAAAACATACTCACCAGTCGGTGGAACTAATATGGGAAATTGGAAGTGCACTGTTAATTATTCTATTACTGAACAGAAGTAACAGGGTATCAATAGATAGCAATAGGAAGCAGCAGGCATGTATGGCCTTTTCTTCAAAGGCAGCGCTTGAATAAGCTTTAGGATTGCGAAATTGAAAGCGGACGCCCTCAGACATGCCATCGCACAAGCGCGAAGTCATAACATTAGACTAGAAGCGAGTATTCGTTAGAAAAGTTGGGAGACTTGCTTTTTTTGGGAAAGTCGCCCCTGTGGAATGTCTTGACGTTTCGATCGAATCCGCCGGTGTTGTTCACGTGCAAGAACATAGATACAATTGTGGTGTATTCGTGTGCTTGTATTTACAGCGCCTTTTTAAAGAAGAACGGACAGTGCAAGAGGTTGCCACAGCTATCTTTCTGAAGGATTACAGACAGTACGTCAGAAATCGAATGTGTATACATTTCTATTCATAAAATCTACGAACTTTTGTACGGGCCTTCAAGATCCCAGAAGCACAGTTGCCCTGTATTTTTTTATCATTTACAATCCACTGAAAAATCATCAAAAAAAGAAGTTGAGTGAGAATCAAAAACCAATAGGAGGAGCTGCGTTAACAAATCTATCGTCGAGTCATTTGTAACTTAATATGCGTAGTGCACAATATACGCGCTAACTGACGAACATCGAAACGAGAACCTGCAGATTCCAGTGTTTTCTCCTTATTTCCTTGTTTCTTTTGTTTTAGTTGGTTATATGTTACTCATTAGACACATTTCTACATTTTGTAGGACTAGAAAATGTTTTACTGGGAAATTACTAGTATGGGTGCCTTCGCTAAAAGGGCTTAGTGTGCAGTCTCACATAATAAGTCACAAACTCAAGGTGACTGACTGACTGACAGTGACTCAAGGTTAATTGAATTGTGCAAGGATTTACTACTATCTATCATTCATTCTCTGACTAAGAGACGTGAGTATGCTCTGCGTACATTTCATTAACAAGTTCATGAATGGAATCTAACGCGTTTTGAGTCGTGAAAGAACGTGTTCAATCCAGCTTAAACATGTTTTCCACAAATTTCAATAGTAAATTAACCAAACGTGTCAAAACTCATTCGTGAACATGTCGATGATACGTACGCAAAGCGTGCTCGCGGTTCCTAGTCAGAGAATGAATGATACATACTATTATATCAAATTAGTAATCAATAGTACAATTTCCAATAATAAATAGAATAAGCACTACTGGCTTAGCGAGATAGAGATACCCAATTTTTTGAAAAATTGAAGGGCATACACTCCGAAACTTTGTTGTAGAGTGAGAAAATTCACCCATCTTGAGGTCCAACTTTGTATGAACATTGTACTTCCGTCCAAAAAGTTCCTCATATCAGATAAATTTCACTGACCTCGATAGCAAGTCTGCAAATCATCTCTTGAACTGCTTTGAAAAACAATTCCAACAGCGCCGCGCGTGGTTCGTAACGTTTTAGCAGTCCGTGCGATCAGCGAATCATACAGTAAGAGAAAAAGCAAGTACACTGTAGTAAGAAGTGACTACATCATTATTTGAATTTACTTAGAGGTTTCTCATCATTGTGTAAGGCTCTCGGCTGTAAGTTTGCATAAGAATTGAGGAAGAGGTAGCGGTAATTCTATAAAGTCGTCTATTTTGTTACCCAATTGTACAAGTCTTAACGATCTCCCACAACGGTTTATATTCAAGCAAGGAATAACCTTAAGCAAAAGGTGATACAGCCCATCAACATGTCTGATTAGTACGAAGTACAATAAAAGAGTACCCAATGCCGTCGGCCAGCGGCATGCAAGGACAAAAGGCCGATGAATTTCTTAACGTTTAACATCTAAATATTCCTAGCTCTCCAGGCAAAAGAAAAGAGCATGGTGAGTTTATAAATATGATAAGTAATAGATGAGTAGACTACTTAGAGGAAATGAAGGAAAAGATATGTATGGAAGGACAACCGAAAGCTTAACACGATTTATATAGCATTTTGCTAATAAATAGGTACATACACTAATACAGGCTTCTTATAAAAATGAGTTCTTGAACGGCTTCTTTCTATCTCGGTTATTGGCCTTGTCCTGGTCTTGTTTGGTGTTCATGCAATGTTGACTCGTGCTGTCACTGTGCAAATATGAGTATGCAAACAAAAGCTTTTAGAGAGCGTATATTCTCTACAATCGAGCGATGGATAGTCGCTGCTCAGGGCTGCTGTACCGCGTATCTAAGACATTTGTGAGATAAAACAGAATGTAGAATTGGAGAATTTTGAGTCGAGAATGCATAAGAGCACAAAAACTTACTTTGAGTAATGGATGTGCGCACTTGAAACACCATTCCGTGATAGCACGCCAAGCCTAGTGATAAGCAACAGTTTTATTCCATTCTGGTTGAGTTGCCTATAAGACGCTTTTGCTTCATTTTACGGTTTGGTCGAAAAGACACAACTGACTCTTTGACTCAAGCTACTAACCTTATTTTGTGTAATGTTTTCAGATGCATCTAGCATCAATGCTTAGAGACGTCAACACCTCGAAGGAGAAAAAATAGGCTGCGCACGAATATATTAAAAAAGTCTGAACTAGCAAATTAATTGAAAATCAGTGTGCGCAGCACGTTTCTGTGGCCATTTTAAATTATCCGAACACTTTATGAAAAAGCCAAATGAACTTGAAAAATTGAAGCACGTTCTATGGGTTGGGCCGTACTGCGCGGCGTAGGCGGCGTACGTAGCGTACGCTTCTACGATGAAACATACCGTGCGTGCGCTGCGTACGTCACGTACGCCCGTACGCCGGCACTCTGACTGAACCTTATTAAAGACCCAGTTAAAGTGCGTGACTGCGTTGGAAGTACGAAATGATGATCACTTATTCGATCAATAATCAATTAGGACCAAATAAAGACCGTATATTGTTGAATAATTGTTTTCTTCGCGTTTTTCATTTGCTTTTGGTAACTGAGCGAGAAAAAACAAATCAATTGGCTAGAACGGAATTGTGCACTAGGGTCCAAACGATCTGCACTGCTTGGTGTCATAAGAGAAACACGGTGGATCCTTTATGACAGCATGTCGCAAAGCGTACCTGCTATTGAAAAAAAACCGGCTACAACAGAAAAGAGTAGCAAAAAATGATGAATACCAGATGTGGCTGAAGAGGCAGCAGAATACTCAGTTTTTGGACGCAATCTGATTATTGAACGCATCTCATGATAAAAAGCCGCCAGTCCGTATCCATCCATCACTTTGCCAACAAAAATCCTAAAAAGCAAAATTAAAAAGAAAACACAAGGAGGTCGTTGTGCGTCGGAGGAGATCAGCTGTTTTGAACTGGCAAAGCGTCAGGAGTGGACGCTCGCCACGTCGTGCATGGGCGATGCGAAGCGTGCGCGCCTTACCAGGGCGGCGAGGAAAAAACCAAAGCGAGGCGAGATCGAGGGATTTCACAACTTTCTATCACCGGCTCCCAGATTTGTGTGAAAAGCGGGTTGCGGACTTCCCTGATTTTCAAAATGAACTTGTTACAGGAGCCGATCATACCTTGACAGCTACTGAAAATGGAATCGTATTATCAACCTTGTAAGTAAAATTAGCATCCCATTTCTACCAGTGAGGCAGACAAACGGCAGTGCTCTGAAATAGGTTGTAAAATGTATCCTAAAATGTATCCTGTATTTTGTATCACAGCCGTGGTCGTAAGCATTTGTTTTTGCAAATCCTCTTAGGCTGTCGAACCTGCGGTTGGATGTGATACGCTGTCGTAAAAATCTAACCCATTTTCCCAAATTCACAATCCGAAGTTTATAATTATAATGAAGTGCATTCAACTCAAGCTCATAGCTCATAGCTCTGTATTACGAGTCCCACCAGGCAAAGAAGGTAAAAACATACCTTTACGTCAGTTCAATTCGGTTTCCGTTTCCCGATCTCCATCGAGCTCTTACCAGAAAAACCGTCTAATCAAAGACTATGCGACGTCGCAGCCATCAACCACAGTATACTCAATTGATTCTGTCGTCGTATGGGGAAGTACTCTATACAGTGGTACTAGAATGATTTGGAGCATTATGCACTTCTCTATACGTAACTCGACGCCATTTAATTCGCGCCCGAGTGCTTGCTCATCAAACCTCACATCTGCTTTCGAATCACATCATATTTATAGCCCAGGAACATGACATGTCATTTCTCAGATCCTCTCTCCTCCCCCACAATGTATACGATTGCATGACGCGTAATATCTTTGGGCGCGAAAGCGGCTTTATAAGCCGCAAAGCGCATGAGTGGCAGGGTTTACAACGGTGAGCATGCACGCGTCTACCGCCCACTAATACTGCTTTTGCGCCTTCGTCCTGCAGAAGCCTTCAAGAAAATGAAGCGTTAAGAGTTGACAAAGTCATCAACAACAAAGCTGGCAGTTGTAATAGTACCAACATACAGGCAGCTTTGATGCCAACACTTGAAGATCACTACTTTTGATTTTTTTCGCCAACTGTACAATTACTCCAGCCCATCATTTTATATACAAGGTGTCCCAAAAGGAAGTACACACTTTTCAACCGTTAATATCTCTCTTCCCATTGCGTCTTTTTCCGCCTTTCAAGTGCCGATCTGTAGAGGAGGCTTCAAGTTAGATTACAGCATCGAGCGAATCACCGATCGCTCTTCATTACAATAGAAATACTGAAGGAACTTCGACAAGGATTTTAGGCCATTGGAAGCCATAATCTGCCTTAGAACAAAACCAAACAAGCTAAAAACCCTTGTGCTATGTTTGTGGAAGCCGCTGATTCCGAATATGAAGTCTTTACTTTACTGTGATGCTTCTTTCCACAGTTATCCCAGGTAAACGTAATAACCGAATTCCCAGTATTGTCAAAAATGTGATTGCATCGTCAAAAGAGCTGGAAACACTCGTAAAAAGTTGTGTAGTGGAATCAGCATGCGCGAAAACCCTAGTACATGATTTTTCAGATTTTTTGAAAAATTCTTGTCAGATGGCATATCTCTCAATGATTCCACATGCTGGAAGTTCTTACCGTAATCCCACAGTAACGAAGGGCGATCGGTGATTCGATCGCTATGAATCTAAGTTGACGCATCCTCTACAGAATGATATTTGACCGGCAAAAAAAGACCCATTGGGAAGAGAGATTTTGGCGATTGAAAAGTGTGTACTTACTTTTAGGACACCCTGTATGTATATAAAGCTGAATGTCTGTTCGTATGTCTGGTGTCTGTGTGTCTGTGTGTCTGTACGTATGTTCCGTATAGAAATTCCTCTTTCTGAACCGATCCGGACCAAAGATGGCACACATAATCGGGCGGGGCGGGTGTCATAGGCCACTTTTCGTCATCGATCGATATCGATTTTATCGATTTTTGCAAAATTTGAGCTACGGGGCTGGGAGTTGGGGCAGTGTCCCGGCAAGTTTGAGTTCCGGAATGTTCACGGTTAGATAGTAGACTTACCTGTTGGCTTCTGGCAAATTCGCATCAGATTCTGTCTGGTATCCTCAGAGAAAACGCCTTCTGAAGCGGCGTGCAAGCCTTATTTTTGGCGCCCTTGGCGCTGTACGACTTCAGTGACTCGGTTTGCACGAGACCCACACTACGGTTTGGGCAATCCCTATGTTGTTTAGTGTATAATTACCGGCGCAGGGTTCTCGTATCGGTCATTTGTACCTCAAAGCTAAAAACACTCGTCCGAGCTTTCTGTTTGGAAGTGTGAAAGCGCTTTTATTAGACCCCTCAGAGCACGTATTCGAGTAGGCGGGATGGAAAGGATCGGATAATGCTAGAAAATAGAGTTCCAAAATCCGCCGGGACACTGCCTTTGATTGCTTAAATTCACACTATTGACATTTTACTAGAAGTGGCTACTTGAGAGATTTCAAAACTCAGGTCTCCTTCTTTTTGCAGCATCATAGAGAAACTTTTTATCAATCATAAACACATGAGATTAGAGATCATTTTCAAAGACAAAAACATTTGAGAGAAAATATCCACACGCACATCCAACAAAACACCACTTCTTGGTTTTATAGAAGCACTTTTTATACAAGGTGAGTTAATAGTCACCGAAGATCTGGTAGCACATCCATAAGCTCATCTTATGCAGAAGTGAAAGAGACCAAATTTAAACAAAATTGTAACAATGTACACCTTTCTTAAACAAGTTTATAACTTAGCACTATCAGTGTTCGCCTTGAAGATGAGCTGCTTTGCTGAATTCTTCGATGAAATCGCCTAGAGGATGATGTGGCTTCCGTAGATATAGGATGGCATGAGCCAAACTCGATGTTCGATTTCGATGATCGGTTTTGGTCTCGTACGAGATTGTGGCATTCAATATTCGATTGACGTGATCGATGTCGATCATGTTGATGGTGTACTGCATGTAGTCGACTCCACGACTACTGAAGCTAGTCAGTGTGATGGGGCACCGAAGGTTCTGAAACGTTTGACTGTAAAGAGATCAACATAAAAATTGTCTTCCGCAAAAAAAGACAGATTTAATCTTACGTAAGTTAATTTCTTTGAATAATTCATATTTGCTTCAAGAAAAAAATCATAATCGGCTCGTCAACACTACTTTCACCAACCAAGGCGAAAATGTCGAAAAAAAACTGCATAGATCGATCATAAAAATGAAGCTAACCCAAAACCATTGAAAGTCAAATAGTTCACACGAGCCATAGAACCATGTAGATGACATTTTTATTCGAGAATCAAAGGTGTGATTTCCTAGAAGTCAAATTCTTGTAGAACTTCCTTTTCGAGAGCTTTGGGGGATAGAAATTGAGTATAGAAGCGGAAACTTCGTAGTAGACTCCAACCTTACGCAATCAAAAAACATGATTTTGTCACTTTGTTTTTGGTCAAAAATTTATCGGTAATAGGCGAGTCTCTCTGTCGCAAATACTAGAATTCGTCTCTTTTTGCAGAAGACAAATAATATCTATAGCTATTATACTTTACCTCATTGTCTGGCTTTGACTCTTCACAAACGACTTCTACATTGCATAATTGCCTTTCTCGAAGAGTCCCGTCATAATTGAGGAACATCGATGAAGCTTTGACTTTGTTGCTCAATGCATTAATGATCATCGTGTCCGGATACCAAACATGGGTATTGGCTGGTAGCTGTAATAGCTCTCTGAGCAAGGTTAAAGATCCAATGTCGTTCACTGTGCTTACCGGAACTTCCGATGAACCTTTGAACACGAGACGATCATCATTCCATGTTTGTTCGATGGTTAGTGAAGTTCGTAACACATCTTCTGATAATCTAGCGCTATTTACAGTAATTTCTATAGCTACCTGAAATGGGATGTATGCAATAGATGGCTAAATTACTAACAAGTCCTTATAAATGTTAGATTTTATAACAAATCTTCTGTAACATGAACTGAAACAACAAACATAAATGATTGCCTTAAATAAGTAACGTAAGCAACTTACCGACATATTTCTATGTGGACCCTGGTCCTGGTTATATTCCATTAATAAATCATCAAACTCCACTCGATTCATCGGTCGTTCGATGACTATGGGCGTATCGTGTCGGCATATTGCTGATATTAACATACATAGCCATAGTACTAACCTAAGCATCCTGAAAGAAGAAACTTATGTAAAGTGGAAGGGGTTCATACAACAATAAAACGAGGTACGAGAAACGCATAAGTTCGAAACCAAATGAGGTATGCTGAGTTGTAGAAAAAAACCAAACCATTCAAATATCGAAATATGGCTGATGGCACGAAAGTAAAAGAGTTCTGCCAAAAAATTCACATATGCGTCCACGGGTATGGCATGCAATTTGTCGTTGAAAGGAAACTGGATTCATTGACCGCTGAAAATGTGTGTAAAGGATTCAAATTATTTTAAATATGTACAGTTTCTTGGGAGACGGAAGAGGCGCGATTTCTCTAAAGGTCACCAAATCAACAGCCCAATGAGCTATGTGAGTTCTTCAAGATTACCAGACAAAGTTATTATGTACTTGCTAAGTTTGACGATTTTTGGTGAAGGATTGGTCTAGACATTTACGAATTTGTCATAAGTTGCATTACCAAGGGTTCTGACACCTTCAACATGCGATTTATTTCAAGATATAAGGTTGACAGCCCTGGCAACTAGTCTTGCATATCTCTTTGAAAATTCGAAGGACTTCTAAAAAGTTATTAAACGCTAAAAATGCGCTGATTGCTGCTGCTCTTGCTTCTCCTGACATACACCCCACCCTCTTTAGCATATTACAAACTCAGATCAAGTACTACTTCTTACAATCTTTCCCTAATCTTTTCTCCAAGTAAGCTCTCCAAAACTCGTCTCCTGCTGCTATTTCTTCGCAGGATGTTCCTTATTTCGAACTGACTCCTATCTAAATGTTGCATGTCTACTAAACAAAGGAAGGACACCAACATGTGTAAGCGATCGAAGACGAAATGTACCACTAGACGCGCCTCTAAACACTAATTTCAGATCTGCTTTCCTTTCTTGAGGAACACCTCCGTATAAAGTTATGAGTATTTGAATATCCAAATTTGTCAAGCGTTAAGTGGCTTAAAATCAGCAAAAAGCCTCAAAAAATACCTATACGGATTTCCACTGGCTTTGTTCTTCCTTGCAGACAATATACTCAATAAAAAATTGTAGATGTTTTTGTACAGCTACTCGCTAATTTGAGGCCACTTATAAACGCTCATAACTTCATTCGGGAACTTTTTTTGAACAAAAGAAAAGCACATTTGGATTCCGCATTCAAAGGCGCGTTTAATGATGTATACATCACGCTTCAATCTCCAACTTATGTTGGTATCCTTTTCCGCTTTACTTGACATAAACGCCACTTTCATTGTGCATTTCATAGCGGGGATCTACAAAATTGACGATACTAGCAGGCCTTGTGACACACATCGGGAGGAGAAAAAGAGCAAATTTGCCGCAATATTTCCCGATTGAATTGTTTATATGTAGACCTTCGGTTCGATTCTACCGCAGTTTCATTCCACCTATTCTGGTAACTCGAGAGCCGTCTCAGTTTTTCCATTAGCAGGCATGTTTACTGGCTGTTTTATCTTACCAATAATCTTTCCAGAAAGACTCACTAATTGGTTGTTGCGCACATAGTGAAAGGCTAAGAATTGTTTTTGAAAATAATCTCCTTGACTAAGGTGATCAAATGACTAGAATAGTTTCAGAGACGAAAAGCAATTGTGTAGTCTGATACGGAAACCAAATACAATGCATAAGAAGCCTGGTATCTTCTGAATCAAATGAGAGGTTATGCCCACGTAAACACGTAGAAGGAACTATGAAATATTCTGGAAACTCTACCCAAAATCGTCAGAGCCGCACAATGCACCATTTGAATGACTGCGAATTGCCATTGTTTCCATGGTTATGTTTGTATGTAGAGAAGTTTGATAGCGTGTAAGACTTTTTGTTGTTCCTCTGAGAGTGGACACAAACACGTAGAATGAAGCACTCTAGGGATAGAACGCAAACTATTTATCAAGGACGCATCTCTAGGGATGGACTTATAAACTCAAAAAACAACATTCTCCATCTCAACATAAAACCGCTACATAGGCGCGCGCCATACTTGATCCGCTTGTCCGTTTCATCCTTGATCAATTCAGTGAACTGACCAATAGTAAAGTGGATCAAGCGGATCAAGTATGGCGCGTGCCTGACACTTATGGTATTCAAAGCCACTCGACAAATAGCAGAAATCCTCATAAATAAGCATCATTACATTAGACTTAAGTCTTCACTTTTGGGAAAGATTGATGTTTAGTTACTTATGACTGAAAATGTGATGAGAATGATCACGGTCATTCAATCGTAGTTCTGACAATATTCAGAAAAATACAAGTTATAATAGAGAAAGGTCTATGTAAAATTTTATCACGTGACTCCTCCCACTATAGTAGGAGAACATAGGGACATTGTCACGGCAATTAGCGTAAACCGGATGAGAGCCATTATGCCCGTATACATTATTAGGTGTTATTGAACTTTATGAATTACTCCTGTTCGGGATGGGGTCAACCAAATAATGAACTGGAGATGATACAAGTAAGTATTGCTGGATTTCACCTTTTATCCATAAGCTTCGTGAAATGGAAGCTATTTTTGTGAATAAAATGAGTAGACTATTCAACCAGAAAACTGTATATTTACTGCGATTTCGTAAGGCTTAAAAACTTCAGAGAATGCTCAAGTACACTTGAATCATGGAAGCTTGAATATTGATTTGATGTGAATGTGATTTTATCTGAAAAATGTTGGCTGGTTCGAGAAAGACTTTGGTCGACAATGTGTTAAATAATTTTTGTAAATCACAGTCGCTGTAGCTCGACTGAATTTTGTATTTTACATGTAAGTTTTATTCGAAGTGAAAGCAAGAAGTGGAAAGAAATATTCGAGAATAATAACATTTTGTAAAAAGGTTCAATTAGCATGAACTTGGTTGCTAGGAACATTGGGTCACGTAGAACAAAACCCAAATTAGAATTCAGTAAGATTTTGAGCAATTCTAGCAAGCAAAATCAAAGGTCACTTTGTAAAGTTCCTATTTATCACCCTGTATCATTGTGATGTGACATCAAATGTTCTGTTCTAAACACTACTAAAAAGTGCAAAATCTTCTCCATATAAGATGCTTAATCACGACTTTCCCAAAGTTAGAAGAAGTTATAAAGTCTGTTAATTTCTGTTGCAAAACTTATGCATCAGGCTTAAAAGTTAATCTCATAAAATAAAGCGTTGTTAGCCTGGAAAATTGAAATACCTCTAATTGCAATGCAAAAAAAAGTCTTCACAGTCTGAGATCTTCCACTGTCACAGTCAAGCAAGGATATTAGCAAATATCAGCGCCAATGTCTTCGGCACTAAAATGCTTCACATCATATATCGTAAATAGCAAGGACATTTCAGATACGATTATGGTCATATCAGGATGTTTTGATAAGGCTGAGAGCTTGCGATAACCCTTCGCTAAATTATACTCATGTTGCGAAGAGGTTAGGAAGAAAAATGGAACTTTTGCAGGGCTAGAAAGAGAGAACGTTGAGGTGCAAATAAGCCCATTACCGAATTAATTTTTTTTTATCCATGCATCTTCCCGGTTACTCGGGATCTGCCACTCTTGTAAGTCTCTTCCACAGTTCGCGGTCTAAGGCTTGCTCTTCTTCGATCTTTAGTTCTTTCAGATCCGCTTTGATCTTATCCGACCACCTCAACTTTGGCCTTCCTCTTGGCCTCTTTCCTGGTACTTCTTCTGCTGTGGCTGATCTGGAGATATGGCTTTCTTCCCTTCTTTGCACGTGACCGTACCACCGAAGTCTTCTCTCCTGCATCTTCTTAGCTATTGGGGCGACCTTCATCGTTGCGCGTATGGTATCGTTGGTAACGTGGTCGATCATGGTGACGCCTGCCGTCCATCGTAGCATGCGTGTTTCCATCACACTGACTTTACGTTCGTCGCTTCGCGTACACGGCCAACATTCGCTGCCATATAGAGCTGTCGGGCGGATCACACTACGGTACAACTGGGACTTCAGCTTGCGTGGCATCCGCCTATCGCACATGACTCCTGTGAGGCTCTTCCACTTCGACCAAGCTGCGTTTATCCTGGCAGCTATCTCTTCTTGGATCGTACCATCTGCGCAGATGCGGCTTCCTAGGTACTTGAAGGAAGTAGTCTTCTTGATTGGAGCGTCTTCAATCTGTATGGTTCCTGGCGTTTGAGCTCCAAGCTCCATGTACTCGGTCTTCGCGACGTTGATCTTCAACCCGTGCAGCTCGAGTTCAGATTTCCACTTCTGCACATCCGCCTCCAATTCATTCCTGCTTCTCGCCATCAGAATCACGTCATCTGCGTACATCACGGCCCATGGAGGTTGACGTATGAAGTTTCTGACTATCGTGTCCACAACTGTGATGAAGAGGAGCGGTGACAGCACGGATCTTTGATGAACGCCGGCTTTTATCTGTAAGTCTTCTGATTCTCCTGCTGCTGTTTGTACGTGGCTGGTCGCATCTCTGTAGATCATCTTTATCCACTGCACGTATTCTTCTGGAACCATGTGCTTCCGCAGCGCCCACCATATGATGTTATGCGGTACTTTATCGAACGCTTTCTCCAGGTCGAGGAATGCTGCATGTAACGCACACTGCTTTTCTCAGCTTCTTTCCATCATTATTCTGACGGTGTGGATGGCGTCGGTTGTACTGCATCCCTTGACGAATCCGCACTGATTGGATGCCAGCTCCACAATTCTTCGAAGTCGTGTTTCTATTATTCTTTCGAAGATCTTTAGTGTGTGGCTCATAAGTCGGATGGGACGGTAAGTAGTGCAGTCAGCTATGTCTCCTCGATTCTTCCATATCGGTATTGTTGTACTTCTATATCAGTCGCGTGGCATCGTCTTCTGTTCTACTATCTGGTTTAGAAGTCGTGCTAGCCACGCGACTCCGGCCTGTCCACACTCCTTCCAGAACTCGTTGGAGACGTCATCTGGAGCCGTCGCCTTGCAGTTCTTGGTCTTCATTATGGCGATGCGGACTTCCTCTTCCGTGATTGCTGGTACCGGTCCATGTACAAGGTCGGCTGCAGTCGTCGTCGACGCGTATTCGTGGCTCGTGGATGCCATCTCTGCGAAGTGTGTTCTCCATCTCTCGTTTATCTCTTGTGGCGTTCTCAGCACTTTTCCCTGCTTGTCTTTGATGTTATAGAAGTGCTCCATGTCTTTTGTAGCGTTTGTTCTTCTTCTTGCGATCCGATAGATCTCCCGCTCTCCTTCACGAGTATGAAGTCTTCTGTACAGCTCCGCCACATATGCTTCTTTAGCTTCTTTAACTTTCTTCTTTGCTTCACGCTTCGCTGCTAGGTAATTCTGATGATCGTCTTCTAATCTTGCTTTCTGCCATAGCTTGTACGCCAACTTCTTCCTCTTGATCACGGATTGGACGGTCTCGTTCCACCACCAAGTTTCCTTATCTAGTCTTGGCTTTCCTGGTTTCGTACATCCCAGTAGATTCCCTGCCATCAGATGAACGTTGTTCTTCAGCTTCGCCCAGGATCGCTCCGGTTCATCTTCCAGTTCTGGTAGAGCTGACTCCATAGCTGCTTTCGCTTGAGCGTTGTCTTTGAGCTTCCACCACTTTATGCGAATTCTGTGCTCCACTGTTGGCTTTCTTCGACTCTTGACTGGGATATTCAGATCCAGAATCAGCGGCCGGTGTTGTGGTACGCATTCTTCACTGGGGATGACTTTGCTGTTCTTTACGTATTTCAGCTCTCTTTGCCGTACAACCCAGAAGTCTATTTGCGATTTCCGCTCTCCGCTGGCATACGTGACGAGATGGTTGTCCTTCTTGATGAAGTATGTGTTTGCCAACGCTAATTCATGGGCAGTAGCGAACTCCAGAATGCGCTCCCCTTCGTCGTTGCGAATTCCATATCCGTGATTACCGTGACATTTACTTGCCCCACGTCGTTGTTCTCCTACGTGGCCGTTTAGATCTGCTCCAGTTAGCAACGTCTCTTCTGAAGGTACCGATCTGACGTAGTCGTCGAGTTCTTGCCAGAATCCGTCTTTCTCCTCATCGGTGCAACCTGCTTGAGGTGCGTAGGCAGTGACTACTCGCAGAATCTTCATTCCAACAACTAGCTTGATGCTCATGAGTCGGTCGCTTACTCGATCCACGCCTGTGATCCCATCTCTCAACCTTTCTGAGACGACTATTCCGACACCGTTTCTGCTGTTACTTGCTCCTTTATACAGAAGCTTGAAGCCATCTCCTAGATCGCGCGACATTTCACCTTTCCATCTGGTCTCCTGGATGCAGGCGATGTCCACTCTACGTCTTCTAAGAAGATCCGCAAGCTCTCGATGTCGCCCTGTGAGGGATCCTACGTTGATGGTAACTAATCGAAGCGTATTTGATAACTTGTTCCGTCGTTTGTACTCGTAATGATGATGAACTAGCTTCTTTGGCCGTCCCCGCTCATCTTGTTGGGACGGTACCGAATTAATTTGTAAGCCAGAATGCCATCACTACCATGACTAGCAGCCTTGGCGAAGAGCAAGCCAGTCCAAAAACCCGCAAAACGTTAGAATGGCGGGGGGAGGGGGGAGGGGGAGCATTAGTGGCTCTGATGCTTTTCACATTTAGGTCTTTTCACTGGACGTAAAATGACGGACTTTTATGACAGAAATGACGAGATTTGGACTCTCCGTGCTTTCGGGAAGTAACTGAATGAAAAAGGATTGAAAAGGGGAAGGAAAGGAAAAGATTGAAATTTCTAGAATAGGACAATTATATCAATGAATGATTACCATAGTTAGTATAACATTTATGTAGAAGGGTTCTTATATTGCAAAACAGAACTTTCCCTTCTCGGTAACAGTTTTGAACGCAAATCTCAAATTGCGTTTTTCCAACTTTTGATCCCCAAGAAGGCTAGAAGACCCCGAGAATTCTATATTTGTTTTTTATTTGAGTTTATCTATGCTTTTTTGTTCGAACGAATTTGCGCTGATAAGACATCTTTACAAGAAGTTCTAATTTTCGAAATTTATTTTGAACTCTTAACATCATTTGAAAGAAAATCTTTTAATCTGTATGATGAAATAGGTAAATCATAAGCACTGAAAAATTTACTATACAGATTGGAACGCTGCTCTGAGCATTTTCAAATGAATTTTCGGAATTTTGGTGCAAGACTTACGTTCCAACCTTGTATTTCTTTAATAAGACATCAAAATGAGCGAAAACAGGATGGAGTCATGCAAGTAGCAGACTATTGACTACATTCGAGCATCTTAATCTCACACAGAAGTCAGGATATGTTCTGAGAAATGCCCGACCAACCCCTTAAGCTTCGAAACACTCACTAACACTAAACGGAATAGTAGATTGCAGATGAGCTAGAGTGCATTTGGGTACTCATCTTTGGTCCGGAAAGCGAAGCGATGACGACCGGCGTGTGAGCAGTTTGAGCGGTAATTGGATATGAGGGACAATGGAATTCGGTTAGTTATGGGCCGTTTGCATCTGCACGAATTTAAGCCAGCTTGGTCCCTCCCTCTTTTTGGCTAGCTGTCAGCAATTGGGAAAAACTGGATGGATGACTATGTACCAAAATTCGTGTATGATAGGCCTGTCAGTAGCTAGGCGTGAAAGATGGAGAAAGCAAAAAAGGGAAAAACCAAGCTTTGCCTTTCAGCAGTTTGAAGGAGATTCAAGAAATATTAGGGCCTACATGGGTTAATTTGTTGGAAGAGATTTTCTGCAACTTGGTGTTACACTTTTTTCAATTCATTAGGACACAACTCCAATAAAGATATTCGTCTCTTCAAATAGCTAAAATAAAAGATTGGAAAAATCTGGGCAAGCTTAATATTCTCTCTGCTTCATTTCATATTTCGACACCACCAGAGAGAAACTATTTTTGCGTTACTGACTTCTTTTTCTGCGTTTTTTGCACCCGCCTCCCTGCAGTAGAACAATGAACAGCAGTAAAGCAAGGTAGATTCTGAAAAAAAAATACCACAGCAGTTATGCCAAAATGTCACATGGAAACACTTTGGTATGAAGTATGAAAGTTTGATGCCAAAGTCTACAATGGGAGTGAGAGGTAGCGGAAGTATGAGGAGAAGGTGGGGGCGCGTAGTAACCCTGTGGTTGTCGAATTTTATTACTACGACAGGCACCCACGATAAACTTGAGGGCCGCGCATACTTCACGCGATTTCAGTCGCGACGCGATTTGGCATATTCCAACTGTGCATAACCCATTGTAGCCACCTTTTAAAAGTACAAGAGTTAGGGCATTTTAGCAATCCAAGTAAGTTATCCACACTATGTATATGCCCTTGTTAGCGTTGAATCTGAAGAATTCTGGCGATCTGCCAAATCGCGTCGCGACTGAGATCGCGTGAAGTATGCCCGGCCCTCTATACGTTCCGCTCCATCGCCATGGCAATACGACAAAAAGAATGCGTGGTATCATTAAGACTAGAAGTAAGTAAAGCAAATGCGCTGTGAGATCAGCATCCTCGTTTGTTCCATATTTACTTGTTTAAAAATACAATGTTTAGCGATTTACGGATATCAAATAAAATCAGTCAGTTCTAATACATGGTATACCAAAAGATGTGCACACTTTTTGATCACTGATATCTCTCCTCCCTCGAATTCCCTTGCTTAGCTTCAAGTACGATAGAAATGTTTTTAACATAGATTTGCTGTATGATGCGAATCACTAATTGCTTAACTACTGTAAATTTAGGTGGTAGATATCATACCCAATGTAAATAGGCTTGAGAAAAATTCCAAAAAAAATTTGAAAAATTATATAGCAGTGTTTTCACACTACTGCTTTCATTAGGCAACTTTTTACGAGTTTTTGAACGTTCTAAATGGTTTATTACATTTTGAAAGAAACCAAAAAAGTTGCTGCGGTTTACCTTGCATAACTTATGGAGAAAGACTTACAATAAAGTGCGAATTTCAGATTCATAGTCAGCGACTCAATCTAGAGTAAGGTAAAGTTTCCGGAAGTAGCCTTTTTAACCATTGTGAAATAGTCTTTTTCCGGTTGCTGTATCTTGGCTTACTTTTCCACAGATAGTTAGCTTAGTTTAAGAAAAGGTTCCAAAGAAGTATGTAGGTTAGTCTTTAAAAGCATCCTGTTTTCTTACAGGGGTCAGTCAACAAAATGACAGCCTCTACTGCTTGTAAGTTTAGGGCTGTGACGTATCACATTGGATAGCCACAGTAGGGTGCGTAGTCTAGGTATGTTGACGAGAGCTTTGTCATTACTCATATAAATGTTATCTAACAAGGGAAGGATACTAGCTTAGATTCGACTTTTCAAATGAAATACATATATTTGGAATCAGTTTAGAACGCTGATTCCAAATATGCTGTTTCTAGCTGCTTAGCATTATTCTAAAGCGATTTATGGTCTCTTTTCTATGCAAAGTTTGCGTGCTTCACGACCCGCTGATGCTACGGTGACGACGTCTAGGTGATATTGCAGTTGTATAATGGTCCCTTTCAAGATCGGAAGAATTAATCTAATCCAAGTTTAACATCCTAGCACTTTTTTTCGGGCAGATTCTTATCTACATGCCGTCTTACAACGTTCAGAATTTTGTTAGTTACTCACGAATTCAAGCCCGTAACTCGCTTCGGAATAACGCTAAGCAGCTAGGACTAGCATGATTGGAATCAGCGTTCAAAGCTGATTCCAAATTTATGTGTCACATTTTGAAAGGCGAATCTAAGTTAGTATCCTTCCCTTGTAAGTGCAAAGAATGTATAATGTCGAAGGAAAGGAAAGAAATTGTCAGAAGAATTTTCAGAAGAATTTTTAGATTTTAGAAATTTCAGAAATTTGAACTTCCTTTTCAGAAAGGTAGACCGACGGCTCAGAATCCAGTTACCGCAAGGTACTGAGTTTAGAGATGTCCATGAAAGCCATGTCCTTGTCTTTACAATTAAGTAAACGTTATAGGGACAATGAAAAGTGCATCAAAACGAAACAGCAACTATATATTGCAGCTAAAGACATTTTAGAAGCCTGAGCAAACTCTCGCAACCGTGATGACTTTTTGCAAGCAGTGGCGAAATTTGAGCCTGAATGCTAATGTTGAGTGTAGAGAAAAACAAAAACCTTAAGCCATTCCCGAGCTGTAGAGTTCCAAACGGCGTTTAGTTTTTTGGACACGTGGTGTCTATAGATAACCAGTCATTTTTTTTGTATAGATGATACCACTAGTGTAGTGGAGAAGCATATGACCAGGTATAATGTGCCGCAAAGATCCTATAATTGTTGACAAGTAGTCAAGCACTTTAGCTAGCTTTGGTGGACTTAGTCACTCGTAAATTCGTAGAGTCGGTCCCACTCACAGGAGGAAATTCAGATGCATTTAAATAGCAAGAGGGGAAGACCCCGCGGATTATCTGGATTCTTCAAACAAACACAAAATTTCAAGTTTTAGATTGGTAGTACTATTCTGAATATGTAAACGACATACAGCTCTCGCTTTTTCACAGATAACAATATCAATTTTCGCATTTTATTTTCCAATGACGAGTGAGACAGCAATGATCATCCCAAAAAGTTGGCCTGGTCTCCAGAAGTCTAGGCAAAAGGGTTCAAATTTCAACTTACCCTCGACCTCGTTCCTGACTATCAGCAGAGTTGTCTGCACAAATACGGTAGATTACTACTGACAGTAGGGACAACCTCAACACCTATGAAAACGGAGAATCCGCTTGGATGGGCACTTTTTGGCCGTAGAGTTGATTTAATGAGATTCGAAGAAGAGATAGGTGAATTAATGGGGGAGACTCGCGCAAAAGTTGATAAATGGGACAAATTGGGAAAAACAAGTAGCTAAAATGCATCATTTTGGACGAACGACAAATTTTTTAGTATCTAAGATATACGAAGAACTGCAGTGATGAAGGATTTAGTATACTGAACAGATTTATAGTTCTAGGAAACTTTGTATACAAAACGTAATTGATAATGAGCTAAAACTTGTGAAGACGAAGAAAAAACTCCGGTTCTCACGGTGGCGCCAAGTCAATCAAGTACGAGCTGAACCCTTTTGTCCAGACGAAGATTTATGAGGAAACCGGCTATAATTCTCCGCGCAAGTCGTATATGGCTCAAATGAAAAATGACCACTGCGACGCGTTCGTAGCCACTCGTCATGAAACTCTACGAGTTTTGACGTTCTAAAGTTGAATGCAGAAGAAGGAAAATTTTTTCAGAACTTTCAACATTGAAGAGCTTTGAGCTTCATACACTTCGAGCTCTGAGCTCAACACCTTTCAAAGGGTTTAAGCACAAACTTCCAGAAGCTTTTAGAAGCAAAACAGCGAAACTGTTAAGAGCGAAAACAAAGAAAATTGAAAAATGGGTGTTGTGAGATTCGTCAACATGTTGTCAGCGATGCATTTGGGTGAGAAGAACGAGGGGCTCAAAAGCAGGGCGACGGAAACAACAGAGGCGAGATTTTAGCAGCTTTGAAAAATATGTTATGCAGACGGGCATGCATATATTGGTCAGCAGTATTTTTTTTGCTTCTCTACATGAACAGTTTGCTTTGCAAAAGAAACACCAAGCAAATTCGACGCGTTAACATACACTCTATATACACGCATTAATTTCCGATGAAATCCAAAATATACAGACTGACATCCTATACCAATGAGATAAAGTTGACGAGGAAATAAGAGAACTTTTAGGTTCTGGATATTTTGCTGTACCTTTTCGGGAACACTCTTCTTGCAGTAGTTTTGATGAATTGTGTGAGAAGCTGGTACAATCGCCAAAAAAGAGTGAACGTATTTCACAAAAAGACTTTCAAGTATCCCATGGGAAAAATGCAGTTTTGGCAAAGCGGAAGCAATGCTTGCACTAGCGGAGGAGTCATTGTAAAATTCTCTTGCTCAAAGTCAGGTGCTTCAAAGAGTTTTCTATGGATTGGAAATAACTGGAAAACTGAACATGTTCGTTCCGATTGCTCATAAATAGTTAGCCATCAATTAGGCGCATTTTGGGCTCATTTACAAGCACGACTAGTTCGCGAAGGCTGCGTACAGTAACTTGTTCAACTGTCTCAAATATATTTGAGCTCCGACGTGTATGTATGTACCTCCCTTACTATAGAATACTCAAAATAAGACTTATCAATTTAGTCTTTCTAAGTCAAAAAGCTAAGGTCTATACTTTACGCATATAAATTGCGATCAGGGACTAATACTTGACAGTTCAATAAGAGTAACAAAATTTGTCGATGTACTTTTCTTTGGTACGTGATGGTAATTTCTGCTCATTCTATTCTTTCCTTTGGGAAAGACCTATCTTTGCTACTGTGCGTCTCTCGTACTAGATACTCCGTCGAAGCGAAACTAAACTTTACAAACTTATGCAAAGTGTTGAACACTAGCAGTACCATCAAGATTTTGGAAGAACCGGCGTACAACAGATAGAATACAGTTTGCTACAAATTCACCTATTATACATCAAGCATAGCATTAGATTAAAACTGGTCTAGCATGTTTATTGGGAAAAAAAATGAAACAAGAAAGATAGCAAACTCGCAAATTAAGCATTCATCGTTTATTAGTTTTTAGAATTTCGGCGTTTAGTGTCACATCATCTGAATTGTACTGCTTGCCATCTTTGTGTCATGGTTCCTAAGGCAACTGCCAACTTCCCATTGGGCAAAGTCAACCATGCACTATTCTGGGCGAATATCGAGAAAAACTTGAAAATCACACGATTTTGCGAGTGTATGTTATGTCAAAAAGTGATACCTGCAATGATTATGCATTAGCCTTATCTAGAAACTTTTCCCCCATTCTACAACCTCTCAAACCGGTTTTTTTGCGGGAACCTACATATTGGCTAATTGGCTACTGCATCTCGCGAATGGACTTTAAAAAAAAGAGCATAACTTATTTGTCGTAGTGAAAAAATAAGTTAAAACACTTTCCCTCTGCATTCAAAGTTACACAAATGGCGGAGCTGTGCCAGCGCCGTGCCAGAACTTTCGTGCACGGACCTGACGCAGCGCTAGAGTGTTAGGGTCGCTGGCACAAGCGACTCTAGAAGCAGCCCAAGAAGGACTTTCCTTGATTAGGGTGTTTTCTGTTGAAACATATTTTGAGGAAACAGAATTTTGAGCACTTCCAATACTCAAAGTTTGGCTTGCCAAACAGCAAATGTTCATGCAAAATTTACATAACAACGATAGTCTCCAATTCTAGGAAAGCTAGTTATCCACCCAGTAGAAATATGGTGGGGATGAATACGGTCTAATAAGAAGACATCGTACAAGTTAGAAGGGAAAGAGATGTGTTGATGAAGCCGAGTATATTGTATGAAAAGCGAAGTATCTTCTCAACCAAATGAGAGACCATGAATATATCGACGTATGGGCTGTGAGACTTATACCAGACTTATAGCATTGATGCTTTGAAAATTCACCAAAATCATCAGAGCTACACAACGCAACATTTTGAAGCAGTTGAGTAATTGCGAACTTGCCTTTGTTTCCATGGTTATTATGTATGTAGAAAAGTTTGATAGCGTATAAGAGTTTTTGTTGTTCCCCAGAGAGTGAATACAAAGCTGTAGAATGAAGCACTCTAGGGATAGAATGCAAACTGTTAATCAAGAACGCATCTCTAGGGATGGACTCATGAACTCAAAAAACAACATTCTCCACTACTTGATAAATAACAAAGTCTTCATGTATAAACGTCAACACATTAGACTCAAGCCTCCACTTCAAAGAAAGTTTGCTGTGTAGTTCTATTTATAAAGAAGTGATGGACGTCATCATGGTTATTCAGCCATAACTTTTACAATATTTACAAAAAACAAATTAGAATAGTAGATAGAGGATGCTAAAATTTTTTTTACGTAACTCATTCCACTATACAAAGAACTCCATGACGGACCACTGTCTCACTCGTTAGTGTAAATCACCGGATGAGAGCCATTATGCCCATATACATTAGGTCGGTCCAGTTCGTGCCGTTTTTGATACCTGGTCTAAAATCGTTCAAGATAAAGATAGATGTACGCTCTTTGGTTTTCGATGCAGGATTTCCACCTCTTTTTAGCAGTGTATTCCTGTTCCGATTCTTTCGAAGTTTTTGGAACTTCCATTTTTAACTCTTGGAAGTTTTGTTTACTGTTGAGTGGAGCAAAAGTTGTAAGACGATGCATTTTTGGCATTAATAGCTAGACAGTCAAATCTCTAATGATTTTTTTGACGCTAAGAATTTCCATATTTCATCGTTTCAACATAAAACATCAAACAACGAGCAACTAAGGTGTCGTTCGATGCAGATTGTTCTCCTTTTTTCGATAAACGTTTTTTCTCTCTGATTCGTACAGGTTTTAAGGACAAATTCATCTGATTCTAGTACATGCAGACTGTGGTTGTGCCCGAAAAATTCGAAATTCAAGATTTCGAAACCTAAGCGCTTATTTGTTCTGTTAAATTGCTGTTTGATCGTAATCAATTTTTGGAAGTTCCAAATTTTGAAGTCTTAGTCGAGCTTGCAGGGTTTGTGTGTAGCACGACTTTTTCTCCTAAAAATACTTGCAAGCCAGTCAAAAAAGCTCAAAAAATACATTATCCTGCATTTCGTCTATCCTATCCAACAGTAATCAAAGCTCTTCAAAAGTTGAAAGAGAAAGTTTGAAAATGAGGGTTTTGTAAAAATTATAGGTTGAAGATTCTAATGACTACTTAGCGCCCATCAATGATTTTGGCATAAGAACATCAAGCGAGAAAGAGGAAGATATCCTGCATCGGATACTACTTGGGGCATCTGCCTTTCGTTGCTCTAGACGATCTAAGGATAGGTCAGAAAAAGGACACAAACTTGCAGAACAATCATATTATCACGTGCCATCGAATTTCTTAAATTGCTGCTGCTCAAAATAGAGTTGATTTTGAATAATTAACTGAAGGGAATACAGGTATGTATCGCTGGATTTTCACTTTCGTTGAATTACATTGCGAAATTTTTGCAACATCTAGTGGGTGTTGTTTTGTACATATTAAAGATTTTATCTGAAGCAAAAGCAAAGAATCCAATTAGCACGAACTTCGGTTAGATAGGAATATCATGTCATGCCGAAAGCGAAGCTTAAATTCAATATCAGTGGAAATTTTAGCAATTTTATCAACCGAGATCAAAAACCACTTTCTATTATGTCCTTTTGATCAGCTTGTTCCACTTGATCATCGCGACGTGACATCCAAAAGTTTGCTTCAAACACCACTAATACGCAGAATCTTTACCAGGTAGTACATTCTTGATCACATGATTTCCTTGAAAGTTGGAGAAAATCAAAAATTCTGTCAGTTTTTGGAAACCTACCCATCAACCTAGTAAACTAATTTCATGATTTCCAATGCAGAAAGGATTATTTAGCAAAAAAAAGTATTTACAATTTTTCCACTGTGACACTCAAGCAATGTACAGGATCAGCGCCAACTTCGGCATTGAAATGCTCACATCATATATGCAGTAAATGGCAAGGATATTTCAGATACGATTACATTCATATCAGGATGTTTTTCTAATGCTGAGAGCTTGCGATAACCCTTCCCTAGATCATACTCATGTTGCAAAGGGGTAAGTAAGAAAAATGGAACTTTCGCAGGACTAGAAAGAGAGAACGTTGCGATGCAAATAAGCCCATTACCGAGTTAATTTGTGAGCCAGAATGCCATCACTACCATGACAAGCAGCACTGGCGAAGAGCAAGCGCAGCTTATGCATGAGAGAGTAACTGCGTCTGTTCACCAGTCGAAAAACCTGCAAAATGAGCTCTAGAGTGTGGGGGGGGGAAGGAGGAGGGATCGTCGGCGGCTTCGATGCTTTCCACATTTAGGTCTTCTCACTGGTCGTAAAATGACGGAGTTTTATGACAGAAATGACGAGATTTAGCCTTTCTGCGCTTTCGGGAAGTAGTTGAGTGATTGGAAAGATTTGAAAAGGGGAGAGGAAAGAAAAATATTGAAACCTTTAAAATAGGACAGTTATAAAGATTGTATTTTAGTTAATACAACATATTTTCAGCAGAACGGTTCCCATGCTACAAGAGAAACCTTTCCACCTTACTTTTACCCACTTTCCCGCAATTCGTTACGTACACTAGGAATCGCTTCTTTTTATTAGGTTGAAACGTAACTCCTGCATCAAAATTTTTTGAATTTCGTAATCTCCTCCAGATTCGATAAATTTGTGTCAAATAATATAATTTAGAAAGAAAAACCTTACTCTTTCTGAATATTCTTAGGCAAGAATCACCATTGTCATATAGCGGTAATAGAACCTTTTGAACGCAAACCTCAGGGGTCTTTCCGAGAAAGCTGGAAGGCCCAAAAAATTCGATATTTACTTTTTATTTGAGTTTATCTATAGTTTTTTAGTTCGAATGAATTTTGCTGATAGAACATCTATACAAGAAACTGTAACTTTCTAATTTTTATTTCGCTCAATAATGTTTGAAAAGAAATCTCTAATCTGTATGATGAAATAGATAAATCATAAGCAATGAAAAAAATACTATACAGTTTGAAGCGCTGCTCGGAGCATTTTCAAATGAATTTTTTGGGATTTTGGTGCAAGACTTACGTTCCAACCTTACAGTTTATCAATAAGACATCGAAATGAGCGAAGAATGAGCAGAATTGTGTAAGTAACAGACTACTGACTACACTTGAGCATCTCCTCTTCCACAAAAGTCAGGACATGTTCTGAGAAACAGCTAACCAATTCCTTAAGCTCTGGAGTGGCATTCACTGACATTCACACGGGATAGTAAATTGCAGATGAGCTAGAGCGTGTTCGGGTTCCCATCTTTGGTCCGGAAAGCGAAACGATGACGACTGGCGTGAGAGCAGTTTGAGCGGTAATTGGATATGAGGGACAATGGAATTCGGTTAGTTATGGGACGTTTGCATTTGCACGAATTTGACGCCAGCTTGGTCCCTCCCTCTCTTTGGCTAGCTGTCAGCAATCGGGAAATAGATGGATGATTATATACTAAGGTTCACGTATAATAGGCCTGTCAGCAGCTAAGCATGAAGAATGGAGAAAGCAGAGAAGGAAAAAACCAAGCTTTGTTTTTCAGCAGCTTGTAGGAGATTCAAGGAATATCTGGGCTTACATAGGGTTATTTTGTCGAAAGAGATATGGATACATGTACTACACTTTTTTTAAGGGAATAATTATTTCAGTGCAATAGGAAACAACTCTGATAAAGAGATTCGTCCCTTTAAGTAGCCAATAATATCAAAAATTGGAAAAACCTGGGGAAGTAAAATATTCTCTCTTTCACTACATATTTCGACAGCACCAGAGACAGACTATTTTTTGTGTTACTGACTTTTTTTGCGTTTTCGCGTTACACCCCCGTACCTGCAATAGAAATCCCAATGGAAAGCAGTGAAGCATGGTAGTTTCTAGCAAAAAACCACAGCAGTTCTGCCAAAATGTCACATGGAATCAACTTTGGTATGAAGTATGGAATTTTGATGCCACACTCAATGAGGGGAGCGAAAGGTAGTGGAAGTACGAGATGGAGGTGGGAGCGTGACAGTAACCCTGGTTGTCGAGTTTTACTACCACGACGGGACCCCTAAATAATTATATCCGACTTCATCATTTCCAAGATACGGCAAAGAAATGCGTAGCATCCAAACTGAAAGAAAGTGAAGAAAATGCACTGTGAGGTTAGCACCTTCATTCGTTGAACATTTATTTATTTGAAAACACAATTTTCAAGGATTTACCAAGAGTACAGGGTGTCCCAAAAAATGTGAACAATGTTTGATCGTTGATAGCTCTCTTATCATGAAGCCTTCCGAGAAGATTGAGGCACCATTCTGTAGAGCGAGATTTAACTTAGATCAATCGCTCTTCATTAGTGTAGGATTACGGTAAGAATCTCTGGCTTGTGAAACCATTGTGAAATATGCCATCTGACAAGATTTTTTCAAAAAAACTGAAAAGCTGTATACTTGGGTTTTCGCACACGCTGATTCCGCTACACGTCTTTTTACGGGTGTTTCAGCTTTTTTGACGGTGTAATCACATTTCTGACAAATGCTGGGAATTCACTCATTACGGTTTACCTAGGATAACTTTAAAAGAAGCATCACAGTAAGGTGGAAATTCCATATTCGGAATTAGCAACCATTCCATTATCATAGTGTAAGAGTTATTGGCTTGTTTGGTGTTGTTGCAAGCCAGAGTGTGGCCTCCAACGGCCTAAAATCCTTGTCGAAGTTCCTACCGTAATCCTACAATAATTGAGAGCACCGGTGATTCGCTCCATACTGTATATCTAATTGTAAGTTGAACCTCGTTCTACAGAATGATATCTCATGCCCGGCGAAAGACATGAAAGCAAGGAGTTATTAACGGTTAACATTTTTGGGACATCTTGTATGTAAGCACTAATCAGGGCTCGGCACGAGCTGGCACCAGGGAAATTTCAAAACGAAGTCCCGTTTGATATTGAAAATTTCGTACGAAGTCCCTTTTGACCTGTTTTGAAAACCCGTCATCATTTTTATATTATGTAAAAAAAAATGTAGTAGTGTTTTCATGCATTTCTGATTTCATGAAAGAACCTTTCACAGCTTTCTGAGCTTTTTAAGTGGTCGAATCACATCTTGAGAAGCAGAAAAAGCCGATTTTTCGACGGCGGAGCGGACCGAGTGGTTTTCAAATTGCTATAAAACGCCGAAAAGAGAACATTATGAAACTGTTTCTTCTCCGTATGTGATCTTTTACAGTGTAGATACATTTTATGTAAAAAAAGTATGAAAACTTATGTGAGCAAAGTGTCGGTGCCAGCTCAGCCGGCACCCAGCTGGCACGGTGCCAGCTAATTCAGAAAAAAGTTGGGCACAGCTTTCATTCACATAAGTTTTCTAAATTTTTGGCCCGCAGTTCCGGTCCACCAACGCTCATGCACACACCAAATTTGGTGTCATACTATTGCGTTTTGGCTGAAAACAACGCCTTTGTTTGTTGATGGACAGCTTGCCAATGGCATGCCGGTGGCATGCCGGCGGCATTTTTGCGGCAGTTCTCCGCCTCGGCTCCTGTAGAAACGATATCCCCTTTACTTTCCGCGCTAAAAACGATATCCAGCTTGACCCGGTGCCAGCTGTGCTGAGCCCTGGCACTAATCGTTGATTTCTCTCATTTCTCTAAAGCTGATTTCAGGTTTACAGCATAATACGAATCATCGAGCGCTCAGCTACTGTAAATTTACGATGGGAAATAATATAACGATTGTGAAATAGCCATTTAAGAGAAAACAAAAAAAATTCGGAAAATTGTGCAGCAATGTGATCACACGTGCTGATTCCTTTAGACGCATCCTATATCCATCCTATCCTATATTTTTCGCATTTAAAACACTGAAAAGGGACTAATATTCGATAGTTTAATAAGATTTTGTCGATGAACGTGAACAGCTGTGCGTCTCTCACATACTAAAAGTTTCTCTCGAGGAGTAACTAAATCCTACAAAAACCCTTACACGTAATGTTGGACGGTCGATCAGCAATAACATCGGTAAAAATATGTGGGCGTACAATAGAATTACGGTATGGTTGGCCGCAGTTTTATCTAAACCAAGCCACCTCGGCGATTAGAATGTCTAGATTGCGTTTTCAAAGCAAAAAAAACCAAAAGCGCAGCAAGTAAATAAAAAGCAATAAAAAGCTCGCAGAATCGCAAAACTCAGAGTTTCTCGGAGTTTGGTATTATTAGGTTGTCCGGAAATTAATGCAGGTTTTGAATGTAACCGCAGTAAGTCATACATTTCTCGTTCTTAAATAGGTTGCAAGGAACTATTCGATAGAACAAAGCAAGATCTACAAGATGGGGCTATCTTGCTTTAGCAACAGCTCTGATCCATCATGAGTTTCGGGCCAAAAACTAAAACGATTCAACTGCCCGAAAAATTGGGAAAACCGTAAATCAGTTCATAAAAATCCTACAAAAATTCAAACTTGCTCACGTAAACACAATCCACATAGGGCATCTATATAAGCCGTTGCCATATTTTTTTCTCTGTTGAAAATCAAGAGAACGGAAATTTTCGTGCATTTACCAAAGTGGTGTTGTGCCGCTCCCACGTAGGTAGTTGTATACTACAAACCTGTAGAAGTACAAACTAAATTTTCAGCTGTCTACAAGCTTTAGTTCTCGAGAAATATAGAATACAGATTTCCCTAGTCATGTGGTCCAAGCTAAAATTCAAATTTCTCGAGAACTAAAGCTTGTAGAAAGCTGAAAATTCACGTTTATACTTCTACAGGTTTGTAGTATACAACTACTCATGGGGGAACGGCACAGCACCACATTAGCAAATGCACGAAAATTTCCGTTTTCTTGATTTTTAACAGAGAAAAAAAACGGCAATGGCCTATGTACATAGATGCCTTATGTGGATTGTGTTTACGTGAGCAAGTTTGAAATTTTGTAGGATTTCTATGAACTGAGTTACGATTTTTCCCAATTTTTCGGGCAGTTGAATCGTTTTAGTTTTTGGCCCGAAACTCATGGTGGATCAGAGCTGTTGCTAAAGCAAGATAGCCAATTTGTAGAGCTTGCTTTGTTCTATCGAACAGTACCTTGCAACCTATTCAATAATGAAAAATATATGACTTATTGCAGCTGGAATTCAAAACCTGCATTAATTTCCGGACAATCTGATACATTATCTGAGTGGTATTGCTTACCATGTTTGCCTCATGGAGTTTTTTTGCGACAACTACCTTTTCGTAAATCAGCGAAGTGGACCATGTAATCTACAACCGAAAATAGAGGAAAGGCGAAAATCATGCTATTTTGCGAGTTTTGCATGTTCTTTCGAGTATATGGTGTCCGCGGTGATTATGCTTCACCCTTATGTATAAATCTTCGAAAGATTCTACCTCTCATCGTGCCGGAGCTGTGCCAGCGCCGTGCCGAGAAGGAATTTTACACAGTTGTAATGAGAAACTACTGACTAATCTGGTAAACCAGAGATCGCAGTTGAATATCCTTCTGCAAAAAAAACGCGTCGATGACAGCTATTCTTGGAGAAAAATCGTCCAACAGCACCTCATTTGAATCTACTCATTGCACTTTTTAACGCTCAAAAATGGAGTGTTAGGGAGTTCTAAAATCTTGCATCTTTATCTAATACTGGTATGTATAAGATGGGGTACCTTGAAACTTCCTGTAGTTTTCATAAAAACCAATTTGGACAATTGTTCCACGTATGTACATACATAGCAGATAGAATTACGATATAAATGATTATTGGCTAATTGTATGTTCCCAAGTATGTTCCCAATGCTGGAGCTTGCTATGTTTTACAAAAATTCTCCTTGTTCACAAGACGCAAATAAGAATCTAGGAACTTTTGCATGAGGTAAAAGAAAGGAGAAAATGCAGGAACAAAGCAAATCAAAGCCCATTAACAAATTAGTCAGTGAACCCATAGTGTCACCACCAATTCACCAAACTACCATGACAAGCATGCAAGCATTGGCGAAGAGCAAGCGCAGCTTATGCATGAGAGAGTAAGTGGCCAGTTTAACAGTGGAAAAACCAAAAAAAAGATAATAAAAATTTGAAAAAAAAGCTTATAAATGCGGACTATTTGTGGGTGGATGATTTTGGATGAATTAATTGTAAAAATGATTGATATTATAAGCAAAATGATAAATGAAATTGAATACAGACGAGTCTGAATTAGACGAAATGTTCATGTATCCCCACCTCCCTTACCAGCATTCACGTTTTATTAGACCGGGGAGAGCTTCCCTCAATCAGTGGGATCATGGAAACGAACATAGTGGAGAACCACACAGATAACCAAATTACTCCCTCATTATCTCATTCGAAATCCTTCCACTTCCTCCTAAACTTCCGAAACATGGGATCTATTTTAAGAGACACCCAAGTAATCCCTGAAGCTGTAAAACTGCACTCATTGGACTCATTCAGTTGACTGCGGATGCGCTAGAGTGCGTTCTGGTACTTATTGGTCCGGAAAGCGAAGCGATGACGAACGGCGTGTGAGCAGTTTGAGCGGTAATTGGATATGAGGGACAATGGAATTCGGTTAGTTATGGGTCGTTTGCATTTGCAAGAATTCAACGTCACCCTGGTGCCAGCTCTCCCTCTCTAGCTTGCTGTTAGCAACTGGGAAAAAGCTGAATGGATGACTATGTACCGAGGGTCATGTGTAATAGGACAGTACCTAGGCATGAAGAATGGAGAAAGCAGAGGAGTAAAAAACCAAGCTTTGCTTTTCAGCAGCTTCGAGGAGTCAAGGAATGCCTACATATGAGTTATTTGTAAGTGAGTTATTTTGTCGAAAGAGAATTTTTTCTGCAAGTTAATGTTGCATTTTTGCAATATTATGGTACCCTATTAGTACACTTTTTAAGGGAATACTTATTTCTGTTCAATAGGAAACAACTCTGATAAAGAGATTCGTCGTTTAAAGTAGCCCATAAAATAAAAGATTGGAGAAAAACCTGAGAAAGTAAAATATTTTCTCTGCTTCGTCACATATTTTGACATCACCAGAAAAAGACTATTTTTTGCGCTATTGACTTTTTTTTCAGCGTTTTTTGCGTTACCCGCCTACCTGCAGTAGAACGATGAACAGCAATGAAGCTTGGTAGATTCTAAAAAAAAACCACAGCAGTCATGCCAAAATGACACATGGAAACAACTTTTTACGTATGAAGTTTGATGCCACAATCTACAAGGGGAGAGAGGTAGTGGAAGTATGAGGAGGAGGGGGAGCGCGTAGTAACCCTAGTTGTATTCTTCTATACGACAGGGCCCCTCAATAAATTTACGTTCCGCTCCATCGCCAAATACGACAAAAAAATGTGTGGCATCCTTAAGACTAGAAACATATGTGCTGTGAGGATAGCATTCTTGTTTGTTGCATATTTATGTGTTTGAAAATACAATGTACAATACAATACAATAAATGTTTAGCGATTTACGGATATGGTAGAAATCAGTCAATTCTAATGAAGGTACACCAATAGATGTGCACACTTTTTTGATCGTTGATATCTTCCTTCCATCAAAGTCTCTTGCTTACTCCTAGGTATCTTGTAGAGCTGGTTAAGATAAATTTAAAGTATGATGCGAACAGCTGACTGCTTTACTACTGTAATTTACGGTGAAGAACATGTCCACGTGGAATATGCCAATTGAAAAAAAAAATTTTTTTTTAAAAGAAATTCTTGAATTGAGTAGCAGCGTTTCCACACATGCTGATTCACTAAACAGCTTTTCTTAAGAGTTTGAAATGGTTTATTACATTTTTAAAAGAAACCAGAAATGTTGTTGCGCTTTACCAAGCATAACTTATGGAAAAGGCGTTAAAATAAAATGCGAATTCCTAACTCATAGTCAGCGACTCAATCTAGCGTAAGGTAAAGTTTCCGGGAAAGTAGCCTTTTTAACCATTGGTGAAATGGCCTCTCTCGGGTAGCTGCGTCTTGGCTTACTTTTCCACAGATAGTTGGTAACCTAGTTTGCAAAAATGGTTTCACAGAGATAGACTGCTCTTTAGGCAAACATTTTCTTACAGGGGCCAGTCAGCAAATTGGCGGCCATTTATCACGCTTATAAATTTGAGACTATAATTGTCTCACATTGGATAGCCAAAGTAGGGTACTGAGTTTAGAGATGTTCACGAGAAGTGTTCACAAGAGAAAAGTCATTACTTTACTTTCAAATAAACGTTACCTAAGCAAGCACAACTCAAAAGAATATACAGAAACGTAAGAGCTATATATTGCAGCTAAAGATATTTATTTTCAGAACTCTGAGCAAACTCACGCAACCGTGATGACTTTTTGCAAGCAGTGGAGAAATTTGAGCCTGAATGCTAATGTTGGGTGTAGAGAAAAACCAAAATTCAAGTCATTTCAGAGCTGTAGAGCTCCAAACGTATATAAGCAGCGCACAGTTTTTTGGACACGTGTTTTCTAAGAAAAGCAATCTTTTTTTTTTCAAATAGATGATACTACTAGTAAAGAGTAGTAGAGACTAGATAACCAGATATAATGTGCCACAAAGATCTTACAGTTGTTGACTAGTAGTCAAACACTTCAGCTAACTAAGGTGGCGCTTAGTCACTCGTATATTCATAAAGCTCGTCCCATTATTGTGGGGAAAAACTCAAGTGCACTTGAATAGCAAAGATGGGAAATCCCCGCGGATCGCATGAAATTTTCAGGCGAACACAAGATTTTTTAGAGTTTTAGATTGGTAGTAGTATTATGAATATGTCGACGTCAAATATAGTTGCTCTCACGGAATTGCCAGCCTTGTCACAAATAACTGTATCAATTTTCGTGTTTTATTTTTTTCACAAGTCAGGCAGCAATAATTTCCTTGAAAAATTAGCCTAGTTGTTAGAAGTTAAGACAAAAAATTCAAATGTCGTATGAAGTTTTCAGGCAAACCTCGGCCACGCTCTTGGCTGTCAACAGAATTGTTGGCACAAACACGGTAGAATTGCCAGCAGTAGAGACAACATTCAAACAACACATGAAAATGGAGATTCGGCTTGGATGGGTATTTTAGGCCGTAGAGTAGATCCAGTGAGATACGAGAGAGAGATAGGTGAATTAATGGGGAAGTATTCGAACTGAAGTTGATAGATGGCATCTAGTTGGGGGAAAAACAAAGAGATAAAAATCACAATTAATAAAAAACGACAGATTTTTTAGTCTTCAAAAACTGTGCTCCGATAAACGAGCTCGGCTTTGACTAACAAGGGAAGGAAGGTTGGTCGAAGTGGCCTTTTGAAATAAGATGTAAACTGTATAAGATGCCTTGTAGAGCTTGGAACGCTGATTCCAAATCTACCTTTGCTATCTGCTGCGGGCTTCTAAGCGAGGAGTTATGAGGGTTTTTTGTGTGTAAAAATCTGAATGCAAAAATGGAGTAAAATCAGTCGTAACCTTTTCCCAATGTTCAAATTAGGCAGCAGCGAATTGGTACATTCGAACCAAGAATATCTGTTGCACCGAGTGACCCGGCCACCTATTAAGCCCTATAAAAATGTTACGACTGATTTTAGCCTACTTTTGCATTCAGATTTTTACTCGCAAAAACCTCCATAACTCCTCGCCCAGAAGTCCGCAGCAGATAGTGAAATAGATTTGGAATCAGCGTTCCAAGCTCTACAAGGCAGTCTACACCTCATTTTGAAAGGCCACTTCGACCAACCTTCCTTTCCTTGTAAGTCTTCTGTTCCTGAAAAGAACGCTAAATGGTGATTAAGTGCAAAGGAAGTAGCGGAATAGATTTCTTTTACGAATTTTAAAGCTACATACTGAAGCCACTAATTGATGAACATATTTTCAAATAAATGGATTGATAATACCAAATAAGCGAGAAAACACAGTTTTTTTTTGTAAGCGGATTCTAAGAAATCTTGACATGAGGGATAGTGTAAAATGTAAGAAGGTATAACGATGTTTCTTCCGTCAGATTAGAAAAGTACAAAAATGAGTTGCTCCTGTTTTTACAGCGCCTGCACTAATGAATGGATGACGTAAGGGTTACAAAGTACATCAAAGTCGAAAAGAGGAGGAGAAATATGAAAAATTGCACTGAAGGGGCTAAATGTACTGAACAAATTTGTAGTGTGTGGTAAATTTCGAGTACGAACCCGTATTTGATAATAAGTTTTTAAGCCGTATAGTTGATTCAATGAGATTCCAGAAAGAGATAAGTTATTCAAGTGGGGAAGTGGGGAAGCATACGGACACAAGTTGATAGATGGTGTCAAGCTGAGAGAATCAAGGGTTAAAAAGCATCGTTTTAGACAAGCTACAAATTTTTCAGTCTTTAAAAAGCTGTGCTGCGTAAAACAACTTTGGCTCCGGAAATCACGATGTTTTCTCTTCCCGAAAAGAAGGGATGCTATTGCTTATGCGAAAGGGGTAGTAGCAAAAGAGAACCAGCAGGGCTCCAAAAAAAGAATTTGCATATATTTTACAAGCTAGGAAGCAGCCAGTTGAATTTTTAGAGCAAAGCGGAATTTTTTATATTAAAAAAATATGAAATTAGGCGATTTGGTAATGAAATAAACATAACATAACATAGTGTATTTTTTGTTAGCGGAGCTTGTTTTTCGAATTCTTGGCATGAATGGATAGAACCAAATGTATGAAGGCATTACGATGCTTATTCCATCAGCTTGGAAAAGCATGAACATATGCTTTCCTTGTTTTTACTGCGGTTCTAATCCCTAATGAACGAGTGACTTAACAAGGTTAATAAAAGTTGATGTGCTGATGCAAAAAGGAAGAGGAGAAATACGGAAGTTAGCACTGATGAAGGAGCTTGAGGTGCTGAACAGATTAATAGTGTAGAAGCTTTGATTATACAGGCGTAATTAATTCTTAAAGTTGTAAAGTTAAAGAAAAAACTCCACTCTCACATTTGCGTCAATTCAATCAAGTACGGGGTAAACTCGTTTGTTCAGACAAGGATTTATGAGCAGAACGGCTATAATTCTACACGCAAGTCGTATATGGCTCAAATGAAAAATGACCACTACGATGCGTTCAAAGCCGCATATCATGAAACTTGACTAGTCCAGCGTTCTGAAGTTGAAGCTAAAGAATACTGCAAAAAACGGCTGGAAACCTGGATGTAGGACCTGGCTTTAAGTATTCTAAGCGCAAGTAGGTGCTACTCCCAAAAGCTGTTAAGAGCGAAAACAAAGAAAATTGCGAATGAGTGTTGTGAGATTCGTCAACATGTTGTCAGCGATGCATTTGGGTGAGAAGAACGAGGGCTCAAGAGCAGGGCGAAGGAAACAACAGAGGCGAGATTTCAGCAGCTTGAAAAATATGTTATGCAGACGGGTATGCATATTTTAGTCAGCAGTATTTCCTTTTGTTTCTTCGCTTAAACAATTTGCTCTGTAGAAAAAAGAGTTAATTTTTGATGAAATCTAAACATAGACTGACATCTCGTAACATTATAAGTTGATGCGGAAGTACCAGAACTTTCGAGTTCTGGATATTTCGTAATACATTTTCGAGAATACTTTTTTGCAGCAGTTTTGCTGAATTGTATGAGGAACTGGTAGAAGCCCCAAAAAACGCGCTGAACATAATTCACGAAGAACTTTGAAGTTTCCCATGGGAAAAGTGATGGTTTTACCAGAGCGGAAGCAATGCTTGCACCCAAATGAGTCAATGTTTGATAATTCTTTTGGGTAAAGTGAGGTCTTTTTTGATGGTTTGGAAAGAACTGCAAGATTGAAGAGTTTTGTAAATTGTACTTATGAGTAGGTAGCCAAAAGTTAGGAGTTGCGTTAGGCAAGCACAAATTCATTAGCAATATAAATATAGATTGCTTCGTAAAGCGGCGACTTACACCAAGCTTCCTTGACTGTTCCAGACTCTATAAAATGTAAGAACAGCAGTGCGTACCTTCCTGATCGAGGAAATATAAAATAAATCTTCTCATTTTGAGTCTTTTTTAGTGAAAAGATAAAGCTAAGGACACAATTGGTGAAAACCTATACTCTAAGAGTATGTGATGCGATCATGGGAGCAATATATCATAGATCAATAAGATTAGCAAAATTTGTTGATGTAATATGAATAACGCCGAGATCTCTTGACTTTTGAAGATTGTGTACTTTATCAAGACGTAGTGGTGTAGACGCATTATACCAGTCTCTAAAGTTCCTTCAATATTTTGGTTAACTGGTTGCTTTTCTCTGGTACATGGCGGTGATATCTACATATTCTATCCTTCCCTTTGGGAACTACCTATCTTCGCTTTAAAAACCCTTACACGTACTGTCGAAGAGTCGATTAACAATATCAACAATATATTTTGGACGAGCGGACGTACACAGATCTACAGTATAGGTGTGCCGCAGTTTCATCTACATCAAGTATACTTTCGGTGGTTAGAGCTGGTCTAGCATGCGCTTACTGAAGAAAAAGAAACAACAACAAAAAGCAAAACTTGCAAAGTTGAGTATTTATCGTTTCTCAGTTCTTAGAACTTCAGTGTTTGATGTTACATCATCTGAGTGAGGCACATGCCAACCTCCCGTAAGGCAAAGTAAACCATGTGATCTGAAAGGAAAATCGAGAAAAGTGAAAATCACGCAATTTGGCCAGAGCATGTTATGTCAAAAAATATGGCACCAATGATTATGCATTGACCTTATCTGGAAACATTTACCCCATTCTACCACATCTCATGTCCCGGTTTTTTTCTTGCCGGGACCTATTGGCTATTGCATCGTGCGAATGGACTTTCAAAAAAAGAGCACAACTAATTTGTCGTAGTGAAAAATAAGTTAAAACACTTTTCTTCTGCATTCAGAGTTACACAAAGGCCGGAGCTGTGCCAGCGCCGTGCCAGAACACTCGTGCATGGCCCTGGCACGGCGCTGGAACGGTGTTAGAGGTGCTGGCATAAGCGACTCTAAAAGCAGCCCCATGAGGAAACTTCCCGATTGTGGTGTTTCCATGTTGAAACATATTTTGCGGAAACAGTATTTTGAGTTACACGTACTCAAACTTCTGCTTGCTAAATAGTAAGTGTTCATGCCAAATTTGCATAAAAACAATAGACTCAAGTCCCCCGTTCTAGGGAACGCTGTTTAACCACATTTAGACTTTCATGGAGATCAATGGTCGTATAATTGCAGCTTCTGCAATATTACTGAAAAGAAATTGTACAAATTAGAAGAAAAAGAGCTGTGTTGATTGAAATTTATCACGTGAATCATTACACTAGCAGAATTCGATTCATGGACATTGCCCCCGTAGTTGGTGTAAACCGCCGGATGCGAGCCATTATGTCCGTATATTATTAGACTTGATGAAACTTCACTCAGCTATGAAAAGAAATTTTCAACTGACTAGTGATCTGGTGAGCTATCAAGACTATTGCTGAATTACTTTTGCACCATAGCAGTGAATTTATCTATTGCAGCTTGTAGAGCTCGTAGTTATTGGGTCTCAAGTACATTCAAAAACCTTGAATCTTTATTTACTTACTGATTATTCGCCAACGAATTCTAGTGCATGTGAGTAGAGCCAAAGAAAGAAAAGAAATACTTTTACTTATTCATTGTTCAGCATAGTTGGTAAGCCTACTGACAATCAAGCCATCATATTTAAGGATATCTCTTACAAAATGGCTCAATAAGTGCTCCACATACATATTATACAATGCAGTCCCTAACTCGAGTGAAGACTTGCGACGTATTCATTTTGACGAAACCATCGAATTCCGTAATTTGATTTGCACGAGATCGTTCGGTGAATTTTAAAAAGCCATTGATACAAGGATTCAAAAAGCCAAATGTCCAGGATTTACTTCCATTGAAACGGATTTCATTCAAACGCCGCGAAGGATAAATCACGGTGGAACCGTCGCATCACATAACTTCTACTCAGACTGATCTCTCAATTTTGATCGACTTTTCGAATTCGGTCTGTTATCGCTCCAAAAATATGACTAGGAATGTAAAAACTTGAATTTCTGATGGTTTTTAATCATCCGACGGTTTCACCATGATTTTTTTGTTGCAGCAATTCAATTAAGCCCTTCTATAAAAGTACATTCAGAAATTTGTTGGTTTTACGAATCCCTATATTACTGGCTTCCCAAAAATTACCGGTCAATACCGTGAAAATCATTTTGAACCATGTTACGGAGTCCCGACAAGTCGCTAAATTTAACACGTCGCAAACCGACTCTTTAATCGAGTTAGGGTCTGCATTGCACGATATAAATGTGGACTAAGTTCTCAATGCTGAGAGTTTACAGTGTTTTTCAAAAGCTCCCCTTGTTTTGTAGACGAAAGTAAGAAGCGAGGAACTTTTGCGCGGTTCAAAAGTTAGATGGCAGCAGTGAAGATCAAAGCCCATTAACAAATTAGTCTGTGAATCTGGAATGTCACCACTAGCTAACTACCATGACAAGCATGCAAACGTTGACGAAGAGCAAGTGCAGCTTATGCATGAGAGAGTAACTGCGTCAGTCTACCAGTCGAAAAACCCGTGAAACCGGGCAGGACTATGCGGGAAAAATCATTAGAGGCTATATATATAGTACGTTCTTCACGAATGTGGTCATTTGATGGCCGTGAAATCAAATGTTTTCTGACATAAATGATGGGACCGAAATTCGCTGTGTTTTCATGGAGGAACGAGTTCGTGAGCAAGAGGGGGGGGGGCAAATGCCCAAAATTCATAAGGCAATTGGAATAAAAAACAAGCTTATAATTGCGGAATATTTGTGGTGATTTTGAATAATAAAGTGTAGAAATGATTAATATTATTATCAGTATTATGATATGATGAATAAAATCAAATGCAGACGAATCTGAATCAGAAGGGTTTAGAAACCCACAACTCCTTTACCAGCATTTACCCTTTATGAGACCGGGAAGAGCTTCCCTTAATTAATAGGATTATGCTATACGGACACAGTGGAGAATCACACAAATCCCACTTGACCACCTCATTCAAAATTGTCCTATTTCCTCCTCTCATTCCTAAACGTGAAATCTGTTCTGAGAAACACCCAAGTAATACTTTAAGGCCCGTATGCATGTACATCCCCGCGGGGAGGGGAAGGGATCTGAGAGGGAAAGCGTCTTATCTCGCTAGTCTACATATCTTTCTCCTTCTTTCTCTATCTTGCTTTTGAAGTTTCTCATACATTGATACCTGCGCATAACGGATGCCAGGTTACTGCCATACAAGATTAGATATTTAGTGTTTCTTTTGATCCCCTGGGGATCCCCAGGGGATCACCTCACATTTTCAAAGTCATTTATCTTCCTGAAAACTGAATGAAAACGCTGCAAAACTGTACGGAAGATATACTACGACACTGCTGAACATGTTTTCGACAGAAGAAATGGAACCTGAAGATTTTGATTTTCTCGATGATCCCTGGCTCGCGAGCAGCGGTTCATCGAAGATTTTGATATCTTGAGATTTCACTCATTTCCACCATAAACATGCTTAGCAGTGCTGTAGTATATCCTCAGTACAATTTTAGAGAATTTTCATTGATTTTCAAGAAGGTAAATGATTTTGAAAATATGAGGTGATCCCCTGGGGATCCCCAGGGGATCAGAAGAAACACTGAATATCTAATCTTGTATGGCAGTAACTTGGCATCCGTTATGCGCAGGTATCAGTGTATGAGAACCTTCAAAAGCAAGACAGAGAAAGAAGAAGAAAGACATATAGACTAGCGAGATATGGCACTTCCCCTCTCAGATCCCCTCCCCTCCCCGCGGGGATGTACGTGCATACGGGCCTAAGCTGTAAAATTGCACTCACCAACACTCACACGGAATAGTAAATTGCAGATGAGTTAAAGTGGGTGCGGGTATCTTCGGTCTGAGAAGCAATGCGATGACGACTGCAGGTATGAGCATTGAGTATTTGGTTAGTTATGGGCCGTTTGCATCTGTACGAATTTAAGCCAGCTTGGTTCCTCCCTCGCTCTCTTTAGCTGGCTGTCAGCAATTGGGAAAAATTTGAATGAATGACTATGTACCAAAATTCAAGTATAATAGGCCTGTCAGTAGCTAAGCATGAATAATGGAGAAAGCAGATAAGGGAAAAAACCAAGCTTCGCTCCTCGGCAGTGAGGAGATTCAAGGAACGTTCGGGCCTACATGGTTATTTTGTTGAAAGAGAATTTCTCCTGCAAGTTAGTTTTCCATTTCTGCAATATTATGGTACTACACTTTTTTTAAGAGAATACTTGTTTCACTTCAATAGGAAACAACTCTGATAAAGAGATTCGTCCCTTCAAATAGCCCATAAAATAAGAGATTGGGAAAAGAGCAAGTGAAATATTCCCTCTGCTTCATTACATATTTCGACACCACCGGAGAAAGACTTTTTTGCGTTACTGACGTTTTTTTGCGTTTTTTGCGTTACCCGCCTACCTGCAGTAGAACAATGAACAGCAGTGAAGCATGGTAGAATCTAAACCACAGCAGTTATGCCAAAATGTCACATGGAAACAACTTTTATGAAGTATGTAAGCTTGATGCCATCTACAAGGGGAGGTAGAGAGGTAGTGGTAGTATGAGGAGGAGGCGGGGCCGCATAGTAACCCTGTGGTTGTTGAATCTTATTATTACGATAGGACTCCAATCCTTATTACTATCTTCCGCTCCATCGCCATCAAAGCAGGGCGAAGAAATGCGTAGCCTACCTAAAATTGAAAGTACTAAAGGAAATACGTTTTGGGGATAGCATCCTCGTTTGTTGCATACGTATCTACTTGAATACACAATTTTCTGTGATTTACCACCGTACGAATATAAAATAGCATCAATGATCCCAATGCAGGGTGTACGAAAGCAAGTCATACTTTCTAATAATTGATATCTTTCTTCCCTCGAAGTCTCTTGCTTAAATCTAGGTACCATTCAGCGAATAGAGCTGGTTTTCGAAATAGATTAACAGTATGATGCGAATCACCGGCTGCATATTTGCCGTGGAAAACAGCTTAATTATAGTAAAAAAGGACTTTCAAAGATGAGAAAAAGTTGGAAAATTATGAACCAGTGTCTTTAAACATGCTAATTAGACAACTTTTTACGCGTTTAGCGTTTTAGATGTTTTAATTACATTTTTGAAAGGCATTGATCGCGTACCTAGTATAACCTTTGAAAAAAAATCTTGCAATACAGTAATTTGAAATTCATAGTCTGTGACCTAGTTTAGCGTAGTGGTAAAGTTTCCAAAAAATAGCCTGATGGCTAAGAATCTTCTTCGAAGTTCCTAGCATCCTAAAGTAATGAAAAGCATGGATGAGTCGCTCTACAGTGTAAATCTAAGTCGAAACCTGTTTTACTAGGATTTGAAAATGAAATTTGAAAAAAAAAGTCTTGCTGAAATTTGAGCAAACTCGTGCAACCGTGAAGACTTTTTGCAAGCAGTGGAGAAATTTGAGCCTGAATGCTAATGTCAAGTGTATAGCAAAACAAATTTCAAGCCGTTCCATAGCTATAGCATTTCAAGCAGCGCTGAGTTTCTTTGGACAAGTGATATCCCTAGAAAGATAGTCATTTTTGAGTTTTCAAAAAATCTAGACTACTAGTAGAGTATAGTAGAGGACTAGATAACTAGGTATAATGTGCCGCAGATCCTATAATTGTTGACAAGTAGTCAAGCACTTCAGCGAACTATGGTGGCGCTTAGTCACTTGTATATTCATAGAGTCCGTCCCAATCATAGGAGGAAATTTAAGTGCATTTAAATAGCAAGGACGGGAAAACCCCGGGGATTATCTGAACTTTTCGAGTAAACACAAAATTTCCACTTTTAGATTATTAGTACTATTTTGAATATGTAAACGGCATACATAGCGCTAGTAAAATTATCAGTTTTTTTTTACAAATAACGATATCAATTTTCATGTTTTGTTTTTTTTCTCAAGTCAGGCAGCAACAATTTCCTCAAAAAGTTACCCTAGTTGTTAGAAGTCAAGACAAAAAATTCAAATCTCGTATCCCTCGGCCACGTTCTTGGCTGTCAACAGGATTGTTGGCACAAATACGGTAGATTTACAACAGTAGAGACAACATTCAAACAACACATGAAAATGAAGATTCTATTTGGATGAGTAATTTTTGAGCCGTAGAGTTGATTTAATGAGGTTCGAGGGAGAGATAAGCGAATTAATGGAGAAGCATTCGGGCACAAGTTGATAGATGTCTTCAAGTTGGGTGAAACAGGGGTTAAAAAGCATCGTTTCAAGCAAGCTACAGGTTTTTCAGTCTTCAAACAACTGTGCTGCGTTAAACGACTTCGGCTGCGGAAAATCATGATGTTTTCTCTTCCCGATGAACGGATGTTAAATTTTGATCAAGCGCAAGGGGAAGTAGCAAAAGAGAACCAGCCAGAGTCAGAACTTTAAAAAAAAGAATTTTCATATATTTTCAAATTAGTGAAGCCGCCAGTTGAATACACAGAGCAATGCGGAATTTTTTTATACCAAAAAATATGAAAATAGGCGATTTGGTAATTAAACAAACATAACAGTGCTTTTTTTTGTTAGCGGGGATTGTTTTTTGAATTCTTGGCATGAATGGATAGAACCAAATGTATGAAGGCATTACGATGCCTATTCCATCAGCTTAGAAAAGCATAAACATGGGCTTTTCTTGTTTTTACTGCGGTTCTAATCCCTAATGAACGAATGATTTAACGAGGTTGTAAAAGTTCATATGTCGATGCAAAAAGGAGGGGGGGGGGAATACGAAAACTGCATTGATGAAGGGGTTTAATGTACTGAATTTCGTGGTGATGGGAAGCTTCGAGTACAAAACGTGTTTCATAATGAGCTAGAAGTGTGAAATTGAAGAAAAAACTCTGATTCCCACTATTGTGTCAAAACCAAGTACGCTCTGAATTCCTTAGTCCAGACAAAGATTTATGAGCAAAACGGCTATAATTCTTCGAGCAAGTCGTATATGGCTCAAGTGAATAATGACCACTGCGATGCGTTCGTAGCCGTTCGTCATGAAATTTGACAAGTCCGTGCGTTCTGTAGTTGAAAATTTCGAAAAACATAGCAAAAAAACGGCTGGAAACTTTCGAACCTTATAATAAGACCTGGACCTGGTTATGAGTACTTTAAGCTTTGCAAGTAGGTGCTACTTCCAAAAGCTGTTAAAAGCAAAAACAAAGAAAATTGTGAATGGGTCTCGTGAGATTCGTCAACATGTTGTCAGCGATCCATTTGGGTGAGAAGAACGAGGGGCTCAGAAGCGGGGCGACAGAAACAACAGAGGCGAGATTTCAGCAGCTTTGAAAAATGTGTCATGCAGACAAATATGCATTTTGGTCAGCAGAATTTCTTTTCGCACTCCACATAAGCAGCTTGCATAGCTTGCGAATGAAAACGCATTAATTTTTGATGAAATCTAAAATATACAGACTGACATTCCATACCAATGAAATAAAGTTGATGCGGAAATGAGAGAACTTTTTAGTTCTGGATATTTGCAATACATTTCCGAGAACACTCTTTTCGCAGCAGTTTTGCTGAAGCATGTGAGGATCTGGTAGAATCGCCAAAAAAGAGCTGAACATATTTCATGAAAAGACTCTGAAGTGACCCATGGGAAAAAATGTTTTATCCAAGCGGAAGCAATGCTTACACTAACGGAGGAGTTAATGTTTGCCGAATATTTTGCTTGAAGTGAGGTGTTTAAAGAGTTCTTGATGGCTCAAGACAACTGGATTGGTTTTTGGAACTTTTACGTGTAAGTCTCTTGTTTCATGAGAAAAAAAAACCCAGTTTCCAAAATTCAAAAAAAAACCGAAAAAAACCCCAAAAAAACCATCAAGGCAAACAAATGCAAAATACTCGGCCAGATTTCACAATATATGCTCGCTAGAAGATTTACGAAAAAGACCCAAAAATTATGGAAGAGTGACATTGCAACAAACTCCTTTGAGGAAGGAGATTTAAAATTGAAATTGTTTGATAATTTCGTTATTGTATGAAGAATCTAGATAATTAGAAACCATGATATGATTTTTACATAATTTGAGTGCATCTGCACCCAAGTCATATCGAAATAATGAGATAACTAAAGTAGCAGTTTTCTCCCTTCACGTTTCAACAAAGAGTGCCATATATTTGAAGAGCTAATCAATGCGCGAATCAGAATATGCAAAAATTGTCAAGTTCGGGCAATTTTCAAAAAACACGAAATTTTGATGCTGAAAACTGCATTTACCAACTACATTTTTCGGATGCAGTGGCCTTGGATAGCTCCGCCGGTGGAACTATATCGATCTTCATGAACAGTACTACTACTGATCAGAACTTCATTCATACAGAATTGAAAAGTTACTATTTATAGCTTTTTGAAAAACCCTTGGTCTTCAATTATTTTGCAATTTTGCTTGAGGGCCGTACTTCAACAGCTGATATCTCAACAAATAATCGCAACAGGTATTTGTCATGCAGATTTCGTGTACAACACCATTTCCAGAATATATGGTGTAAACTTCTTGAGCAGAGCTCGTAAGCTCTGCTAATTACGAAGCTTTGATTTTCGCACTTTGTACGTCATCACATAATTTGTACGACTGATGATTCGGTGAAAAAACCCTTCATTGTACAAAAAACTCACCTTTGCTTATCTTTTTTTCATATACAATCGAATTCAGTGAACAATTGAGATATTTGCGCACTTGCCTGAGGTTATGAGTGCACGACGCTCAAATGCGTATTTCACCGTCGCATCGCACTCCAATCTCTCCACGGAGGCCATTTTGTTGTAAACACAAGTTGATGGAGTCAGCGAATATCCTGGATTCTGATATTGAAGTTAGAATAAAAAAAAGATCACTTGCAGGACCGCAAACGCAATGCGACGGTTTCGTCACGATTATTCCGTCGCAGCTTCACAAAACCCACGGAGGATAAGATTTTTTCTCAAAAATCTTATATGCTGGAAATCGTCGCAACGTCAGAAAAGTTAAACTAGAACAAAAAGTCAAAAAAATTATTTTTCCAAGTTGTTATGCGATTGCGACGGTTTCGTCGCGATTTTTCTATCGCAAATCTGCTAAAATCTTCCAAAAAAGTGTATTTTCAAAAATTGTTATGTCTTTCCAACCACTATGATGTCGTCATTTCAAAAATACAGCCAGAAATCCGAAATTCCTATTTTAAATCGAGTTACGACCATGCGACGGTTTTGTCTTTGGCAATTCCGTCGCGATAGTGCTGATTCTCTTGAGAACATGCGATTTTGGAAAATTTTATATTTTTCTGACTCCTTGTGTCAGTAGCTTTCCAAAAATGAGCAGAAAAACCTGTAAAAATGATTTTGAACGGAGTTATGACCTTCCGACGGTTGCGCCGCGGATAATACGCCGCACCAACTCCCTTACCGGCATTCACGACTTATGAGACCGGGGAGAGCTCCCCTCAATCAATGAAATCATGGTAAACGAAATAGTGGAGAATCACACAAATAACCGATTTACTATCTCATTAGAAATCCTTCCACTTCCTCCTAAACTTCCGAAACGTGGGATCTATTTTGAGAAACACCCAACTAATCCCTTAAGCTGTAAAATTGCACTCACTAACACTCGGAAGTAGTCAATTGCAGATGAGATAGAGTGCGTCTGGGTACTCATCTTTGGTCCGGAAAGCGAAGCGATGACGACCGGCGTGTGAAGGTTTGAGCGGTAATTAAATATGAGGGACAATGGAATTCAGTTAGTTATGGGCCGTTTGCATTTGCACGAATTTAATGCCAGCTTGGCCTATCTTCTCCCTCACTCTTTGAATGGCTGTCAGCAATATGCAAAAATTGGATGAATGACTGTGTACCAAGGTTCACGTATAATAGGCCTGTCAGTAGCTAAGCATGAAGAATGAGGAAAGCAGAGAAGAAAAAAATCTCTGCTTTTCAGCAGCTTCGAGAAGATTTCAATGAATGTTCGGGCCTACACATGGGTCATTTTGTCGAAAGAGAACTTTTTTGCTATTAGTTATGGATACAGCATGGTACTACACTTTTTTAAGGGAACTTATTTCAGTTCAACAGGAAACAACTCTGATAAAGCGATTCGTCCCTTCAAAACCCATAAAATAAAGAATTGAAAAAACCTGAGCAAGTAAAATATTCCCTCTTCTTCATTACATATTTCAACACCACCAGAGAAAGATTGTTTTTTGCGTTACTGAGGTTGTTTTTGCGTTTTTGCGTTACCCACGTAGCTGCAGTAGAACAATGAACAGCAGTGAAGCATGGTAGATTCTGAGAAAAAAAAGAGGAGACTGAAAGGTAACTGAAGGATGAGTAGAAGGTGGGAGTGCGTAGTAATCCTATGGTTGCTGAATTTTACTAATACGATAAGATCCCAACCCTTATTACTTATCTTAGGCTCCATCGCCATTAAAATACGCCAAAGAAACGTTCTCCAAATTTGAAAGTAGTTAAGGAAATGCACTGTAAGGTTTATCTTCATTTGTTGCATATTTTTAATCCAAAACTTCCGATTTGCCAGGGCACGAGTGTTGGAGAATCAATGAGCCCGAAAACAGAGTGTACCATAAGAATGTACACACCTAATCGCTGACATCTCATTTTCCTCAGTCTCTTGCTTAGTTCCAAACAGTAGATTTTAGCACCAGCTATTGCTTGCAAGTTCAGGGCTGTGATTGGCTGTCTCACATTGAGTTCCCACAGTAGGGTGCTGAGTTTAGGGATGTTTACGAGAACTGTTCACAAGAGAAAAGTCATTATTTTCATATAAGCGTTATCTAAGCAAGCACGATGAAAAAAGAGTATTAAAACGCGGGAGCTATATATTGCAGGCAAAGGCATTTTTGAAATTTGAGCAAACTCACGCAACCGTGATGACTTTTTGCAAGCAGTGGAGAAATTTGAGCCTGAATGCTAATGTTGGATGTAGAGAAAAACAAGAACTTTGAGCCACTCCAGGGCTGTAGAGTTCCAAGCGACGTTCAATTTTTGGGCACGTGGTTTCTACAAGAGGCAGTCATTTTTTTTTCAAAGAAATGATGCTCCTAGTCTAGTGGAGAAACATATGACCAGGTATAATGTGCCACAAAGATCTTATACTTGTTGACAGGTAGTCAAGCACTTCAGCGAAGTGAGGTGGCTCTTACAATTAGTCACTCATATATTCATAGAGCCCGTCCTATTTTTGTGAGAAAAACTCAAGTGACTCAAAAACTCAACTCATTTAAATAGCAAGGACGAAAAATTCTCGCGTATCATCCGAAATTTTCAAGCCGAAACAAAAAACTCTATAAGAGTTCTAAACTGGTAGTAATATTTCAAATTCCATTCTAACTTCGTGAATGATTGCTCTCGCGGAATCTCAGCCTGCTATTAGGTTGGAAAGAAAAGAATGTGTTTTTTATAGCAAGGCAAGAAGACGAGTCGAAAAAATATGTGTAGAGCACCATTTTGTAAAGCAAACTAAGCTCTACAAGAAAACCTTTGAAGATTGGTGTGAGTCATGATTCACGCAAAGTTGCAAATCAAGACATAAGAGCTACTCACGGTGACAAAAATCGGACTTTACCCCAAAGATCGCTTGCTCTTGCATGTACGGACATATGCACTAATCTCTATGCACATTTGCTATATTTTTTCAGTGGCGAAAATCAAGAAAAAATTGAAAAAAGAAGAATGAGGAACTCCGCCTCCACTGGTCCTAGGCTCCTCCCATATGTGCAGTTGTATACTACAGATACTACAAACCTTCGCAACTTTGATCATAGAATTTGGCCTTGTGAACGCTGTAGCTGATTGATATTTTGAGTTAGCCTTGTTACTAATTCTATCTTTTGTGTTTTATTTTTTTAACCATAAGGAGACAGCGATGATCATCTCAAAAAGTTAGCCTGTTTCTAGAAGTTCAGACAAGACTGTTCAAGGCAAGTTAGCCTCGATCTCGTTCTTGGCTGTCCACAGAATTGTCATCACAAATACGGCAGATTACTAAGGACAGTAAAGACAACATGCAAACAACACATGAAAATGGAGAATCTGCTTGGATGGGTAATTTTTGAGTCTAGAATTGATTTAATGAGATTCGAGGAGGAGATAGGTGAATTAATGGGGAAGCATTCGGGCACAAGTTAATAGATGTCTTCAAATTGGGTGAAACAAGGGCTAAAAAGCATCGTTTTAGACAATCTACAGATTTTTTAGTCTTTACAAAACTGCGAAAAACGACTTCGAAAATTATGGTGTTTTCTCTTCCCGAAAAGACGGATGCTAAATTTTGATTAAGCGCAAGGGGAAGTAGCAAAAAGGAAAAGTGGGAGTCAGGGCTTAAAGGCAGCTTTTCTATGGATTTTCAAAAGGATAGTGACGCCGTCAGCTCAATATACAGAGCAATGCGGAATTTTCTTATGTCATAAAATATGGAAATATGCGATTTGGTGATGAAACAAACATAACATTATGTTATCTTCCTAGCGGAGGTTGTCCTTCGAATTCTTGGTAGGAATGGATAGCACCAAATGTAAGAAAGCATTACGGTGCTTATTTCATTAGACTAGAAAAGCAAGAAAATGGGTTTCTCCTGTTTTTAATGCCCTCTATTCCCTAATGAATTTGACTTAACGAGGTCATGAAAATTGATATGTTGATACAAAAAAGGAGGAGGAGTATTACGAAGATCTGCACTGACGAAAGCGCTCAATTACTGCGCTGATTTGTAATGAGTGGGAAGCTTCGAATACAAAATCGTATCTACTAATGAGTTAAAAGTTGTGAACTAGAAAAAAATTCCGACTTCCACGATTCCGTCAAATCAACCAAGTACGCGCCGAACCCTTTTGTCCAGACGAAGACTTATGAGCAAAACGGCTATAATTCTCCGAGCAAGTCGTATATGGCTTAGATGAAAAATGACCACTGCGACGCGTTCATAGCCACTCGTCACTTACGAGTTCTGACGTTTTGAAGTTGAGCATTCTAAAGGATACTGCAAAAAATGGCTGGAAACTTTCGAACCTGGTAATTATAGGACCTGGCTTTGAGTAGTCTAAGCTTTGTAAGTAGGTGCTACTCCCAAAGCTGTTAACAGCGAAAACAAAGATTGTGAATGGGTATTGTGAGATTCGTCAACATATGTATTGTCAGCGATGCATTTGGGTGAGAAGAACGAGGGGCTCAAAAGGCGGCGGAAACAACAGAGGCGAGATTTCAGCAGCTTCGAAAAATATGTTATGAAGAAGGATATGCAGGTTTTGGTCGGTGCTTCTCCACATAAACAATTTGCTCTGCGAAAAGAAACGCATCATTTTTGGTAAAATATGAGCATAGGCTGACAATAAAATAAAGTTGATGCGGAAATACGAGAACTTTTGAGTTCTGGATATTTCGCAATACATTTCCGAGAACACTCTTTTTGCAGCAGTTTTGCAGAATTGTGTAAGGAACTGGTAGAAGCCCCAAAAAACGCGCTGAACATAATTCACGAAGAACCTTGAAGTGTCCCATGGGAAAAATGCGCTTTTACCCAAGCGGAAGCAATGCTTGCACACAAATGAGCTAGTGTTTAACAAAATTCTTTTGCGTAAAGTGAGGTGTCCCAAATAGTTTTTGATGGCTTGAAAAAAAACTGAAAGGCTGAAGAGTTTTGGAACATACACTGAACGCCAAAAAAGCTGCGGACAAGTCGCCTTCCTTTTTTCATCGTTGATTTTCAGATGGAAAACAAAGATAAAAAAATGACTGGATTGCATGTGATGATAAAGCTCTTCAAGACCTACAATCTTCATATTGCGCTTTCTGGAAAACATGTATTATAAAATTTTCAAAAATCTTTTTCCAAAGAAAGTCCGAAAATAGCCGCGTCACAATGTAGCGGACAATAATTCTTCGAACGCGAAGATTTCCTTTCATGTCTTTTTTGGAGCAAAAACAGAAGTTTTACAGACAAGTAAGCATATTATATCATAGAGCTCATCGAGGACAATAACCCCAAACTTTAGTTTTATTTTCCTTTATTTTCAAAAAATAATATAACTTTTCGTCAAGCCCAATCTCTTCACAGGGAAACCTATTCAAAACATCCCAACAAAGCTATTCGGATAAAATGGATGCGCTTTGCCATACTCTATGCATCGGACGTGTGCTGGCGAGTTTCTTTGCTGAAAATGGCTCTTGACGGTGCGTGCATGACCCCGCCTGCACCTCACCAATGACTTGCACCAATGTGCAGGCTTGTAGCTCGGCCGGCAGTCATTCTACGAGCCTGTGTTTAGGTTCATTCGAAAGAACGTGACCTCCTCAACACGAAACTGTGCAAACGAGTTGAGTTTTGAAAATCTCGAAGATTTTACGGATGGGGTGAAAAAGTGCATCTTCAGTGGTAGGCTGAGGATTATTCAGCTAAAGTTGAGCAAAGCTCTTTTCGCCATCAGTTCCATCCTGGAAGTTCAAAACTGTCAATTCTCTTGCAATAGATCCATATCAGAGTTCTAAGACCTTTATAGTGTTGATAAGAGGTTCCACTCCAAGCACCTCCGGGGCTGCGCTTTTCCACCCGGTTGAAAAGAAAGAATGCAGTATGCAAATCAAAACCCCATCAACAAATTGGTATGTGAATCTGGAATGTCACCACTAATTTGCCAACTACCATGGCACGCTGCGTTGGTGAAGAGCAAGCGCAGCTTATGCATGAGAGAGTAACTGCGTCAGTCTACCAGTCGAAAAACCAGCAAAACCGGGATGGGCGAAAATCATTAAAGACTTTATAAGGTGTTAAGGCATTCGTGCGTTCTTTCCGAATGTGGTCATTTAATGGCCATAATAGATGGACAGAAATGACAAGATTCAAATTCTTTGTGTTTTCATAGAGAATAAGCTGATGAGGAGGAAGAGAGGCAGATGGCCGAAATTGATAAGATGGTTAGAATAAGAAAAAAAACAAGCTTAGGTTAGAATAAGAAAAAAACAAGCTTACAGATACGGGATATTTACGGACGATTTTGGATAAGTAAAGTGCAAGGATGAGTTATATTATAAACAATACGAAAGCGATATAAAATTGAATGCAGACGAATCTGAATCAGACGATATTCAAAAATCCACCAACTCTTTTACCAGCATTCACGTTTTATGAGAGTGCGAAGAGCTTCCCTCAGTTAATAGGATTATGGTATACGAATACAGTGGAGAATTACAGATATACCCACTTTACCACATCATTCAAAATTCTCCTATTTCCCTCTTCCTTTCCGGAACGAGCAATCTGTTCTGAGAAACACCCAACTAATCCCTTTAAGCTGTAAAATTGCACTTACTAACACTCACATGGAATATTCAATTGCAGATGAGCTAAAGTGGGTCCGAGTCATCTTTGGTCCAGAAAGCGAAGAATGACGATCGGCGTGTGAGTAGTTTGAGCGGTAATTGGATATGAGGGACAATGGAATTCGGTTAGTTATGGGCCTTTTGCATTTGCACGAACTTAACGTCAATTTTGTGCCACCCCCCCCCTCTTTAGCTGGCTGTCAGCAATAGGCAAAAAGCTTGATGAATGACTATGTACCAAGGTTCACGTATAAATAAACCTGTCAGTAGCTACGCATGAAGAATGGAGAAAGGAAGAAAATCGAGCTTTGTTTTCCAGCTTTGAAGAGTTCATGGGTTAGTTGGGAGGACGCAGGTCATTTTTTCGAAAGATAATTCTATATGCAAGTTTGTGCTGCATTTTTGGATTATTATGGATAAAACATGGTACTACACTTTTTTAAGGGAATACTTATTTCTGTTCAATAGGAAACAACTCTGATGAAGAGATTCTTCGTTTGAAATAGCCCCATGAAATAAAAGATTGGAAAAATGTGGGCAGGTAAAATATTCTCTCTGCTTCATTACATACTTCGACATCACAAGAGGAAGGCTATTTTTTGCGTTACTGACGTTTTTTTCCGCGTTTTGCGTTACCCGCGTACCTGCAGTAGAACAATGAACAGCAGTGAAGCATAGTAGATTCTGGAAAAAAAACCACAGTAGCTATGCCAAAAGTCACATGGAAACAACTTTGATATGAAGTATGGAAGATTGATGTAAGCCTTACGAGGGTTTTCTTGACTCCCAGAAAAACCACCAAGACTCCGAATGTCGTTTATAAGATGAAGCGGATGTGCTTGGTGGTGACGTTATGTGCGACTTTTTAACGCTTTGAGCCGTTACGTCCCAGATGGTAATAACAGAGCGCAGGGAGACTATGAGTATAAAGTTGCCATGTGAAAACAAAAGAATTGATAGCATTTTTGATATTCGACAGTAAAGATGTCACTTTCGGGTAGCTTCATCTTGGCTCACTTTTCCTTAGACAACTAACGTCGATCATTTTTAATTGAATATGCGTTTTGCCCACCTTGCGCTGTACTTGACGAACTTCAAGACTGGAACCTGCGCATTTTCAATAACTTCCTCTCCCTGTTTTTTCTGATGATAAGATGATGATATGATGTTAGTAATAAGCATCTCTACAGTATGTTTACGCTAAAAGAGGTTTCGCTGAGGAATTACTAGTAAGGACGAAGTCGGCTACCATGCGTATTGTGCAGACTCACATACTAAGTTACAAATGACTCAAGGACATTTAGTTTGCAGAAAATCAAAGAATATAATACTTCTGACATCACAGCTTCTTACAGGGGCCACTCAGCAAAACCGCAGCCTTTTATTATGCTTGTAAGTGAACGGTTGTGATTGTCTCACATTCATTAACCAGAGTAGTAGGATACTGAATTTAGAGGTGTTTAGGAAAGCTTTGTCATAACTTTCGAAAGCGTGGTATCTTATAAAGCACACGGAAACGAATGTACTGAAACGCAAGAACTACATATTGCAGCTAGAGAGATTTTCCAAAATTTAAACTTACTCACGCAACCGTGAAGACTTTTTGCAAGCAGTGGCGAAATCTGAGCTTGACCAACGACATGTGTGCAGCAAAACAAACTTTGAATAGTCCCATAGCTATAGGCTTTCAAATGTGGATAAGCAGCATTCCGTTGTTTAGGCAAGTATCTATGGAAAGGAAGTCATTTTTGAGTGTTTGTATAAATGAGACCATGAAGTAGAGGAGTATATGACTAGGTATAATGTGCCACAAAGATCTTTGATTGTTGACAAATGGTCAAGCACCCTAGCGGACTAAGGTGGCGCTTAGTCACTCGTATATTCATAAAGTCCGTCCTAATCTTGTGAGAAAACTCATGTGCAATTGGATAGCATGGACGGGAAGTTTCGAAGTTCATCTGGAACCTTTAAGTAAAAAAAATTGCTATGAGAGTTCAGATTGGTAGTACTATTTGACATTCTATTTTAAAGTCATAAATAGTTGCTTTTGTGAAACTGTAAGCCTGTTCCAGATAACATTTCAACTTTTGTGTCTTTCTATCCTCAAGCGAGGCAGCAATGATCATATCAAAACACCTAAGGTCTAAACAAAAATGTGTTCGAAACTCTTTTGTTTGTCCGCGACCACTTCCCTGATTATAAACAGAGTTATCAGAACAAGTACGGTAAATTACTAACCATAGAACAATCTTCAGACAGCACGAGAAAATGAAGATTCTGCTTGTATGGGTATTTGAGCGTAGATTGGATTTAACGAGATTCGAGGAAGAGATAGGCGAATTAATGGGGAAGCATTGGGGCACAAGTTGATAAATGTCTTCAAGTTGGGTGAAACAAAGGTTAAAAAGCATCATTTTAGAAAAGCTACAAATTTTTCACTCTTTGAAATACTGTGCTTTAACGACTTCGGCTACTCAAAATTATGATGTTTTCTTTTCCCAAAAGAAAGGATGCTAAATTTTGACTATGCGCAAGGGAAAGTAGCAAAAGAGAACCAGCCATTGAAAGTCAGGGCTCCAAAAAAAGAATTTTCATATATTCCCAAGCTAGTGAAGCCGCCAGTTGAATAAGCAAAGCAATGCGGACTTTTCCTATATTGAAAAAAATATGAAATTAGGCGGTTTGGTACTAAAGCAAACATAACAGCGGTGTTTTTTTGTTAATGAAGATTGTTTTTCGAACTCTTGGCATGAATGGATAGAACCAAATGTATGAAGGCATTACGATGCCTATTCCATCGGATCAGAAAACATGAACATGGGCTTTTCTTGTTTTTACTGCGGTTCTAATCCCTAATGAACGGCTGGCTTAACGAGATTATAAAAGTTGATGGTTGATGCAAAAAGGAGGAGGAGAAATACGAAAAACTGCATTGATGAAGGGGTTTAATGCACTGAATTTTGTAGTGTGTGGGAAGCTTCGAGTACAGAACGTGTTTGATAGTGAGTTAGAAGTGTGAAGTTGAAGAAAAAAGTCTGACTCCCATTATAGCGTCAAAACCAAGTACGCTCTGAATTTTTTAGTCCAGACAAAGATTTACGAGCAAAACGGCTATAACTCTTCGAGCAAGTCGTATATGGCTCATATGAAAAAAGACCACTGCGAAGCGTTCATAGTCGTTCGTCACGAATTTTGACTAGTCCGGACGTTCTGAAGTTGAAGGTTTGCGGAAGAAGGAAAATTTTCTGCGAATTTCCAACCTAAAGAAGCCCTAACTACAAACACTTCAAGCTTCCAACTCACACCCTTCAAAGTGCACAGATAGGTGCGAATTTCCAGAAGCTGTTTAAAGTAAAAGACCAAAGCTGTTAAGAGCGAAGACAAAGAAAATGGCGAATGGGTGTTGTGAGATTCGTCAACATGTTGTCAGGGTTGCATTTGGGTGAGAAGAAGAGGGGCTCAAAAGGCGGCGGAAACAACGGAGGCGAGATTTTAGTAGTTTTGAAAAATATGTTATGCAGACGGGTACGCATATTTTAGTCAGCAGTATTTTTTTTTGCTTCTCTACATAAACAGTTTGCTTTGCAAAATAAACACCAAGCACACTCGACGCCTTAACACGTTTCGGACCGGTGTTGCACACAGCACCCTGCTTTGGAGGATCTTCTTGACGTTCACAGGAGGTTTTCTTTTAGTCCAAGGTTATCAAGTCAAAGACCTAAGCTTCTAATTTTCAAGTGACACTGTAGAGTTGTGTTGCCAATATTTGTTAAAGAGATATGAGCACAAATCGAACAACAGCTGCAACGAAGTGCGGCAACGCGAACGACGCGTGCGACGTCGCAACTTTTCTTAGCTTTGAATACAAAGCGAAAAACCAAAGTTTCAATATTGATGTGTACTGTCCCAACATAGATACTTTTGGATACTATTAAAACTGAGTTTTTGCTCCTATCTTTAAGGAAAGCTCAGAAATCCTTCTCAAGTGGCAAAATTCAAACACTTCGAATTCACTCAGAACTTTGGGTATGGAGCCTATCCGACACGGCCATTACAAATGTAGCACACAGTCTTCAAAATAAGGTCCGTTTGTTGGGTAACGGTTGAAAGAACATTCTTTTTTGCCGCGCGCGATTTCGCGGTACGAAACGTGTTAACAGACACACTCGATATACACGCATTAATTTTTGATGAAATCCGAGATATATAGACTGACATCCCACCCATATCAATAAAATAAAATTGATGCGGAAATACCAGAACTTTCGAGTTCTAGATATTTCGCAATACATTTCCGAGAACACTCTTTTTGCAGCAGTTATGCTGAATTGTGTGAGGAACTGGTATAAACCCTAAAAAACGCGCTAAACATAATTCACGAAGAACTATAAAGTGTCCCATGAGAAAAATGCGGTTTTACCCAGCGGAAGCAATGCTTGCACACAAATGAGTTAGTGTTTGATAAAAATTTTTTGCGTAAAGCGAGGTGTTCCAGAGAGTTTTTGATGACGCGGAAATAATTGAAAATTTGAGAATTTTCCTTCTCTTTTACTTATAAGTAGTTGACCAAGATTACGTGCTCCGTTGTGCTATGCAAACTTACCAGAAACAATAGCTCGTAAAGGTGCGTCTTACAGCAGCTTATTTGACTGTATCGATCGGACTATTGATAAAGTGCAATGAACAGCATATGTAAATACTTCCCTGCCTGAAAAAGAACCAAAAGTAAATCTTTTCAACTCAATTTTTTGTAAGTCAAAAAGCTGAAGCTACGGACGCCCTTACCTAATAAAGACTTATATTTTGTGCGTAAAAAGCGGATTAAGAGACTAATGTTACAAATTTAGTAAGATAAGCAAAAACTGTCGATCTGTTGGCCTTCGAAGATAGCGCACTCAATCGAGGTGGAGGAGAGACGCATAGTACTAGCCTCAGTAATTCCTTGAATGCTTCGGTTAGCTGCTTGACTACCCTTTGGTAAGTGGTGGTTATAATGTCTACCCATCATGCTCTTCTCCTTTGGAAACGGCCCATCTTCGTCACTGTACGTCTTTCTTACTTAGATACTTAGATGGCCCGTCCTCAGGTGACGTACGGGCCCCAGTACAGAAGTCGCCACTTTTCCCTGTCCCTCGCTTCAGACATCCACGATCTTCTTGGCCGTCGTCGGTGGCTGCGTCTACGAGTTCCAGGGGCGAGAGTCGTATCCAGCTGATTTCTCAGCTGGTCCATCCGTTCCACGAACACGTCTGCCCATCTCGTCGGTGGTCTTCCTCGAGGACGTTTGGCTTCGCGAGGAATTCACTCCGATGTTCTTAGTGTCCATCTGTCGTCTGTTCTTCTCATTATGTGACCGGCCCATCGGTGTTTGGCTTTCGCGACGTATTCCGCTGGGTCACGAAGACGGGACATTCTTCTCATATCTATCTATCGTGCTGCGAAGTCCGACTAGATGTTGCTTGCGTCGGGTCATCTTCAGAAAACTGCGCTCGAGCGCTCTGTGGGTGGTCCGTAAAGCTTTGACGTGGCTATAGTGTCGGCCCAAGTCTCAGCTGCGTAACAGAGCGCCGGGAGAACGGTTGATTCGAACAGGTGGGCACGAAGTTCCGGGTCCGTCAGTTGGTCGGTGGCTTCCTTCAGAGGCGAAGGCGGCCCAGGCTGCTCTTCTTCTCCTGTTAAGTTCTTCCCTCAAGTCGTTCTCCATGTTCATCGAACGTCCGAGATACACGTAGGAAGACGTCTCCATAATCGGGGTGCCTTCCAATTCCATTTCTGCATCTTCGCAAAGGGCGTTCTTCATGAACTGAGTCTTCTTCCGATTTCTTCGCAGTCCGATCTTCTTCCCTACTTCGTTTAGTTCCTTCAGCATCGTCTCTGCTTCGGTGATACTGCTCGAGAAAAGAACGATGTCGTTCGCAAAACGAAGGTTGGACAGGAATCTCCCATCAACTCGTATGCCTCTCTCGTCCCAGTCCAGTGACTTTATCACCCACTGCAAGGCCGCGGTGAACAGCTTCGGCGAGATTGTGTAGCCTTGTCGGACCCCCTTCCCGATTGGTATGGTCAGGGGGCGATGGAATAGCTGCATCGTCGTTGTACAGTCCTTGTAGCAGTCGGCTAACGTCCTCACGTAAGCTGGGTCCACTCCTTCGACTAGCGCAGACAGGATGGCGTTGGTTTCGACGCTGTCAAAGGCTTTCTCGTAGTCGACAAAGGTTAGGCGAGAGGCAGTCGGTAATCCCGGCAGACTTCTATGAACCTCGAAACGGTCTGGATGTGGTCCATGCAGCTGAGTCCTTTGCGCAATCCAGCTTGTTCTTGGGGTTGGGCTTCATCCAGTGTCCTTGATATGCGAGCGAGGATAATCTTCGTGAAAAGCTTGTACAGCACACTCAGCAAGCATATTGGACGGTAGTTCCGAAGATCCTCCCGTTCACCCTTCTTGATGAGAAGGACGGTTCTTGACGTTCTCCACTGGTCGGGAATCTTCTCCTTCTGAAGGTAAGATGTCAAATGCGACGCTAGAATCTCGTGTAGACGGTGTCCTCCGGCTCGCAGAAGTTCGACGGAAAGATGATCTGGTCCTGGAGCCGTGGACGTCTTCATGGTCTGTATCGCGATACGCACTTCAGCAGGTAGAATTCGTGGTGGTACTTCTCCAGTGGGAACAACGGGCATCTGCACGGGTATTGATGAGCGGAAGAGGTTGGTGTAGAAGTTCTTCGCGATAGATTCCATCTTGTATCGGGAAGAAGTCGGAGTCCCGTCTTCGTTCAGTAGTGCAGCCAGCGGTACGTTATTCGCAGAGGTCCCTCCGGCACTTCTTGAGACTTCGTCTTCTTTCGGCTGCTTCCAGTATCTTGGCTTGCCTGTACTTCCTGAGATCCTCTTGCAAAGCTGTTCTGCAACTGGCGTTGGCTATCAGTCGCTCGAGATGAGCTGCATTCGGATCCTGCCTCAATGATCTTCTTCTTTCGAGCAATTCCTTGGTGGTCTTCGAGATGCGGTCCAAGTTCTTCTCAGAAGTCACTGAGGCGCATTCTCCGCAGGCTCGCAATCCTTTCAAAAGCCGGTCGTAGTCGTACGTTGGGTCCTCCTCGATGGGCCAGTCACAACTTGATATGAGCTCTTCCAGCCTGTTACCGTCATAAACGACTTCCTTCCTTCTCGCGGCACTATGACAGACTTTCTTTTCCAGCCTTCGGCTGAGTCGTATCTTCGCTCGAAGGAGGCGGTGATCTGAGCCACTACAGAAGGATGGAACTACAGAGACATCGAGTAAGCTCCACCTTCGGTTGGTGAGAATGTGGTCGATCTCAGCATGAGTCGTTCCGTTGGGCGATTCCCAAGTCCACCGGCGATATTCTTTCTTCATGAAGATGGAGTTTCCATGGAAGAGTCGTGCGGCGGAGAGGAGCCCAACGAGACGGTTGCCGTTTTCGTTTCGGAGCCCATATCCAAACTTCCCGATCCTATATTCCTTTTCTAGTGGCATCCCGATTTTTGCATTGAAGTCGCCCACAACGTACTTGTAGAAGGACTTTTCGTTGCGGACGACCTCCTCCACGTCTTCGTAGAAAGCATCTAGTTCTGAGTCGTCAGCTGCTGATGTTGGCGAGTAGCAGTTGATGATGCTGATGGTCTTCTGACGTGGAGGGCGTAGTCGTAGGATGCCTAGTCGAGGTGATAAGATCTCGTGCGAATAGACAGGATGGACGATAGATGGATGGACGACAAAGCCGACGCCTCCCACGTTTCGTGATGAAACCTTTTCACCACGAATGATGAGGGTCCCATCACTCATCTGTCGCACGTCCTTCTTCCTGGACTTCGTTTCCTGCAGAGCGATGACGTGGTAGTTGATATGCTCTGCAGCGTCGAGAAGAGCGTGGAGGTCGGCGTTTGTGGAGACTGTCCTGGCGTTGTAGGTGCAGAGCATGAGGCAGTCTCCATGGCGTGTCGTCCGGGCAGACGTGTCGTTTTTGTCCAATCCGAAAGGCGCCCTGAGTACCCTGACATCGTTCTTGCTACCACCCGGCGCCGTAGGCGGGATACGATGTGCAGGGTTTCTTTCTAATCTTCTAACTGGAGGAGTAATATGAATTTTCCCCTACAAGAGGTGGCTTACTAGGCCTACTGTTGACTTCCACGGGGCGATCGCTGACCCCGGGCTTGGAGCGGGGAGGGACCGCCTGGCGACCAGAAGAAGCCAGACGGCGGAGGATCTGGCGTGGCCAGTTCTTAGCTAGGCATCCGGCCGAAGCCGGAAACGTCGAACTCCACAGCTTGGGAGGCCCTACTAGAGTATACACTCGGCTGTGCATCGCAGTTCGACACCCAGTGTCACCCCCACGCCACGATGAGGCGACCGACCATTGTGGGGGACTGTACGTCTTTAATACTAGAAATTTCTTTGCCTAACTAAATCCTGCAAAAATCCCTTACACGTTGTGGTGATGAACTGCAGATCAGCTATACTATAAATTTTAAAAAACTACAATGAAGCAACACTATGATTGCCGCAGTTTCATGTACACCAAGCCTACCGTCAATGATCAGAACTGGTCCAGCTTGAACTTTTGAATAAAAATCAAAAGTGCAGCAGATGCCAGGTTTTTTTAACAGAAAGCAAAATTTGCGAAATCGCTTATTTTCAGCTAAGCTTTCAGAGTGGTATTGCTTACCATCCTACCATGGGGCTTGTTTGTGGCAATTGCTATCTTCCCGTAAGTCGCCAAAGTGCACCATATATTTCGGAACCGAAAACTGGGAAGCGAAATTTACGCGATTTTGCGCCTTCGTTTTGCAAGCTCCGTTAGAAATATGCCATCTGTAATGATTCTGCATAAGCCTTCTATGAACCTTCGCCCGATCCTACAACCGTTCGATTCCACAGCTCAAGTCCTAGTACTGGTATTTGGTACTACAAATGGTCTATTCAAAAAGGAGCAAGATTAATTTATCGTAGCGCAAAATTAAACTGACAGTTTTTATTTTGCACTCAGCGTTACACAAATGTCGGGACCGTGCCAGCGCCGTGCCGGCACGTTTGATCACTCAAACTCCTCCAAATCTAGCACAACCCTGACACGGCGCTGGAACTATTTTAGAAGTGGTGGCACAGGCGACGCAGCCTCATAAGGAAAAATTACTTGATTGTGGTTGTCCCTTTGATCGAGATAGATTTTGCAAGCAGTGTGCATTTCGTAGTGTTTCAAGTTATATGTACTTACAATACTCAAACTTAAATACTCATACTGCTTGATAGCAAAGGTCTTCATGTAAAATTTACATAAAAACGATAGTACCATGTCCTCAAACCTATGCAAATTTGCTTCGACCTGGAAATCTCAATGTGATGAGGTTGACTATGGTCGTTCAATTGTAGCTTTTGCGATGCCAATGAGAAGAAATTGTTCGAATTAAAAGAGGAAGACCTTTGTGTTTAGGAAAAACTTATTACGAATCATACTATAATAGAATCTGATTAACGGACATTGTTCCGGCAGTTAGAATAAACTAGTAGATGATAGCCATTATTCCATGGATTCCTATACTTGCTGGAATTTTACACAGCTATAAATGGAAACCTTCAGCAAGCTGACGGTTCAGTAAATTTTCACAGATTAATGTTAGATTTCCTTTTTGAAAAGAATGCATGCAGTGGCAGCTACTTACATAAAATCGTTCAACTACACTTCACTAGGGAAGAATACCAATATAAGCTGGCCGAGAAGACAATATGTGTATCACTAGAGAAGTCTCTATGGCTGATTCCGAATCTGCTTTGCTTTTTTGCGGACAACTCGAAATTACGAGCGTTTAGATGTCCATTCCGAAGCACTGACTGGCTTTGAACTAGCGAAAATTCCTTAAAAAACACTTATGCGGTTTTCCATCAGCTTCGTTTCTTCCCTACAGACAATATACTTGATACAAAAATGATTACCCATTTTCAGAAGTTTTTGTAAAGCTTTTCGCTAATTTTAGGCCACTCAAAGCCTTGATAGATTCAGACAGAACGCTCATAACTTCTTCCGAGAACTTGTCCCGCAAAGAAAAGAAAAGCAGATTTGGATTTAGCGTTTAGAGGCGCGTTTAGTAAAGTACTCTGTTTTAAATGCCAACTTTTATTGATATCCTTACCTTGTCAGCAGTAAATCTACTCATTGCAGTTAGTTACGCTCAAAAGGATAGTGGAGTTCAGGCGAATCCTAAAATCTTGAGTCCTTATTTCCTACTGGAATGTAAAATGATTGAGGTACTTTAGAACGTTGCTTCGCGATGGGCTTGGAAATGTAAGAATGGAGATGCACTATAACAGCTATACGCGTGAAAATGAGCACAAGATTTTTTCTCAATAGCATGATATTTGCCAACCAATTTTACGTTTGACTTTGAACCAAAGAAAGGAATAAAATATTCTTAATTGTTCATTCCTTTTCTTGCATGGCTGGTGAACTCAGGGCCCGGCACGAGGTGGGCAAATGACAGGCTGAAAATCGTTCTGGGTGAAAAAAGCAGAGACGATATCTTTCCTGCGGCCGGGGCAAAGCCCCGGAAAAAATTGGTAGTTCATGCTTCCCGCTTGAACATGTCAAATGCCTCAACAGGCGACTGGAGTTCGCGCGCGTCAAAACGCGCCGCCGCTAACTGCCGGACCCGCAAGTCGCTAAACCGATGCTATTTGTAACAGCACGCATGACGAGTTCTCAGTGTATGCCATGATATGGTACCAAATTTCGTAAGCGAACGAAGAGAGGCTAGCGGAAGCAAAGTACGAATATGAAAAACTTAAGTGGATGAGGGGTGTAATAGGCATTTTTCCAATAATTTTGCATGACTGGTGAATGAAAATGTGAACTCAAATGGCTCGTTCGCAATGCGAAGATGACGGTATGGTACGAAACTTGGTAAGTACATGAAAACGGGCATGCAGGGCTTAACTGAGAAGTTTCACTGAAAAATTATATGACTGAAGGTTGGGGCAAGGCTTTTTCTGAAGACTTCTCGCTACTAAATGAATGGCTAGAATGGCCCGTTTGCAACGCAGAGTGACGAAATTGCGCGAGATTTGGTGTATACACGCGCAGTAGGAAAGAAGCAAAGTATGAAATTATGAAAAACCTGATGAAGAGCGTGTCCAACTTCTTTCCAAATTAGGTGGGCAATTGCCCACCCAATGCCCACTTGAGGTGGTCAAAACTTCCACTTCACATGAGTTTTCCAAAACTTTTACATAAATGTGTTCTACACCTAAAGTTTAGTATATGGTGACATTTGTTCCAAAACTCTTCCCACCTTGGTAGGATCAAAAATAGCAACGACGACGGTCCTTCGGAAAGAGAAAGAGCGCTCTAGTCCAGCGCTCCAGTCCAACCTACACAGCTGGCAAGATCAAGTGAGAAATCGTGAAAATTGATAGTGGCAAACGCAAAGTCGTTTCAAGATGTTCGCTTGCCACTCTCGTGCTAAGCCCTGGATGAACTTTTTGACAACATGCCATTATATTTTATTCGAGAGGCATCAATTACAAAATAGCCAGCAAGTGCTCCACATTCATAGCAGGTATGTACGACAGTTTGAGCACGATATAAGAATAGGCTAATTCTCAACCTTTCAAAACTCCTCTTGTTTTGAGAATGAAAACAAGAAACTAGAAACTTGCCAATGGGCTTTGATTTGCTTGCTGCATTCTCTCTTTTGATTCACCAAATTAGTCTGCGAATCCAGAATGTCACCACTAATTCAAAAACTAGCATGACAAGCATGCAAGCATTGGCGAAGAGCAAGCCCAGTCCATGCATGAGAGATTTACTGCGCCAATCTACCAGTCGAAAAACTCGCGGAACAGGGGGCCGGACTTTGCGGGGAAAATCGTTAAAGGCTATAGCACGTTCCCGAGTGTGATCTTCGATGGCCGTAAAATAACATGTAATCTGATAAAAATGACGACAATCAAATTCTCTGTACTTTTTTGAAGGGATAAAAGGAAAAAGCTAAGTTCATAAATATATTAGTGATAATAATGGATCCTTATTTCGCCCCTTTCTTAAAAGAGAGTTCTGAATTTTTAGGCCATTTGCGGGATTCTTCAATAAAGAGAGGGACTAACATGTTTCCGAAATTTCTTTTGGTTGAAAAGTAAAATTCATTTTCTCTTCTGGAAATTGTCTTCCTTATTCGGAAGATACAATAGTCTGTTTTCACTTTAGTATATTTATGACATTTATATTGTTTGTATAAATTCTTTCCTACATACCGGTGCGATTCTTAATAATCTGATGAGGAAGAGGGGAAGCAGATGGCCAAAACTGATATTGACTAATTGCAATAAGATAAGTAAGCGTATGCATATAAATAAGAGCTACGAGAAGTCTAGAAATGATTACGAATAAGTAAGCTAAACTTATGAATAATATCACAAAATTGTGATGATTAAGAGGACGACTTTGTAGATAAAAAACCAATATAAACTCTCCCACCTTTCCTAGCAGCATTTACGCCTCATGGTTCGGGGCAGAGCTCTTTTCTCAATTAATGGGACCATGGTGTACGAACGCAGTGGAAAATCACACAAATAACCACTTTACCACATCATTTGAAATCCGACTACTTCCTTCTCCCCTTCCGAAATATGCGATCTGTTTTGAGAAACACCTCACTAATCTTTTAAGCTGTGAAATTGCACTCACTAACACTCACACTGAATGTCAATTGCAGATGAACTAGAGTACGTTCGTGTACTCATCTTTGGTCCGGAAAGCGAAGCGATGACGACTGCCGTATGAGCAGTGTTAGCCGGTAATTAGATGTGGGGACAATGGAAAATGGAATTCGGTTAGTCATGCGCCATTTGCATTTGCACGAATTTAACATCGGTGTGGGGCCAGTTCTCCCTGTATAGCTGGCTGTCAGCAATCAGAAAGAAGAGGATGAATGAATATGTAGAGTCATGTGTAATAGGCCTTGTAGGCATGAAGAATGAAGAAAGCAAAAGAATAGGCACCTTTGAGAAGATCATGGGATAGCCGGAAAGACATGGATTATTTTAGGTAAGGAAGATTTTCTTCTGCAGCTTAATGTTGTATTCTGGCAATATTTTAGAAACAGCAAACCACCATAATTTCAATTTTTAGATCGTGCACATATTTATGATATTCAGTCTACAGCAAAAAGAAATGGAAGACAATTTTCATAAAGATAATCTTCTCCATATAATCAAGATGTAAGATTGGAAAAGTCTGGACAGGTAAGATATTCTCTCTGATTCCTATATATTTCGACACCAGCAGAAAAAGTCTATTTTCTATTTTTTGCGTTACACCCTCGTATCTGCAGTGGAACAATGAGCAACAGTGAAGCATGGGAGAAAAAGAAGAAACCGCAGCAGTTATGCCAATATGTCACATAGGAACAATTTTGCACGAAATATAGAAAGTTAATATCTACTACCTGGAATTGACAAACATTTGGAGGATGAGAGGAAGTGGGAGCGCGACAATAACCCTATGGTTGTTGAATTTTTCTGTTACTACAGGACCCCTTGAAAAACTTATATTTCGCTCCATCACTATTAAATCACGGCAAGGAAATCCGTAGCACTTCTGAAATCGGAAATAGTGAAGGAGATAGCCAACATTCTCATTTGTTGCATATTTTGCAATCCGAAAAATTTTCAACGATTTGCCAGGATACGAATGTTGAATAGAATCAATGAGCCAAAAAGCAGGGTGTAACAAAAATATGCACACATTTTTTGATCGTTGATATCTTCTTGCTTAGTTCCAAGTACCATTTAGAGTTTATTTCAACATAGATTGCGATAGTATATATGATATGGTACGAAACACCGATTGCTTACCTAGAAATTTACGATGAGATATATCATAATCATAGTAAATAGGCCGTTTAAAAGAAATTCCAAAATTTTTTTCAAAAAATTGTATAGCATCATTTCCACAAATGCTGATTCCGATAGACAACTTTCTGCGAGTTTTGAAGCGTTTTAAATGCTTTAGTCATATTTTCGAAAAAAAAATCTGTGGCGTTTTACATAGCATAACTTATGAGAAAAGCCTAACGATAAAGTGCGAATTTGAACTTTAAAACGACGTAATTTAGCGTAGTGCTAACTTTTTGAGAAAGGTAGCCCAAAGGCTCAGAACCCAGCCACACTAGGATACTGAGAGTTTAGGAATGCCCATGACAGCTTTGTTTTTATATTCAAGTAAACGTTATCTAAGCAGGAACAATGAAAAGATTGCATCAAAACGAAAACGGAAACTATATACTGCAGCTAATGACATTTTCAAAAATTCGAACAGACTCACACGACCGTGAAAACTTTTTGCAAGCATTTGAGAAATCTGAGCCTGAATGCTAATGCTATGTGTAGAGCAAAACAAAATTTAAGCCGTTCCTATAGCTATTTCAAGCGTAAAGCAGTATTCAGTTTTTTGGACACTCGGTATCTATGGAAAGGCAGTCTTTTGAATTTTTGAAATGAATGAGGCAACTAGTGGAGTGTAGTAGAGGAGTATGCTAGGGAATGTTCCTCAAAGATTTTATAATTGCTGACAAGTAGTCAAGCACTTTAGCAAATCAAGGTGGCGCTTAGATAGAGTATTTCCAAAGCTCTTCTTGATATTCTGAGAAAAATTCGTACATTTGCAAAGCAAGGACAAGAAATCTTCGCGAATCATGTGAAATTTTCAAGCAAAGGCAAAAAATTCTTTGCTCTGTCGCTAGTAAAGAAAAAAATTCTCTAAGTTTGCTCTGTAAACACAGAGTCGCTCATCAACGAGGGTGTGGTAAGACTTTCCCTCCTTTGTTGGCAAGATGTTCTTTCAACCTTACCCATAGAAGCCTTCCAGTCTCTCCGATATAAGTGGCACTGCACTCAATATATGTAATCTCGAAAATTACACGGGTCATACCACTGTCAACTTTGGACAACCCGTCTTGAATTCTGTAATAGTTGTCATATAGTCTGTTACGTACTAGCCGCTTCCTGATGTTGTCACTTGGAATATCAACTAAAATGATGTCGTCTTTTAAGTTCGCACGGTTAATGCACCGCCGCACTGCAGCACTAGTTGCGTATTTTCTGTTGGTGCTGGTTGCTTTGAGTAGAAATGGGTGATCCACTGCGTCCTTTTTGGTGCGCGTAACATCATTCGAACAATGTCCAGCGTCCATCTTTGAGATTCCTTCCGTTCTTCTCCTCCTGCGCATACGTTTGTTGCTGTTCTGAGCAGTTACGAATAACAGCTCTTTTAACAGCGATCGGATGTGCAGAACGAACCTTAATTAAGATGTTCTTGGAACTCTCCTTACAATACCATTTTACCCCGCAGCGCCGTAGAACAGTTTGATCTGTACGTTCAAGTACGTTCAAACCCCATCAAGTTACCCTCTATTTCGTATCTGGCTGTCACAGAGTTCTCGGAATATGGTAGATTACTATCGACGTTAGAGAAAACCTTCAAACAACACATGAAAATGGAGATTCCGCCTGGATGGGTAATTTATGGCGCATTGAGTTATCTTAATGAGATTGAGAGGCAGTCGAATTAAAGAGAAACATTCGGGCACAAATAGATAGATGGCATCGAGCTGAGACCAAGTTAGTAAAAAGACTTATTTTAGACAAAAAATTCATCAGCCTTTAGGAAACTGTGCTGCGGAAAGCGAGTTCGCTCCGGAAGGTCCTTGACCACGTGCTCCATTCTCAAAGAGAACGGAGGCTGAGGTGTTCAAGAGCAAGGGGAGTTAGCAAAACAGAACCATTGCAAGGTCAGGGCTCAATGACAGAATTCTTATGGGTTTTCAAGCTACATAATAAAGCCTCCAGTTGAATAAGCAGAGCAAACGGAATTTTCTCACTCAAAAAATAACACGAAAATGGTTTCTATAATACTAAACAAATGAGGAAGTACTAATGTTCTTTTGTGAACAGAGATTGTTTTACGAAAACTTGGCGTGAATTGATAGTACCATGTAAGAAAGCATTGCGATGTAAATTCTGTTGGATTAGAAAAGCACGAAAATGGTTTCTCCTGTTTTTACTGCGCTTCTATTCCCCAATGAATGACTGACTTAACGAGGAAAAGTTGACGTGTTGATGCAAAAATAAAGAGTAAAACTGCATTGATGAAAGGGCTCAATGTACTGCACATATTTCTAGTGTGTGAGAAGCGTTGAGTTCAAAAGCGCGTATCTGAGGATGAGTTATATGTGATAAAGTTGGAAAGAGCTCCAAATGCCACAATTGCGTAATAGACTGATATTCCATATCACTAAAAGCTGAGAGAAAACATGAGAATTCTCTACCTCATATTTTGTCAGCTTTTTTCAAGAACACTCTTTTTGCAGTAGTCTTGCTGAATTAGATAGATACAGTTGCGTTAACTATGGTATAAAGAGCTGGTGGAAGCTCCAAAAAGAAGTGAACATAATTTACGAAAGGACTTTGAAGTGTCCCATGAGTAAAATGCGGTTTTACCCAAGCGGAAGTAATGCTTGCACTTAGGGGATTAGTGTTTGTTAAAATTCTTTTGCTTGGAAACAGGAGCCCCGGAGAGTTTTCTGTAGCTCGGAAGCAACTGGAAGACTGAAGATTCGCTCACCTTTGCTTATAAGAAGTCAGCCGAACAATAGGCGTGGTTTTACTGGAAGTATATGTAGCTCGTAAGCCACTCTCAGTAGGTTCCCCTGACTATTCCGAACCATCCGTAAAGTGCAAATAGTGTGACACTTTTCGATTTGGAAAGAAATAATTCTCTCATTTTGTGTCGTCCCAAGTTAGAAAGGGAAAGAATGGACGCCCTATATTTGATAAGAACTCATATTCTGCGCTTTTGGGCATGAAAAGTGGGACTAGTTTGTGATAATTTGATAAGATTAGCAGCATTTGTCGATGTAATGTGAACAACGCCGGTATCTGTTGACCTTTGAAGATAATGTATTAGGTTGTTGCAAAAATAATGTCCACTTTTCTAGGCCTATTTTCCGAACAACTTTATTCCTTCAAAATTTTTTTAATATGCATTCTGCATACGTTTGGAAAGCTTTCTTCATGTACTTTCTAACAGTGGTAAAACGAAGCTTCTATCTCATTCGTGAGAATTTCACCAGCATATCACACAGCGGCACTCAAAATCGAAAATTAATTGCTTCAACTCCCTTGCCCACTTCGCTCATTTCTGTATGCTTGAGGTCAGGACATCTTTCCTACAATTTTGGCAGAAAAGCTTAGTTATTCAGTGTATGAAGAACTTGAAATTTTCATAGTTTGGGACTTCGTGGCTTACCAGAAATAGGCACAAAAAATGGACAAATTTGAACTTCTATCTCTTCTTCTGGCAGAACTCCTTCTTTGAAGTCTTTTCTAAGCAGACGTATACTACTGGCTTGCGTCTACAAAATAGGCTGATTAGCAGCCAACGGAACAAAACTTGAAGGGAGTTGTAATCTCTCAAAGTCGAGGTTTTCAAAAGAAAAACCTTCGGTTTCTTGAGGCATGGTTTTCTTTCCGTTTGCGATATCAGTAAGCGCAGGTGCGCGTCAGGTTAGGAAAGGTTTACTGCTTCATATGGTTTTAATTACATTCAAAAATATGAAGAATGTACAAAGTCATAGCCATTCAAATTAAAGCTATACAAAACGGATATTACTTTTGCAACAATCTAATACTTGGGCGAGATGAAGGCGGCGTAGACGCATAACACCACACCTCTCAATGGCTCCTTTCTTGAATATTTCGGTCAGCTGGCTGGTTTCTCGTTTGTACGTGGTGGTGATACTTGGTCTAAAAATCTAAACAGCACTTAGCAGCTCAGCCGTAGGGGGTAATGGCGGTTAGCAGCGGACCAAAGCCTGACCACCGATGCCAGGTTTCGGAGTCTGGTATCAATCATTTGAGTGGTATTGCTTATCATGTATGTGTCATGTTTTTGTGGCAATTGCTGACTTCTTGTAAATCGGCAAGGTGACCTTGTGTTCTGTGGCCGCTAATAAAACATGAAAATCACGAGATTCTGCGAGGTTTGCATGTTCAGCAGAAAATATGCTACCTCAAATGATTATGTAGTAACCTTATCGAAGAACTTTCACCTAAATCTACTACCACATTTCAAATTTCAGTGCTTTTTACCAACATTGTTACTTCATCTCGCAAATGGTCTCTCCAAAGAGAGCACAACTAAGTTAAAGGCACCGTCCACTCTGAATTGGGGGTTTTGAGCTTTTGGCAGCATATGCTAGTAGGGCCCCCTATCAAACCAATGCCCAACTCGCGGCACAAAATGTCGCTTCGGAAGCGAAAAAATCGTTCCGGAATAACGAAGATGCGCGAGAACTCCCATTCATGCTCCCCCATTTGTGCGCGACCATCCAATCACCGTTCCGGAAAGCCGCCCTGTGATTTCTCCGAAACGGGAATGTCGGGATTCTCGAATTCTCGTAATCAGGGGCATGAGAAGGCCCTGAAACGACATAAACCTGGAAGTCGAGAATCTGGGTGGATGGTGCCTTTAACGTAGTGCGGAAACTAAGCTGTGACTGTTCCTATTCTACGTTTAGAGTTACACAAGTGCCGAAGTTGTACCAGCAGTGCCGGAACCTATGTGCACGCTACAATCGAATTCCTCTACTGCGCTTTCACGGCCGACTTGGCGCTGGAACGGGTTAGGCGTTGGCACAGGCAACTCTATGCGCAGGCTCATAAGAGAATTTTTCTTGATTGTGGTTGTTTTCCACCTGCAGTAATTCAAGTTCTACTTGATAACACTGTTCGAATCAAAGCAGCCTCATAAGGGTCATTCCTTTATTGTGATTGTTTTCATAATTGAAACAGATTCTGTGGATACAGTAGCATTTTGAGTTACATATACAATGCTGAAAGGTTTACTTAGCAGTTAGCAAAAGTTCATGCAAACTTTGTATAAAAAAGATAGTCTTGCCTCCCCAATTCTGAGGTAACTTTGCCGTCCACTCCGCCCTTATTCAGAAGCTTAATAAAAGATGTCGTTCCATCGCAATCTGCGATATCAGTAAGAAGAGATTTTGAGTTAGAACTGGAAGAGATAAGTATGCTGATGGAAAAACTTCATTACAAAACCATCTTATTATAGTAGTACCCGATTAATGAGATTGTCCCGGCATTTAGAGCAGACCACCGGATGAGAGCCATTATGTCCATATTCATATATTATTATTGACTTGATGGTATCTTAAGCTATAGATCGAATCCTTCAACTTACTAATGACTTGGTAAATTTATAGGCTGTTCTTGGATTTCTCTCTGCAAAAAGTACATGCAATGGCAGCTTTTTTGGACAAAAAACGTCCAACTACAAGCATTGAATCTAAACACTGCAGTTTGTAATCTCAAAAGGAGATTGAAGCTGAGGTTTTTTGACCTTGAATCTTTCATTACTTATTTGTATGTGAAATAAAAACGTCAGCATATATTGTAATTCTCATGAAAAGCGATTTGATAGAGACGTAAGTGAATGGTGAAGGCATTATGACAGCACATACGTGGTGAAAAAGTGCATCTTTTGATAGTAATATTTGTACCAATTATATTGCATTTGAATTTGAGTAAAAAAAATGAAGCAAATACTCTTACTTAATTTTTATCTTTTAGCATGACTAGTGAACCTTACGACGACCAAACCTTTTAGGCACAAAGTAGCTCAACAGGTGCCCCACACGCATATCGGGTAGGCGTACAGATAGTCTAACTACACCTCGCGGTGTTAAGAGCTTGCAATGTTTCTCGAGAACTCCCCTTGCTTTGAAGATGAAAAGAAGAAACCAGAAAGTTCTGCATAGATAAAAAAAGAATACAACGACGCAAATCAAAGCCCATTAACAAATTAGTCAGTGAATTTAGAATGTCACCACTAATTTGCAAACCACCATGACAAGCAAGCATTGGCGAAGAGCAAGCACAACTTATGCATGAGAGAGTAACTGCGCCAGTCCACCAGTAGAAAACTCGCGGAACCGAGCCGGACTTCGCGGTACAAATCATCAGGGACTATATTGTGTTTTTTACAAACGCGGTCATTTGGTGGCCGTCATATCAGATGTTTTCTTACAGAAATGACGAGATTTGTGTTCTCTTGTATTTTCATAGAGGAACAAAAAACTTTTTAAAAACTTCGTAAATACCTAGTATAATGTTAGTAATGAATCTTCGTTTTATCCCTTTCCTCAAACAGAGTTTTGAAATTGTAGGCTCTCCTGGAACTTTTAAATAAGGAGAGAGGGCCTAGAATGTATTCGGAATTTTTGAAAAAAGTATAATTCATTTTCTCCTCTTGAAATTTTTTCCTTTATTTAGACGATCGGTGAGATCATTTCCAGTAACGTTTGTTTTCACTTTAATATTGTTAATGACAAGTATATCGTTGTATCAATTTCTTTTACATCTCGGTGCGATTATTGAGAATGAGCTGATTAGGTAGAGGGAAAGCAGATGACCAAAATTGATATTGATTAATTGAGATAAGGTAAATAGAGTATGCACATTTATAAATAAATGAGCAATTAGCTAAGGAAATTTTAGAAATGATTATGCATAACTAAACACCCGGAAAGTGGGATCTATTTTGAGAGACACCTAGCTTATCCCTTACGCTGTCAAAATTGCACTCACTGGCACTCATTTAGCTGACTGCGGATGAGCTAAAGTGTATTTGGGAATTCATCTTTGGTCCGGAAAGCGAAGCAACAACGACCGGCGTATGAGCAGTGTTGGGCGGTAATTGGATATGAGGACAATGGAATTCGGTTAGTTATGGGCCGTTTGCATTTGCAAGAATTTCACGCCCATCTGCCAACTCCTCCCTCTTTAATTGGCTGTCAGAAATTGAGAAAAAGCTGTATGAATGATAAGTACCAAGGTTTATGTATAATAAGTCTGTCAAGCTAGGCTTGAAGAGTGGGGAAAGCATTTGCACGAATTTGGAGTCAGCTTGTTTTAACTCGTCACTATCGCTTTGGAGCTGTCTCTCAGCGGTCGAGAAGAAGCTAGAAGGATGACCAAGAAGGTTTATATATACTAGGAATGTCCGTAGGTAAGGAGGTTCTGAATTCGCGGAATTGAGATTGAAGTCAAAAAACGAAACAAAGGAAAATTCCCTGTTCAAACGGCTTTGTGACGATTTAAGAGAAGACGGGGGGGGGGGGCGGGAGGAATATACCTGAATTTTCAAGCATTTTTCTTTGTGGTTACAAATAGCTGGCTTGCCTTTTGCAAATCTCTTTGAATCACGCACAAAAATTACTTTGTTTTTTTAGTTTAAGGCAAGACAAACTTAGCTTCGAAGACTACATTTGAAAATGATGAGATCCAAGAGGAGAGTTTTTACTTGTGCTCGAAATATCACCCCGTTCAATAGAGCCTGATTTGACACCAGAAAGGTAAACTCATTTTTCCTTCACACCTCCGCAACTGCAGTAGAAATGTCAGTGAAATGAAACATGCTAAAGAACCAGCACCGCGCTTACTCCATAAAACCTTAGATGGATACAATTATGCCACATAAAATGTGGAACTTTGATGCTCCATCTATGGCGATGAAAGGAAGTGTGTAAAAAGGAAGAGGGAAAATTAATAGAACTATAACCATGTACATGGTCTATTCCGAAAAGAGACCATACAATGAATTTTTTGCGAGGAAAAAATGCGAAAGAACACCTTCAAGAAATGAATTTTTACCAGTTGCTATGCTATGGGTGACGAGTGACGTAGCGGTATGAGGCGCTGCTATGAACAGATCGGACGTAGGTTCGATCCCCGCCCCTGGGCCAACCAAGCCCTCTGCCCTCCGGAGCCGATAAAGTGGTACCAGAGTAATCTGGTAGGGTAAAAGTACTGATTTGGTAAACAGCTGACCACCGCAATTCACTGCAATATGCTCGCACGCAAACGATTGCCTCTTCGACTGTGAAGAAGTAAGCGTTCAACGCATGACCGCACAGGGCATGAAGACGTCGAACCCTTTATCCTATATCAATCCCAATCGCCACTGTAACACGTATCCTGGGAAGCCGTTGATTACGTAGTTTGTCTAAAAAGAACAGATGTTTTTATGAGCGCAGTGTATTATAGCGAAATGGAGATTACCATTGAATTTCAAGGCCCGAGAGACAGAATTTTTGAAGATTCAAACAGATGAAGTCGGAGAAACGTTTACCGAAAATACCAGGCGCGAAACCGAATAGCGAAAGCGATGGACAGAATATTTCGAAAACTAAAGCTTAACGAATTGTGACTTTCAATCGGAGTCCCGAGAGGTTGCAAATGGGTTTTTTGCCGGCGAAAAATTCTTGCACATCTTTTCAAGCATAATGGAAACGACTATATGTTCCAAGGTATTACGATGTCTATTCTGTCATAGCAGTAAAGCATTAAAACAGTTTTTACCGTTTTTAGTGCGGCAGTCCCTAATGAATGGCTGACTTAACGAGGTTGTAAAATTTGATGTGTCGATGCACAGAAGAGAGGGAGAAAAAGTACAAAAACTACACTCTTGATGAAGGGAAGAAATGTACTGAACGGATTATAGCGGGAAGCTTTGAGTATAAAAGCGTATTTGAAAATGATTTAGAAATTGTAAAGTTAAAAAAATCTTCAAGTGCCTAGTTCCGTCATATTGAAGAAGTACAGGCTAAATCACTCATTATGTTTTCTGCCGAGACAAAGATCTATAAGAAGCTATAACTCTCTGAGGAAGTCTACATGGCTCAAAGATGGACCCTTGCGAAATAGTATCAAGTCATAGTATCCTGTCATAGAGCTTGACCAGCATGGATGTTCTGAAGGGGAGGTCTCGACGAGATATCGAAGTTGTTTTCTGAAATTTTCAAAGCTGAAGTATGAAACTTTGGGTAGTTTAAATTCGAATCCCGAAAGCTAAGAGTGCCAAGTAGGTGCAAACATCTGGAAGCTGTGAAAAGCGAAGTAAAGAAAGCTGCTGAGTGTTAGATGGCTGTCAACATGTTGTCAGCGATGCATTTGGGGAGAAGAACAAGGGACTAAATACGCGCGTAAAAAAACAGGCAACTAGGCTCTATATAAGTTTTCAACCCGACAGCAGCATTTTGGGCTTGCTTTCCGCGAACAACTAGCTGTTTCTACACCGTAAAAATCATGATTTAAAGGAAGTCAAACGGATGTGGTAATCCCTAGTTCGTGGGAAGACACCCAATCTTCCAAGCTTTGGGGATATCTTCAAAGTGCATTTTCAAGAGCGCTTTATAGCGGTATTTTTTTGAATAAGATGGATACAACTGGCGCAAGTATGAAGAGCTGAACAGCGCCAAAAAAACGGCTGAACATAATTTACGAAAAGACTTTGAAGTGTCCCATGGGAGAAAGGCTATTCTACCCAAGCGGAAGCGTTGCTGGTAGGAACGGGGGCGTCAATGTTAAAGTACTGGTAAAGTGAGAAGCTCCAGAATATTCCTGATGAATGGGAAACGCGAAGAGAATGAGACTATTTTCGTAAGATTACTGATATGGCTAACCAGGAATTAGACGCTGCATCGTACGTTACAATATCATTATAAAAGAGCACTGCGTAATGCACGTCTCTTGCACTTGAGAAAAGGCAAAAACCAGGACTTCTGAGAGTGAAATTGTCCTTCTTGCGATAGTTTCCATAACTGATTCATTTGAAAACGCAGCACTTGTAACCTTTGATTCAGCTGGCTTGGCGGCTGGAAGGCGGGGCTGACCTAATTGAGGCCGCTCGCACCCGCAACGCAGTCTGCATTTTCCTGCGCGCGTGCTCTCTGATCATTTAGCCTTATAGGTCACGAAGCCCCGCCTTCCAGCCGCCAAGCAAGTTAATCAAAAGGTACACAAAGAAATCAAGAACGGTTTTCACCAAAAATGGTATGAAGATGAAGGCAAAAATTGGGTCACTTTTGCAATCCAATAAGCATAAAAATCAGCCGTATATAAGAGTACGTCGAATTTAGAGCCGGACTGAAGTTGGAAAAAGTTTAGCCAAAGTCGCCAGAGCTGCACATTGAGACTTTGAAACATTCAAGTAATTACGAAGTTGCCATTGTTTCCATGGTTATGTATGTAGAAATGTTAGACAAAGGTCAAGGGTTTTTCTTTGTTTTCTAAGGAACGAATAACTGGATAGAAGCACTCTAGGGATGGAGAAGCCATAAATCAAAAACACATAGGGGCTGAACTCCAAAAGGATTTGAAAAAAAATATTTTCAATTTCAGAAAGCTCTGAACTACTCTGTGGTATTCAAGGTTCTAATCAGCAAATAGTAGAGATCTTCGTGTATGATTCAATATTAGCTTTGAGATTCCCACATCAAGAAAATTTGCTGTTTACACAGAACGGAAAAAAATGAGTGATGAGGGTAATTACGCTACTTCAATCCCGCTCTTGCAATAGCTACAGAAAAAAGCTTGATTCAAACCACCTCAATGATGATATTTCATGCAAAATGGGAAGAGGTGTGCTAGAGAGAAAATCCTATTAAGTGACTCATATCACTATAGTAGAGACCGATTTATAATGGAAAAATTCTCCATCGTTAGTGTAGATCACCGGATGAGAGCCGTCCATATGAAGTCGTGCTATTACTGAATTTTATACAGATGTGTTTAGGAATTTTGGACACGTGAAGATTCAAAAATGATCTGGGCATCTATCATAGGTTTGGTGCTTTTGCCCATAAGATGGCGTAGATGGTGAGATATTTTTGCTGATAAGATTGCGAAAACCATATGAGCAAGTTAACGGTCTATTTGCTGCCGTTTTCTAATGACAAAAAGAGCAAGAAAATTTCGTACATTGAAATTGGAAGTTTAAACGTTTACTCACTCATTTCAACTAACATGTAACACTTTTTGAATGTTGTAAAAAGATTATCTCACAGTGTGATAATTTAGAGAATCTTGATGGAGTGAGAGAGTGATATGGAGGAAGCTCTATACTTGTAGAAACACACTTGAATAGTTTATAAAAATTGCAACGACTATTGCATATGCTTCAAGTCTGACTAGAAAAAATACTTCTACCCAGCATTTTTAGCTTATGCTTAGCTGGAAGTACCCATTAACGCAACAGAAGAAGGAAATTTTAGAGTTGTATAAATGATTCCAATATTGCAATTGAGCTACAGCAGGACATACTAAGGCGGAAGTCTTCAGCATTGTTGTTCTTTACACACATATGTTGCAGATAAAAGTACAATTTAGATTTAGTGATTGAAAAAAATTATAAATAAAATTTAGTGATTCAAATACGACTAAAGCCAAAGCCGGATGTATTTCAGTGCGAAGAGTTCGCAATAACACTTCCCATGCTGACCGAACGCTTCGAAGAAGTAAGGGACCGAGAACTTCAGATACAATAACAAGAGTGCAGCAATGCAAAAGCGAAGCATTAACAATTTAGTTGATAAAACCAGAATGTCACCAATAATTCTCACGATTACCACGACAAATGTTGAAGGTGAGCACTGCCGAAGTGCAAGCCAGCTTATGCAAAAAAGAGTAACTGCGCCCGTTAAAAAACTGCAAAACCGAGCTAGACTATGCGGGGTAAAAGCCATTACTGACTTTAATGCTTTTCACATTTAGGCCTTTCTAATGGACGTAAAATGTGAAATGGAAATGACGAGACTGAGTCTGTCTGCATTTTATAAGTTAGAATGATGATGGTGATGATGAGGAAGGAAGGCGTTCGGGGACAAGGAACAGTACAAATTTATCCTAATTCACACATATAGTATATTGCAAACGTAGTCATGAATTTCCCCGCTTTTTCCGTTTACGGACTCAGTATTTTTTTTCAGAAGCATCACACTAACCCCTTAAGGTGTAAAATTGCACTCACTAGCGCTTACACGGAATAGTCACGTGTAGATGAGCTAGAGTGCATCCTTATAGTCATTCTCGGTCCGGAAAGCGAAGCAATGACGACCGTAGGTATTAGCAGTGTTGGGAGGTAATTGGATATGAGGAACGATGGCATTTGGTTAGTTGGGGCCGTTTGCATTCGCGCGAATCCAACGCCAGCTTGATCTCAACTCCTCTCCCCCCTTCCCCCCGCTTTCAACACCCCACTTGGATTCTTGCAGTGATTGTGGAATTTAGTAATAACATTTATTATATCTATCATATTTTGCAAAAACAAAAATTTCTAATTTTTCAAATAAGAAATCGTACACGTCAAAACGAAACTAAAAGGCGAACTCAAAAAGCATAAAAAAGTAATTATTTCAGATACTTTGCAAGCGCTACGCAATTTTGGAAATGAAAAGGCTAATGGCTACTTTTTGCTGGAAATATTCTCTCTGCTTCAACAATGCACATTTCAACACCCCAGTGGTAGATTTTTTGCCTACACCTCCGTTCTGCATTGGAAATGTCAATGAACAGCAGTGAAGGCTGTAAATGTTCAAAGAATTATCGCAGCAGTGAAATCACATGACAACAATTCGAAACATGAGATGTGATCCTAATGTAACATCTATAGCTGAAATGAACGGTGAGGGTGGACGGCGGGGAAGGGGAGGCGAAAAGGACGGGCGGTTTCAATAGTCTTACCCTACCTTGAAAAAACTGGCAGCTACTACAATTTAGGATAGCTCGTTGCTCCTGCAAGGCTCATCAGACTTTGGAAATGTAATTTTTGAAATCTTCTTATGTTATTCAGGCGGTATCGTAAATTCAGTAAGAAGGTTCCATAGAATTTGTAATTGAATGGAGAAGCTCAATGCTCAATACACAGAGAAAGAGCTAAATATAAAAGAGAAAAAGCTAAATATAAAATGCAAGCGTCAGCTCCCTATGTATTATGCTGTGTGATTTTTGATAAACATACTCGCAACTATTATGTGACTATTACTAATATGTGCTAAAGAATCCAAAAATAAATAAAAATTAGCACTACTACAGAAAATTGAGAAGAAAAAAGAAATTTGTGAGATTATGATTTTACTATCACTTTCGCGTCAAAAACCGACCGCTTCCAAAGGCTAGTATCTTTCAAATATTGCAATCCCATTAGCCAATAAGGACGTGAGAAGCGTTAATGCAGGCCTGGAAATATGCTGCTTGTACTTGATGGCAAGGTGTGATGCGCTAGCGAAATGGCTTGTCAGCGGGTGGTCCAAGAATAGAACAATGTTTTTAATAGTTTAGAAGCAGATTTGGTACCTTCTACAAAACAGAATGCACAGCTTTCAAAACTTTGCTGAAGTGTATAACTTTAGCGTTATGGCTCATCCAAGGATTCATACTCCAGGGTTCAAGACAATGATTCCGCAAGAGGGCTTATTCACATGATTTCAGTCACTTTTTTGAACAAATGCTCCTCCAGAGGCACGAAGAAAAGGATATATGAGTTTTCATTATGAGAACAGAAGGATATGTTTTGTGGAACCTGCAATAAAAGGTATTTTCAGAAACTGCACAAAGGGTAGTGCAAAACAAAATTCCAGCAGGTTCTCATAGCTATAGAGTTTTAAGCGTAAAAGGCAGCATTCGATTTTTCCTTAAACACGTGGCATTACTTGAGAAAAGGCATTTGCTTTTTTCTAAATGATAAAATTGCGGGGTATATGACACAGCAATGTACTCGAGGAGAAAACACTTAAATTAGTAAATAACAAGTTTTGGAGATAGATACAGATACACAAACAAAACAGTAAAAATAGAGAATCTTCTCCGATGCTCATGAGTTTTGTGCCGTAAAGTTGATTATTAATGAGTTTCTCCGAGCACACCGATGGGTTTGATGGGATCGTACTCGAGCACATGTTTAAAGATTGGGTTAGGTAACAAACGCACCATTCGTCGAAAAACTGCTAAAAGAATGCATATTTTTAGACCGTAGGATATTCACTTTATAGGAGACTATGCGCAGTTGGCGACGTCGGCTGTGGGTGTCCTTAATTATGTCCGTTCTCAAAAGAAAACTTGGCGAAAGCAGAAACTGTTTTTTTGGGAAAGATAAGATATGAACAAAACGGCTATAAATCTCCGAGCAAGTCTTATATGGCTCAAATGAAAAACAACTCTTAGCGTTCATAGCCAATCGTGATAAAGCTCTACTAGTTCGGACCTTCGAAAGTCAAGCAGTTGAAGATACCAAAATGAATGGCCGAACGCTTCAGTTCTGAATGATTTGAACTTTAGGTACCTCAACTTTCAAGCTGGAAACCTGAAACTGCCATGTAGGTGCAAAATCTTAACAGCTGTGAAAACCGAAAAAAGGGAACTGCGAATGAATCGTAGGGGTCGTCAACATGTTGTCAGCGATGCATTTGGGTGAGAAGAACGGAAGAGCTCAAAAGCGTGGCGACGGAAACAACAGAGGCGAGATTTCAACAGCTTCGAAAAATATGCCAGGCTCTGTATACCATATGTTCGCAATCCGATAGCAGCATTATGCCTGCTTTTATAGTGAGCAGTTAGAAAAACCTTGGAGAAGTCAAATAGATATGGTAACCACATGCCACAGAAAGTCGTAAACATCCGACATTCCAACTTTTAGAATATTCTAAAACTACATTTTTAAGAAACCTCTTGGCATTCTTTGAATAAGATAGATACTGCTGCCGCAAATATGAAGAACTAAGAAGCGTCAAAAAGGTAACATAACTCACGAAAAGACTTTGAAGTATCCCATGGGAGAAAGGCTATTGTGTCCAAACGGAAGCGTTGCTGGTAGCGGAGACGTTAGCGTTAAAATACTGGCTTTTGAGAAGCAAAATGCTCTAAAAAGTTTCTGATGACTCGGACACCAAATGACTATTCTCGCAAGATTAACTGACATGTAGCTAACCAAGAACTAGCGCTGCGCTTTTGCATGCATAGCATTCACTCTTACTCCAAATTCAAGGAAAACATTAAATTGCCGTTTCTTATTTGTAATGTGATGAACATTACTTGTAACCAAAGTTTGTTTTGGAGGTCTTCGAGGCTTTGAAGGTTTAGTTTTTTTAACTTATGTTTTACGCACGGAAGCGAGTCGCGGGATTAACGTGTATCGGTTGATATAATAAGAAACGTTGATTTGATGTCGCAAGCGCCGTAATTTGTTGCATAAAAAGATGGTCTACTCGACAAAGGTAGAAGTATTGGAGTCGTGGATGAGTTCAAATATGATTTGGAAAAATGGGTGCCATTATTGCTATTTTGCTATCAAATGAGTAAAAATAATCAGCTTTATATAAAAGTCGAACCTATTCCCGGATTGAAGTTTGAAAAACTTTAGCCGAAGTCAACAGAGCTACACAATGAAAGTTTTGAAGTGTCCGAGTGTTCGCGAAGTTGCCAATGTTTCCATGGCTATGTAGGTATGTAGGAATTTGGAAAAGGTTAAGAGTTTTTGTTCTTTAAGGAACGTATAACGAATAACCAGAAAGAAGCACTCTAGGGATAGAATGTAAGCCATAAATCAAAAGCGCATTCTTGGGGAGGAATTCAAATATGATTTGTAAATAAAACATTCTTAATTTCAGAAGACTCTAAACTACTTTTATGGTTTTCAAAGTTCTAATTGGCATATAGTAAAGATCTTCCGTATCTCATCATTAGCCTTGAGACTCCAATTTTGGGAAAGTTAGCTGTTTACGTTGAATGGAAAAACTTAGTGAAGGGATGATTTTGATGTCACTCGCCGCTTTTGCAATATCAGCAAGCTAAAAAGAAACTACCTTGAAAATGATAGTTTAGGCAAATTGGGAAGAGCTGTGCCAGTGAGAAAAGCTTATTAAGTGATTCATATAGCTTTAGTAGGGACAGGGACCGATTTATGATGGAAAATTCTCGATTGTTAGCGTAAACCATCGGGTGAGAGTTATGTTCATAAGTACATTCTTTGTTACTGATTTTTTATACAGATATGAATAGAAATCTTGGCTAAAATGATTCAAAAATAGTGTTTTTGCTTGAAAGGTAAAGTATCTTTAAGTAAAGTATCTTAACTGGTAAAAATTTTAGAATAATAAAGTGTTTACTTATTGTGTTTTCAGCGTTCGAGAGAACACAAAAAATTCTTATAGTTGAGATTAGAAATCTTGAACGTCTATTCTTTTATTTTAAGCGCATAGCAATCTCTAAACGTTGTAGATTAATGTCATCAGTACGATAGTGAATCTTGATGGAGTAAGTGAAAGTGATATGGAGAAAGCTAATATATAACGGTAAAGATATACTCAATATTATGCTTTGGAAATCTGCAGCAATTATTTAAAGAAATCTGAGTAGAAATTTGGCTGATGGAAGTACCCCTTGAAGTACCCGTTAACGCAACAGAGGAAGAGTTTTGAAGCTGTACAAAGCCTTCAAATGTGACAATCAAGCTGTAGTAGGATATACTAGAGCGAAAATCTCTAGCATTGTCTTCACATACATACTTGTAGAAAGAAATGTGGACGATTTCAATACGATCAAAGAAAAAGCAGGATGTTTTTCCAGTGCTGAGAGTTCGCAATGACCCTTCGCCTATGCTTGCTGACCCAAACTTCGAAAATGTAAGTAAGGGACCGAGAACTTCGTGCAAAAGCATTAAATTACATGATAAAGCCAGAATGTCACCAATAGCTTTCACGACTACCAAGGCAAGCATTGAATTTGAGCACTGGCGAAGAGCAAGCCAGATTATGCATGAAAGAACAACTGCGTTCGTTCACAAATGGAAAAACCCGCAAGCGAGACTATGCGGAGGAAAAGTCATTGGCAGCTTAAATTTGCTTCCCTCAACTGTCTTTCCAATGGTTGTAAAATTGATGGATAGGATGTTTTCTGACAGAAATGACGAGACTAGAACTAGTTGTGCTTTCAGGAAGTGCGGTGATCAATAGAAGGGGTGCAGATGGCTTAATATTCGTAAAACATGCAGATAATTGAAATAGACGTCGAATGCTGGTTTGTTTTATAAATAGTCAGTTGCACAACTATATCTAAATGAGCATAATGAGCAATAAACTGCAAAATAGACTATAAATATTGTTAAAAAACATAATAAGTTTATAAATAAATAAATCAGTGTGATATGCGACATTACCCCATCACCTGTGGCGTACCCGGGATCTCGACTCGGGGGGGGGGACAAAAAAAAATTTCAAAGAAGGTGCATGGCGTTAGCCAATGCGCTGAACATGACCTACAAAAACATTTTGAAGTGTCCTATGGGAGAAATGTTATTCCACCCAGGACATGATAAGAAGGAGAGGAAGGTATAGGTATAACGATTACGATTCATGCTTGGTAGAAAACATAGAAAATTCCGAGGTTTTAAGCAAGTTAAAGCAAAACTAAAAGGCGCACTCAAATAAGTTCGAAAAGAGATACGTCGCAGATGCTTTGAGGTTAAGAAACTGAAAAAGTCTAGTCTGGCTTGTCTTTGCTAGAAATGTCCTATTTTTTTGATAGAGCATATTTTGACGCTTCTATGGGAAATCTGCTTTGCTCATACCTGTAGAGAAAAGATACAATGAACAACATAGCGTGACAATTGTGAAAATCACCACAACAGTTTCATGAAAGTTCACATGGGAACAAATTTGAGAAATGAAGTGAGAAATTTTGGTGAACCCAAACATGTATGATAAATTGTATATCATAGCAAAGACCATATGTATATCTCTATATACATAAAACTCAAAAATTGTCTATTTGGAGGGTATGTGCTTTATAGAAACGCCCACGGTTAAACCGATTGAGCTGAGACTTTGTACACCAATGTTTTTTTTACCCTTGAGACGGCTTTAGGCTACTTTTCGCGAAAATTCGTTGGGTCCTTTTATCAATTTATTGATTTGTTTACTGACTCCTAGGAAAATTGAAGCTCGCAGTCACTATCAAGTCATTTTATCATAGTCATGTGAACGAAGACGGTAAATCTCATTTTTACTCGGTGGTTAGGCAGCATTCGGTGACTCTACGTGAGTCGCTTGGTGGACTCCTCTATCCTTAAAGGTGTTGTGGCACGTTGCATTCTGTGCAGGAGAGGAGAGCAAAGCGAGGTGGCCGGGAAGAAGTGAAGCGCAAGACAGCGGAGAGGTAAGTCCTGCCATTTCACTCGGGAATGTATACCGCCTGACGGTTTGGCTAACCAGTTTCGTGTGAAACTGGGTATGCCAGCTATCATTACTTATAATAACAGGCTAAGGATGTTTACGTGACTTTGTGTGTCTGTGTGTCTGTGTGTGTGAGAGTGTGTCTGTTACGAAATTCGTAGAGCGTGCTCCAGCCAACCTCCTAGGCTCAAATTTTGCACAGCGCATGCTACCCGCATGAAAGTCCAACCTGCAAAAGCACGAGCAGATTCGTTGAGTGGATCCCTCAGAAACTGCGCGTCAAACGGATCCCCTTTGCATTTGGACCGCAAAATTGGGTCCGTAATCCCACTTTTCTCAGGGTCGTGGATGTTTTTGCCAAGTAAATGTGCAGGCCATGAACTTAGGCTCAAAAAAGTGATCAAAAGTCCATTACTTTACAAGAACGGCGTCAAAAAGTATTACTTGCGTAAATGGTCAATTTGCCAAGGTTTTCCCAGACCATTTGACAAGATTTTTACACAAAGATGTAGCTCACGGTGACTACTGTTCTTATTGCAACTGTAAAGACCATAAGAAAATCAAAAACCTATAAAAAATTTGCACCTGTTTTCCTGCAGAAAGTCTCATCCACGCGAAATGACCGATTTCACATAAAAAAGCCTTCGGAATGAGTAACTGTTTACATTTCGTTCGTGATAGTCGGCATTGCTTGGTGAGTTCCAATGCCATCATTATGCGAGAATGAGTAGGGCCTAGATATAGAGCCATTGCGAGCCTCTGCGAAGCAGAGGTGACGCACTGGTAACTATAAGGAGGGAGAGGGCTTGCAGTGGTGAACAATGGCCCGGCTTATTATATTACCAGTTGACTTTCCCGGCCTGGACCGGGAAAGTCAACTGGTAATATAATAAGCCGCTTGATATGAGGCTGTGTGGAGTTTGTCCGTTACGAAAATACAGTAAGGAATGATTTACATTGCTCGAAGCATGTGAGAGTAGCACGAAAGGGGAGGTTCATTTTCATTGGGGATTGCTTACTGGACTGACAAATAATGCACCTCCACGTAAGTTTCATCTTTCCAAAACGGCTAGTGCGTGCCTCTGCGAAACAGAGGTAACGCGCTGGTATGTATATAATATAGCAGTGCAGCAAAATGCATTTTCAGGAACTTGAACTGACTAATGCACTCAAAAGCTCCTTGAAAGGGCAGAGAAATCTGACCTGATGCTAAAAAGAAAGAAAAATGCAGAGCAAGTCTAATCCAGTTCCATAGCTATAAAATTTCAAACAGCATTTAGCTTTTTGAGCACGTGATCTACTAGAGAGAAGGCAATATTTTTTCAAATGGTGAAGTTGTTCTAGAGCATATGACTCACAATCAGATGTAATATGCTGCAGTAATCTTATGATCACAGGTGATAAAATTGGAGATTCTGCTCCGCTTGACCATGATTTTGGGCCGTAGAGCTGGACCAGTAATATACTTCGATAGATAGGTGGTTTGATAAAAACGTACTCAGACACGAGTCGATATATGGCGTCAAGTAGGGAAAGCAAGTACATACGCAACGTATTAGGCCGTTCCATAAGTTCGTAGCTTTTTCATTTTTGCCGTCGTTTTCTGGTGAAGCAGTTGGTTTACGGCAATATATTTGGTATTATTCGAAAGAACCAAATTTGCTCTACAAAACCTACTTTTTATTTTCGAAGCAGTTCTAATGATCTTTGGTTTGTAACTTTTGAAAGTAGAGTTTTTTGAGTGGCAGAAAATAGTGATTTCGACAGCTGTACTTTTCGCATTTCTTTCATATCCTACAAATCTTTCTCTGCATATACAGTCGGAGTAGCTAGCAGCAAGCAAGACTGATGTGCTGACACGATGGTGTCCAGCCAATATGCTAAGAACTGTTTGAACAAAGTCTCAAAAGTTGCTGTCTTTGAATACTGCAGCTTGAGTTTTACGCGTCGTTTCGTAACAAAATGTTCTCGTCCTGCTATCAAGCCTTGAGCGATGAGCAGCTTTGTCTAAGTGGTGCAAAAGTTTGAGTTAAGCGCCGATCAGTGATTTTACGCTTCCCAAGAAAAATTTCGACTTAGAAAACTCATTCATTCTCGAAAAACACAAAGCATCTACACATAGTGTAAAAGTGCGCTTTATCTTTCTCTTAGCGTCCACTTTGACAAGAAGTTTACTTCTATGTGCATCACAGTTTGGTAAATAGTCGTTTCTCATCACTCATAACAATTTCAAATGGAAAATCCCCTTTGGTGATTTCCGTATATAGGGTCAAAGATGCAGGTGTCGAAAACGTCATTTTTTACTATACAAAAGAATTTGTTTTGAGCAATACAAAGCGAAGGTCATTGGGTTTACTTCGAAAATAAAGCACAAATCTCGTAGAGCAAAATTGGCTCTTTCGAACAGCACAGATACTTTGCCGTAAACTAACCGCTTCTCCAGAAAACGAGAATAAACTTCTCCAGACGACGAGAATAAAAACGCTACGAACTTATGGAACGATCTAATATTTTCCAAAAAACTGCTAAAAATCATTTTTCAGAAAATAATAAAACATTTACCATCTAAGAAACTATGCTTGGTTAACGACGTCGATTTTGGGAAGCCCTTGATTACGTAATTTTCTAGAAAGAGAATATTTTTAGTAATAATCAAGCGTAAGGGAAATCAGCGAAATGAATCCGACCACTGGACAGTCAGGCTCAAAGCAAGCAGTATGCGCATGTGCACGAGTTACACGGCAAAATTTTCCCGAAGAGATGAAGATTTATGGGCAAGGCGGCTACAACTCTCCAAGAAAGTCGTATGTAGCTCTAACAAAAGATGACTCTTGCTTTATAGACCCTCGCCACCAAACTCTACTAGTTCGGACTTTCTACAATTGGAGATACGAAGAAGTATTGGGATAAGTGGCAGTAAACTTTCATTAATAATAACATCAGACTTTGCGTATTTCGATCTTCAAGTTGGAAATCTGATTTATGCAGGAATCTGCATGTGCCTTACAGGTAACACTTGGAAGCTGTGAAGATCGAAACAATGAGAACTGGGAATGAGTGGCAGGGGGTCGTCAACATGTTGCAGCGAAGCTTTTGGGTGGGAAGAACGAGAGGGTTCAAGAGCGCGGTGACGGAAACAACAGTGGCGAGATTTCAGCATTTGAAAAATATATGCAGCCAGTCTCTGTATATGTTCTCAATCCAAAAGCAGCATTATGCTTACTTTGATACGTAAACAGCTGCCTGTGCATCAAAAAAAAACATAATCAGAAAAGATCTAATGGTGGTAAATCCATCCCACAGAGAACTTCGGGAGAGAACATTCAATTCTACCAAGTTTTGAGATTTTCAGAGGATATTTGCAAGATATCTCTATTTGCAGCGGTATACTTTGAACAAGATAACTCAGCTGCGCCAAGTATGAAGAGCTGGGAAGCTCAAATTGCGCTGAATAGATTTCACGGAAACACTTTGAAATAACACATGGGAAAAAGGCACTCCTGTAAATCTTACAAGGGAACGATACTTGGTGTCCGTGGCCTTTAGAAATGAGATACATACCGTTACACTCGTCTTGGAGCGCTGATTCCGATTCTGGCTTCCGTTTTTGCTATCATTCCTCGGAAAAAAGTTATGGAGGATTTTCGCGCCAAAGGAGATGAAGTCGAAATGTCAAAACCGCCGCTGAGATGTGGTGTTGTGGCTAGTGCGATAGCCTCGCAAGTTAATGCAGGTTAAATCTCGAGTCCTTTTGTGTTTCTAAGTTTTGCATTGCCTCAATCAAGCTTCTTTTGAAAGTTATGCATTCGCGACCGTATTTCTTTTAGGCGATCATTGACGCAAAAATCCTTCACAACTTCTTCTAGAGAAATGATTAGCAGAAACGGAAGTCAGATTCGGAATCAGCGTCCGAAGACGAATGTGATGGTATACATTTCATCTCAAAAGGCCACGGACACCAAGTATCGTTTCCTTGTTAGTATAATATTTGAAGTTTTACTCAACAATTACCTGAGAGCTTCATGCATTACATGAACAAATCAACTTTTGAATCAACTTCCGAGAAAACCTGATTCTACTTAGAATTGAGTCACAAGAATGACGGGGATGATTGCAATTACTCATTTGCAGCATTTAGCATGAAGGAAGAAAAGTATATGAAAAGAGTACTGGTGAGAAAATTTTATTCGCTGATTCATCTCATAATACTACAAAGTAATTCGTATTGTCTAGGCCGATAGAGTCGATCGTCGAATGAGAGCCGTTACGTCCATACATTATTGCATATTATTGAATTTTATACAACTAAAAATAGAAAATTCATGCCGAATGGTGAATTCGTATAGCTGTTCTCATAAAGCTGTGGTTGCAATGCATCCTAGTGGTGATGGTGAAAATCAACAAAATTACCGCAGATGAATTTCTCTTGTACTAATTGCAGCTCTGTAATGCTCAAATATACATTAAAGAATGCTCAGAACATACAGCATATCTGCATATTTGATTATTTGTGTAAGTGTTAGATTAGTTTGGACGGTAGAACAAATGTATAGTGAAAAGAATTTCAATTCAATTTATTTCTTGGCAGCAATATTGCGACCAGTAAAGGGATACAGAAATGAGCAAAAATTCATATTTTTTCACTTGTCCAAAACCTTTCGCGCTTTCAAATATGAATCACCAAAAGAAGTACAATTAACTACATACTTCTTTTATCTCTTTTACAGCTTTTTTTGCGAAATTAGCTAGCTAGTTCCCATTTAAAACAAAATAATTTGAATGAGAATACTTCAAACTTTCATCACTAGAAGCATACCAAAAATTATTGATGACATAAACTTATGTGAAGGGAAGAACGGTGTGAAATTGGAATACGTTGTGATAGCCGGATATTTATCAAGGCTTCAATGCACAAAAGCCCTTCCTTGTTCCAAAAGCGGTAACTAAACGATGAAGAACTCTCCCAATTTAGTGAAAGGTGGCAATGCAATGCAGATTGAAGCCCAATATCGGAGTGATTTGTGAAGCTAGAAACTCAACAATAATTTTCATGATTACCGTAACAGGCGCTAAGCGCTAGCATTGAAAAAAAGCAAGCAAAACTTACGCATGATGGGGGCTACGGCGCCATTTTCAGCGAAACAGACTTAGACTATGCGGAGGGAGAATCATTAGTGGCTTTAGCGTATTTTTTTCCATCTAGGCCTTTTCAATGGTCCTTAAAAAGACAAATATGATGATTTCTAGCAGAATGACAAGATTTGTACAATTGCATTTAAGATGTGATAAAGTGGAGCTGGGGGGGGGGAGGGGGGAGGGGACACATGGCCTAAAAATGCTGAATAAGCAATTAAGCAAACTAAGTATAGTAGACGTCATCTGTCTAGTCACCTCGCCACTCTGCTTGCACACGCACAACATTTAGAACCTCCGGATGAGGCAGAGTGGCCGCGCCGGTACGTGCTTGCATACAAAGGACAAGACGGCTAATTCCGCAATGCTAAAGTGCTTTATTTCATTTTCGACGCTTTTTTGCCTGTTACTCAATTCGTCGACTACCTGCCGTTGCATAAACAACCACTCTAGTCACTAATGCCGTTTCTGTTGAATTTTTGGTTTCCGCTCTTGCAAACAACATTGCTTTTCAGTCCTTTCTTTTTTTGAGGATGAAGCACGTTACTTCTGGCCGTAATGTTTTCAATAATCCAAAATGCTTGCGCCTGTATGGTGTACTGTTTCACTGAACGAGATAACCCTTTTAGCAAGAAAACAAACCCTTTTAGCAAGAAAACACATCGGGACTAGCTCCGATCTTCATATAGTGCATTACCTTATTTGATTCATATTTATCACTTCAGGCCACTCATTAAAACTTACCTCACCTTCAAAAGTTTCCTGAATTGATCGCTAGTCCATCCAAATATGTGATAATTCAAGAAAACTGCAAAAATTGGTAAGCTTACCATAGAGATCGCATTCGACTGCTATCTCCTGAAAAAAGGTTGAAAACTGCCAGACTTAACAAAATCGCATTAATGACGTTGTTAGCTGCTGCTACAAAAGACAGAGAACAAGTTGATTCATGTAGCAAAAAATCATTAGAAATCAAAAAAAAGCATATTGGCGTTTCAAATTAGCCATCTTGCGCTTTTGTGTGTAAGAAGAACCGGCGCAGCCAGCCAACCTCATCCGGAGATTCAAAATGTTGTGCATTTGCACGCAAGGTGGGTGACCATACAGATGAACGTTTACTACAGCTGTCATGGGATAGCTGAATGGTTCTTACAACGTAAACTCGAACATCTTTCTCCTTACCCAACATCCTGTGGTCCAAGCCTTATAGGCCCCGCCCACCCAAAATGGAGTGTGGTTGTTTGTGATGGCATACTAGCGTGGGAGTCCACACTAGGGCAAAACATCAAGCAATACAGCAAAAGATTGCTTACGAAGCGAGTCCGCTTCGGATAGGACATATCCGGATGTGTTGACTCCATCAGGTGCCTCCCCACTTACTTTGTAGGCTTTCTCTCACCTGTGCTTGTTGCAGCGGGTTCTCCAAAACGGGAATTTTTGGGGTGGGGGGGGGGGAGGTTTGGAGGATTCTCAACGTCAGGTTCGAAATCAGGGCCTTGAGAAGGCTGAGAGCGACAAAAACATGAAAGAATGATTAGCAGTGAAGTCTGGTAATGCTTTAAAATTCAACGCCGAGCTAGTTTCGTAAAACTCACATGGAGCTTGATAAATTCAATATACAAGTGTCTCAATGAATTATAATAAAATTGGAAGAAACGGTGACATCACATTAATTCTACTATGATATTCAGAGGTGATTGTCTTAGAGCTGCACCTCACAACGGGTAACGATCACGAAGTGTTAAGACGGCTTAGTCATTGTTTGTAGACATATACTTTACAAAGAGATAGCATAAAAAGCAGAATGTATTCACATAAGGGCAGAAACTATATATTTGAGCAAAAAAAGCAAAAAATGCATTTTCAGAAATTCGAATGACCACGCAACCATGAAGACCTCTTGCAAGGCAGTGGAGAAATTTGAGCCTAATTGCTAACGTTAAGAGTAGTGCAGAACAATTCTAGCCGGTTCCCATAGCTATAGTGTTTCAAACATGGATAAACAGCATTTGATGTTTTTGCCTCAAACACTCTTCAAAGCCTGAGTGGTGTATGGTGCTGAACATTTATGTTTTTTCCAATACAGTCCTTCAATAAAAGGTGGGAAATAAGTTCACTCTGCTGCAATGTCCTATGGTTGTTGGTATGAAGCCAAACATTACAGCGAAAAAGGATGAGCAGTCATTTTATATTTGTAGATTCGGAACAAATTTTGTGAAAATAAAAACAAAATTCATTCAGAGAGCAAGAACGGCAACTCCTAGTGGGAAAAACATCTGGACATTTAGTTAAATACAAAGATTCAATAAGAGGTTTGGATTAAATATACTGCTCTAAATCTTGTAGTTACCGACCTATTGGCTCAATACTCGCGACATTGTCAGTCCTTCACGGATAAGTATGTCAACACTCCTGTTTTATTTATTTACAGTTATGGTATGCTACCAGGCACTAAAGGTGGCAATTTAAGAATGTGGGAAAGGTTTTGTCCCCAGGGGTCAGGCACTAGATTTGATTTGAGATCGAGGGACAGATGGGCCAGGGGAAATCACTCGGGGGGGGGGGAGGGAGTTGGTAGATGGAAGTAAATTGTGCGAAAGCAACAAACTCCCATAGAATCGAGCAGGCAACAATATTGCGGGTCAAAATGGAAATGATTACGAATTAATGCTATAGATAGTCGAAAGTATGCGCTATGTATCCATATTGCTCGCGCACGCTGTCCCGCTGATATACTATATTCAGTCCAACAGGCTATATATTTTGTACGGGAAAAGTATGCGTTGTGAAGGACTTGCAGAGAGCTATGTTGTGGACACGCTTTGACTAGGGAAATTTCTTGATTAGGCATTTTTCAGCAGTGGAAATTCTTAATGCTGATTGAGCGGACGCAAAAACCAAAAAGGGCTTTACTTAATGATTCAAGTTTGAAGCAGTAAAACAGATGAAACCCATTTGTTGCCATCTAGTATGACGGGATAGGCATCGTTATGCTACCTTTAGTGCTCCCTCCATTCTCTTTCCAGTTTTATGTGAACACGAGAGGATTCGTCAAGCCATCACCGTCAGCAAGAAGCCATTAAGGTTCAAAAATTTTTTTTTTGCAAAAGAACCTGCCTACTTGTAGTGTACCTATGAAAATATGCTGCTTTTGCTGCAGCTATTCCTAAATGAACGGCTGTTGTGAGGAACAAGTGTATACTTTGTTTCCCCCGAAGGGTACCAGAAAAGCTCTTATGTGCGTTATGCCATAAATAACACACCGACTAGTACCTCAAACAATGGTGATGTTTGAGGAGAAGGGAAACAACAAGAAACGCATTCACTGATATAAAATTTAACAGTAAAGTTTTCTTCTCTCTACGCTAATACACTGAGAGCCTTAAGAAGAAAATAATAGAGGTCTTTTTGCAAGTTAAGGTCTAGAATTGTTCTGCACTACCCTCAACATTAGCATTCAGGCTCAGATTTCTCCACTGCCTTGCAAGAAGTCTTCATGGTTGCGTGATTATTCAAATTTCTGAAAATGCATTTTTTGCTCACTTTGCTCAAATATTTAGTTTCTGCCCTTATGTGAATACATTCTGCTTTTTCTGTTTTCCATCTCTTTGCAAAATATATGTCTGAAAACAATGACTAAGCAGTCTTAACACCTCGTGATCGTTACCCGTTGTGCGGTGCAGCTCTAAGACAATCATCTCTGAGTACAGTGGTAGAATTAATGTGATTTCACCCTTCCTTATAATTTTATCATAATTCATTGAGCACAGTTGTACATTAAATTTTCCAAGCTTCATGTGAGTTTTACGAAACTACCATGGCATTGAATTTTGAAGCATTACCAGGCTTCACTGCTGTTCATTCTTCCATGTTTTTGTCGTTCTTAAGCTTGTCGTATGTCTTCCATTGGCAACAGGTGACAACGTCATTAATGCCTACTTTGTTAAGTCCGGCCGCTTTCAACCTTTTTTCCAGAAGATAGCAGTCGAATGCGATCTCTATGTAAGCCTATCAATTTTTGCAGTTTTGTCGAATAATCACATATCTGGACGGACTAAAGATGGTTACTTCCATGGTACTTTTGAAGGTGGGGAAAGTTCTAATATGTGGCTTGAAGTGATAAATATGAATCAAATAAGATAATTCATTATATAAAGGGTGGACTTAGTCCCGATGTGTATTCTTGCTAGAAGGGTGAAAGGAATCGATGAAGGCGGGGGGGGGGGAAGAAGGGGACTTGAAAGCAGGGCGATGGAAACAGCAGATGCGATATACATATTATCATCTTCGAAAAATATATTATTTTTAAAAGTATGCACGTCTTGCTTAGCAGTAATGTGGGCTTGTTTCTCCACATAGACAGCCATCTAATTCAGTTCACAATTACTATAAATATTCTGGACGGAACATTGTGCCACCATTGTCGTATCCTGGCAAACGTTACCATTAAAGGCAGTGTCTGGGCAAAAACTCGATTTTTAGAAAATCCACGGGGTTATCCGCAACGGTGAATCCAAAAATCCACATTAGAAGACGGAAAAAACGGCGAGAACATGGGTTTTCCAGCCTCACAATGTGAAAATCGAGGTCCCCGCCAAGGCTGAGACGCAGAGTCGCTGCGGGCCCTACGATTCTGACGTGGCGGCATGCTACTCTGCCGCATAGCAGGAACTCAAACATGTCGGAAGACCCGGTCCCAAGGCGTAAGTTCCCCCACTTTCCGGTCATTTTTCTTGCTTTGAGTCGAACGTTATCACCTCTCACTTGCGCGATCTTGTATCTGAGCGAGGCCACTTTCGCACGGCACTAAAAACCCAAGACCCCCACCGCCACCGTGCCCGGACACTGCCTTCAACGTAAACTTATGCCACAGACATGTTTCGCTATGATACAAATGTGTCTATTCCCCAATGTATATTGAGTTACTTTGCGTCGTATGTTAATGCTAGCGTTTTACTCTTGCACCTATGCGTACATATCGGCTGTTCATAAAAGTTTATTAGCTCGTTCTGTTCTGTACCAACTCCGATTTCTTTTTCTTCCCAGCGCTGTATTATCAAAATGAACTTTCTGAGGAGCGCACACGAAAACCGCAAAGTTTCTACTTCGTGCTTTTGCGTAGTTGGAATTTAGCTGATTAGAACTGTATTTCAGTTGTCCTTTCAAGAAAGAGAGAGCTGTCTAACGCGATCACTGGAACATATAACGAAAGTGGTAGAGAAATAAATACAGTTATCCATTTGCCAGCACCATGACGCACCCTTTTTCCAGTTTACATAAACAATAAATTGATAGTGATTGGGTTCAAAACGCTAAGATACGGAATAGAGTGCCGATCTTGCACTTGAGGTTGAAAAGCGAAGCGTAAAATTTTAGAAAATATCTGGATTGCTTCCACGAACTCAGAAATGCTAAAAGATCGCAACAACATAAGATAATGTCTCTAACTAAACTACATCCGATATTTTCTGTCTCGCAAGAAATTTGCTTAAAAAATTACATAGAAAGTCGGTAGTCTTATTTTACATCCTATTACTCCAATGAAGCAAGAGAGAGCAGAGGTAAACATTTGTAATTCATTTACTTCTTCAGGATAAACTGTTCTATTCGACATCACGTTCTTATTTGTTGATGTATGCCTACTTATTCGGTGTACTGCACTTGGACGACTGTGGCCGTATATGTCAGAACTTGCACTTTCCAATCCGTATTTTTGGCTGCAGCCATGACAACAAGACAACGCCGACACTGTCCTTCAAAATAGTGCAAAATTTATACACCTCAGGCAGGCGCCATACTCCTCGAGGAGTATAGCATGGCGACGGGCGATTGTCAATCGCCACGACTGGCGATCGCCAATATCGGCGTCGCCGGTTTTACGCGTATTTGATGCGCATCGATCGTCGCCATGCTATAGGCCCCGGGCAGACTTCAAGCGATTTGATCGTCGCGACTGAATCGCCACGAGACAACTGTTATAACATCATTCCATGCCGATCAACTTGCATTCGGTTGTGATACTTTTCCAGACCGAAATTTTTGGATGTGAAATGAAAATGAATGGAAATCTTGGCGATTAGATCGCGACGATTAAGTCGCGTGAAGTGTAACCGGGGCCATACTCCTCGAGAAGTACAGCGCGTGCCCAACATTCTGCTTAAATTTTCCAAAATTATTCATTGTTTTTGAAGAGGTGTTGTTTTCATCGGTTTCGCGTGACTCATTTCTCCCTTTGATTGCTGCTGGCTGGTGATGTGTTAGTGAAGAATACAAGTACAAGACCTTATTACAAAAAGTGACATCATTCAGATTGGAAAAAGAAGACAAAGCCACCCGAATTCACTCTGAAGGATGTGACGATAGCAAAGTGAGTGTTAGCGCTTAAGTTGTTTCCATAGAGTTTAACACGAAGAATACGGGTAGGGTGAAAAATTTCCGATTCAATGCTCAAGTGAGGTTCTTTTAGAGCATTGCCATTTCTATCAGTCACAATAACTCCAGATGTGTACCTTATCACTGGAACTGGCGCGCAAACCATCGTTCATAAAATTGATAACAAAAGCCCGTTTGCAGTTGTTGTCAAGGTAGAAATTAGTTATCCTCGAGTCATTTGTAACTTATTATGTGAGTGTGCACACTTTGCACGGCAGCCGACGGCAACCTTACTGGTAACTCCTCACTGAAACCCTTTCTAGCTTAACAAACTGTAAATATGTGTTGTGCTACCTTATCACTGGAACTGGCGCGCAAACCATCGTTCATAAAATTGATAACAAAAGCCCGTTTGCAGTTGTTGTCAAGGTAGAAATTAGTTATCCTCGAGTCATTTGTAACTTATTATATGAGTGTGCACACTGTGCACGGCAGCCGACGGCAACCTTACTGGTAACTCCTCACTGAAACCCTTTCTAGCTTAACAAACTGTAGATATGTGTTGTGCTAACTAGCATATAACCATCAAATCAAAAGAGACAAGGAAACAAGCAGAAATCACTAGAAATGAGCAGGTCCCAATCTTGCAAGTTCGTCAAGTAAGGCGCATTACGTGCATTACACATATTAAGTTACAAATGACTCGAGGATACTTTATCTCAATTAAGAAAAGAACTCGGATCTCAACAACGCGAAATGCACATTCTTTGTGCTTTTTAGGTACTTGCTACAGCACCCGCACGATTCACCATATCGAAAAACAATTTTTTCATTGAGGGAAACTCCTCAAGTTCAATACAAGTAAGTTGAGTTAATTATATTATTCAAATACTTCAAAACGAACGGCACAGATACTGTTTCGCCAGTCGTTCACTTCCTAGAGATCCGCCAAAAAAAATTGCTCGCTAATTTTATAGCGCTATTGGATTAAATATCGCCAAGGATTTCCCTCAATGAATTCCTACCATTTCAAAATAAATTGCTTCTTGACAAAAGCTTAATTACATAGAGATCAATGCTTTCAAAAACTGTGGTTCGCTTTTCTCAGCCCACCAAAACAATCATTATGTTTTGAGAACAGCTGAGCTAAAGAGATGCATGACTTAAATACAAAGCAGTGGGATGATATATTGACACATACGTAATTTACAATAAGTTGTCATTTTCAGATGCACGCTGTCATAAAAACCACCATGAAATTCTTTCAGATCAAACTCAAAACCGGTGCCGTGCGATCTCATCGCCTTGATCTTCTGTTCCTTCCCTGTATAGATACCCTGAATCCAAACTGGAAAGCAAATCCATGCATTGCTTTCAATTCCTCTTATAAGCCTATCATTAGACATATACGGTATGTTTTCCATAATTCTTCACTAACTCTGATACGTCGCAATTCTGCTCTATATGAGAATAGCGCCGACTATGGCTTGAATATGGGTTATTAATTTGAGTAAACCAAAACTCTCAGAGGCAAGAGGTTCCCTACCATTTCGCTCAAGTTTTGAGATTCACAATGTTAGATGTGACTTTGATATAGTGCCCTTGAAGTATAATTTTCGCGCAAGCAAGTACTGTACTTTTGAATGCCGTAAGTTGCTTGTGTCTTGCGCGTGAACAAAGGCCATAAAGGCACACGACGCGGCCTAGGCAAAAATGTTGTTGACTTGATAGAACACTGTATTGAGAGTAAAGATCCGGGCATATATCACGTGGTTTTATCGCCTCGCAATCCGAGAAGACTGTTACGATTCTACTGCATACGCGTCGTCTTGCGTTTAAACTGTGATAGATTTCCTACGCCATTAATAGCGAGTAACACAAGAAGATCGATGCAATGCATGTGGCATTTGTCTTGTCAAGTTCGAAAAATGATTAGTTTATTTTCCATGATTTAGTGTTTTCTATTACTTATATTCATGGTTCATGGTAGCATGATAAACCAACCGGTCTCATCCACAGTAAATTTACGCTCATACCAACGCTCTCCGGAAACTAGTACACCAAACGGCATCCTAGATCACATTTGCTGAAAAAACAATCTCATCCGAACATGAACTAAGGTGTCTAAATTTTCCAATTCATAATCTTGCTTTTTCTAAATTGGAATTTCATTCGGGTCAAGTCAGCTAACTTTTGCTCGCAAGCTCGCTGGCATTAGAGGAAGTATAGTCGTAGAACTTAGTGATCTACAGCGTTTTGATTTGTAGTTGTTTTCGCCTTCCCATACTAATTAATTATCTTAATAATCTTAATTAATTATCTTCCTGAGTTTTGAGACTAGCTAGTATCGCGTTTTCGAGTCCTTCTTTCCTTCTATTTTTGGTGCACTTCAAGTTCATTTATAAATAAAGGCTGCTGCATGAAGAAGGCGCAGAAGCCTTTTTAGCTGAGCGGGCGCGAAGGCTGCGCGGGCTTATCTTCACCGTTTTGAACTGCACCTCATGCGCTCTGCGGCCAAGGCCGCGTTCGCATCCAAAGATATTGCGCCTTCGTCATGCAGCGGCCTATAAGTACATAAATGATATGGATTGTAGATACAAGGCTCCTCGTCCATGGACGCCAATCGTTGACAATGTATGCCTATCCAGTTATCAAGTAAGTATTCTCTCTTTTGCAAATTCCACGAATTTGGTTTAATGAAGAATAAATGACCGTGCTGTGCACAGCAATAGATGCGCCATACAGTCCAATCTCAGCAACCCCTTTTCTTAGGGCGCTACGTTTCCTGAGCGCAAAGGCCTTGCGAGGCAAGCTTGTATCAATGAGGTCAATTTGAATGTCCAACCCGGACGTAGGCGATCGTGACGTTCTGCTCTGACTAGCGAATGAGCTTTTATAGACTTAAGCAGCGTCTAGACAAATCTGCTCTATGGGGATCTTGCTTGGAAATCTATTTTGGGGCCCTAACTAAGCCACTGCCCAACCGGCAGCTCGGGTTAGTGCTCTAACGGCTGAGATATTCTCTTCGAAACTAGACCCCAGGATAGTATTTCGCATCCATCCATGGCGCAACGCGTGGGTCCTCGCGCGAAACTGATTGCGCCATGAATCCATGCGAAATATGATCCGAGTCCATTTTTGAGGGAAATATCTCAGCCGTAGAGCACTACCTGCGCTGCCAGTTGCCAGTGGCTATCACTATCCACGTGAGATACCATATGTCCAGATTTGCCTGGGCGGTCCCTTCAAGTATGCGATTGGAACAGACTGTACGTTTCTCAGCAGTGACGTTGTGTAATCGAACCGCAGAAAATGTCAATCACAAATACAGTAGTCACCTCTGAAGTAGAAAGTCGAGGGTAGTTTGCTCTTATCAATACACTGAACTTGACCAAAAACAGATTTCTCACATTGGTCATAGTTACTCAAAAACAAGGATGAAAAATTGTGTCAATCCAGTAAATAAGGATATTCAAAACAAATTCAGATATCAGATAATATAAGCAGATTTTGTCAGGAAAATGGCCTTTTCATATCAAAAAAGGTCAGTCATCTCTTTGTTTCCTCAATTCATGCTAAGCGCGGTTATTATCAGAACACTATCAATATGAACGAATTTGCTATACTTGATGAAGTCTTTGGACAGAATTTAGAAAAGGATCCCACGAAGTATCCCAGATGATTGTGATTATGTCTGTGAATAGAGGTTTCCAGAACAGTGTCTTCGCGCACGTGGATCAACATGTCCATACGTGTGTAGCACCTCACCATGACCAATTTTGATGGACCAGGCTAGCACCACTCGTTGTACAACATTTCATCAGATAGAACGAGCAGGTGCTAAATATCAACAATGAATATGAGGCTGACGATAGTGGGTTTTATCGAACCGACACCAGAACTGAGCATTCAGGCCCTCTCATGCCATTAATGTGGGTGTGGCTAACCTAGATGCTCACTTTTGGTGAGGTAGTATCATAGAGCATGAAGGACTGTCTACATGAACGATGCTCCCAAACAGACTGTTAGCACAGTGAAGGGGTGAGCTGACAGCTTAAATGGTTAGTGAACGGTAACGTCTGTCAGCGACAAGCTATTATGTGCGGAATATGAAATACATGTGAAGGTTGTATCATCTATTCTACGACTAGGAGACGCGAGACCGCATTGCGGACATTGTCTTTACAAGTCTGAGTTTGTTTTTCCGTGTTTCCAAAGAGTGAAAAAATCTGAACGAGATAAATAACAAGTATAAATTTGCTAAGTACACGATTAGGCATGTTAGACAATGTGTGCAATGCGGTCTCACGTCTCCTAGTCATGAATGATAGATTTGACTAATCTACGAATGGCTTAATGTGGAAAATCAGGGGAAAATATGTTCGATCTTGTTAGACAAGGTGTACACAGGTGTTCCCAAGTATCACTTCAACGATTACCTATATATTTTCATTTCATTTATTACATGGGGGGACCCATGTCAGGTAACAAACAAAAAACAGTCAAAGAAAACAATATCAAGTGAGGTGTTATACCTAGAATAACAACATCAAACCGTGTTAGTAACAACATCAACTATCGGACTGCAGATAATCCTTCAAAATGTTTTTGAATAAAGAAAGCTTAGCAGGAAATGCCCTTTTTCTTAAGAGCGAATCCATATCGTGAATAATGCGACATGTAAAAAAATTTCGCCTAACCATTAGCCTTGCCCTGGAGATGATAAGTTTTCTGGGACCACCTCTGGTATTGGATGGTCTAGTTGGAAAAAACTCCGAAAAATCCAATCCACAATTTCCAAACAAGATTTTATGGGCCATTATAAGGTCATTTTTACGTCTTCTATACGCAAGGGATGTCAAACCTAATTTCTTGTCACGAATCTTGCTATTAGGAATAAGATCGTACGCAAAACCCAAAGTGCGTATAAATAGCTTTCGTGTAAAACTTTTCTGAACATTTTCCAAGTAGTTTATAGTTTTACACAGATGTGGGTTGTATATCACAGTCCCATATTCTAACATAGGTCTGATGTAAGTCTTGTATGCTTTCAAAAGAACCCCTGTGTCCTTTGTTGAGAACGCTCTAAATAAGTTATAGACCGCTCTCATTGCTTTATCCGCTATAACCTTGCAGTGCTCCTCAAAAGTAAGACTACTATTTATCAAGAATCCAAGGTCTCTGACCGACCCTATTGCCTGGAGAACTGAATTTCCTAATGAGTAACTAAAATTAGAAGTACGGTTTTGCGGACCAATGCTCATGAATTTGGTTTTTTTTCTTGAAATTGGCAAATTCCATTCTTGCGACCATTTATAAACGTCGTCTATCGCTTCTTGCAGGCGCCTGCGATCACCATCGTTGATAACCGTGGTGTACAGCTTGAAATCGTCTGCGAACGCACTGCAAGAAACGCCGTGCTTTGTAGGTATAGTGGGGAGTTCATAGGTGTAAATGTTGAACAGAATAGGAGACAGGACTCCTCCCTGGGGCACCCCGCTACCCATGAGTCTAGGCTCGGAGAACGTGTTATTGATACGGACAACAAATGTCCTATCTTCAAGAAAAGCTTTGATCCAGTCGACAATACGAGGATGCAATCCCACAATCCTTAGTTTTTGAACTAGCTTGATGTGGTGTACCTTATCAAAGGCCTTAGTGAAATCCAAGTAGATTACATCCGTATTGAGGCCTTTATCAAAGTTGAGCGTCCATTCATTGAGTGATTGCAACATCGCAGTAGACGTGGACCTACCACGCTGAAACCCGTGCTGTGAAGAGGAAATAATGCCATGGTTATTCAAGTGTTTAACAATATGTTTCTTCAGAACTTTTTCAAATAGCCTGGCAAAGACTGAAGTGATACTGACGGGACGAAAATTTTTTGGACAGGTATAAGGTTTCTTTTTCGGAATGGGCGTTACATACGAGGTGCGCCATCTCTTTGGGACTTCAGCCCTAGTTAGACTCATATTGAACAAAAACTGTAATGGACCAGCAATTATATGCGCAATTGACTTAATGAATTGGAGAGGTAACATGTCGGGAGTGAGAGATGAAGACCTGGGCCAAGTAATCAACAATTTATAAATTTCTTCACTATAAAACCACGGCCCCTCTTCCATCACTGCACACACTGGACTAACAGCCACGTCATCTGAAGCCTCATCTGAGAAGGCTTTTTCAAAAACACTAGCAAAACATTCAGCTTTTTCGTAGTCATTGATCAATACAGATCCATCATCAGATAAGATCGCACCAATTCTACTCTTTTCCTTAAGCCTAGAGCTGACAAATCTGTAAAAAAGAAGTTTATTTTCGGAAGAAATAACCTTCTTTTCAGTGACTGAATTGTACTTTTTCAAACGTTTGGTGAAGATGGCATCAAATCGTCCAAATTGTTCCCAGTAAAGATCATTTCCGGTGCTGTTAGCTTTTTTTCCATGCTTCATTCCTCTTATAGTGAAGCCTCCTCAGGTGCGTTGGTAGCACCGTAGCATGCAGTGGAAGTGAGACCCATGGGACAAAGAGATCTATAGCATGGTGAAGTATATTTATAAACAGCTCATACATGGCATTGACTGTAGCGGCCAAGTTGAGAGAGCCGTACCAATCAATACCGCTAAGGTAGGCAATAAGTCCCTCATTATCAGCGTGTTTAAAATCCCTGCGCATGACATAGCTCGTATGCTCAGCAAAGCTTTGAACAATGAATTTAACCGTAGCGTGATCACTTGTGTCCAGTGGAGCATCAACTCTCACCTCTTTGACAAGACAAGAATCATTGGTGAATACTAAATCTAGCTTATGTTGGCCCAGCGTATTAGAAAATACCCTTTGAGAAAGCCTAAATTGATGGCACATATGGACGAACTGTCTGGCAGCACTATCACGTCGGGCGGGCATCGTAGCAGCGTGGTATGACCAGTCAATACCAGGGAAGTTGAAATCACCCATTAGGAGCAAAGAACTGCCGCAACTAAGAAGGTCCGTAAGTGCCTTGATCATTTGCCTAGTCTTATTTATTGCACAGGAGGGAGACCTGTAGACCAAGATAACACGAATCGCTCTGTAGCCCACAATATCAGAACATATAATTTCGTAACCATCAGGCACAGATTCATTAAATACCAGATAAGAGTTAAGATTCTTCCCAATAACTAGAAGCACACCACCGCCTCGCTTACCCACACGGTCGCATCGGTGCACTATGTAATTATCAAAGCCACCGAACATTGAACTGTCACTAATTTTTTCATGCAACCCAGTTTCAGTTATTCCCCCAATGGCAAGGTCATTGTTCATCATATGATATGTAAAGCTCTCAATGTTCCTGCTAAGAGATCGTATATTAACTAAGATACATTTCAAAGAAGATTCGGCAGTCCGCGGAAGGTTCATACATTTAAAGCATTGGAGGAAGAATTTGGTTGGGTTTGCATCAATACAACATCTGACATATTCGTAGCTTCGGTGGCATCCGTGCTTGAGCGAACCGAGTTAACGGTACACTTAACACGGGTGTTACGACGAGCTTCTCTATCCCTTCGAAGCTTGTCCCTCTCTTCCTTAGGAAGTGAAGGACGTATAAATATCCCATGTTGGAAGGGAAATGATTTCATTTGTTTAGCTCGTCGTAACACAGTGCCAGTAAAATACGAATTTGGAAGGACGACTTTCAATAATCTATTATAAGTGCGGTGGGGTTTACCCAACCGATAAACGGAAACCGGCCAACAATCGATACCTAGATAGTCAAATATCTGCCCTACACAAGAATAATCATGAGAAACACGAGAACTACTATTGACACTTCTATCCTCAGGAACGCCGATAATTACAATCGAACGACGTCGCTCAAGTTCATCACAAGGCAAAAAAGCTTGGTTTGAAGAGGAAGAATGGTTTGGAGGAACTTCATTGCAGTTAGGGTTTTCAGGGCTGCGGGCGGCAATGAGAGACCGTAATCGATCGTTGTCTTTTCTCAAAAGATCGATCTGGGCATGCATACTATTTAACTGCTCATGCAACTCACGGTTGACCTTTAGTAGTTCATCTCCTTGTCTTCTTGTCTCCAGAAGATACGTGATAATCGTCCGCGCATAAATGGGGATGTTCTCGTCCTTGGCCATTTCTTTAGCAGCGATGTCCAAATCGGGAGAAGTGCCAGGAGAATCGAAGTTGATCTTTCGCTTTTTGAGCCGATCGATTGGTTGTAGCGGGAATGACGGCGTCTCCGAGATGGCAAAACAGAATCCGAATAGACTAGCAAGAATTCCGGGAACTGGGGATACCGGGGAGCCACTCGAATCTCAATACGAGGGCCAGATCCAGAATATAGCAGTTGAAAGACTGACGGATGCCTGAGCGGAAGGGTAGATTTTGAGAAAACCTGTGTAAATTACCTTCCATGTCTGGATAAAATAGTGATGAAAACCGCTTGAAAGGCACTCAAGCATGCTTTCTACCGCGACAGAACAGTGATAGGACGGATAGCGCAGCTCGTGCAGTCACATTTGGAATTGGGGTGATCCAAAAATAATGGGGCTTTGATTTTTTCAACTCTGAATAGTTTTCCTGATGAATGATAAACATTGGCGATGTCATCGCTTTTGTATAAAATGACCTTTGCATGTTATTCTGACAGCAGCTTGCAGCGCATCTCCCACAGTCCGTCGAGCGGCGCTTCGAAAAATTCGGACACTTCTTTTTGAACGCCATCCGAATGCCGTCGCACCCTAAATTTTCTGAACAACGACAAACCCGTCGAAAACTTTCTAACTTCTTCCTTATGATTACTTTGATCTGCAAAAATCAGATTGTTGGAAAATGTGCGGTATTTGGCACAGACTGAAAAACATGTTTTGGTCCACGTTTTTGAAGAAGCAGAAAAGTCGAGGTAAGTTGCATACTCATGAAGCGTAAAAGCTCTATCCGATGCTAACCATCAAAGGTGACTTTATCCATTGCCTCAGTGAGAGAATAAGCAATATGTCTTCTAATGCTCAATGCATTAGAAGACATATTGCTTATTGGTATGGTATTATTGGTATTTATTCTTATTGTACATATTAACTTGGTATGCTCTAACACCAGCCAAACATATCGTCGAGTCATTTGTAACTTAATATGCTTAGTGCACACTATACACGCTAACTGACGAACTGCCAAACTAGAACTTGCTCATTTCCAGTGATTTCTCCTCGCTTGTTTCTTTTGTTTCAGTTGGTTATACGTTAGTCAGTAGAACACCTTTCTACATTTTGTTAGGCTAGAAAATGTTTTAGTGGGACTAGTATGGGTGGCGTCGCTAATAGGGCTTGGTGTGCAATCTCACATATTAAGTTACAGAAAGTATCAATTAATTTTTTGCGTTTGAGAAAACTGCATTCAATCTCCAAGTGTCTATTACTTGTAGATCACCCTAATAAAATAACAAGACCATAAGCTGCGGTTCAAGCTTCTTTTCCTATACTTTTAAGAGTGAAGAATGGAGGATGAGACTATATGGCGGAAAATGTCTGCCACACCTTCCTTTCCAATCTGTAATCGCATAAAATTATTGGAAATATCCTATTTGCTTTAAGCTCAAGTAGAGCCTGAGCTTCGGGATGGCATAGCAAATGCCGCAAAACACAAAGATCACGTGAATTCGCGAAGATCTTAAGGACACGTTCAAATTACATTCATTTGCTATGTCTTTTTCTGCCTTCGCCTGTTTCCCAATCATACATAAGATTCTTCGACTGTTTGTGTATCCTATTGCATCGAAGTGATAACTGGAACTTTGGAGTGGTTGTAAAAAGCTGAAAATTCAATCGTAAAAGTTCCCCCATTGTAGTAGAGGATATAAAGCTTGAAAGTGAATTCTTCGTTTTCTTGAATTCTTTCTGATCATACTACCGCGCCGATATGACTCAGTCTTGGTAGCCAACTAAGTGACCTTCGCTATGAGATCTCTTTAGGACATATATGATTTCAACGTGGTCAGAGCTTTCAGAGCATGATTAAAACCTTTATCTGCTGAAAATGATCTCAATAAACAACCATGTGTAAAGCAGAAACACCAAGGAGAATGTCCAAGTGTAAATATGTCACCCACGACAATAATCTGCCTCGATTTTTATAGTAAATTGCATGATCATCGCTAATCTCCAAGAGCCGCTTCACCCAAAAGGCGCCGTATTTCAGTGGGTCCATCACGTGGTCCAAATATTGGCGATTTAGCTGTAAAAGGGAAAATTATAGTTTTCTTGGAGAAGTTTTGGTTTTACTGACCTTTTGCGTCCGTAAGCGATAGTTAGGATCGGACAGCACTTTGTTGAGCTTGTACGAGAGCTCTTCTGTGGTCATGTTCTAGAACATTTCCAAAGGTACTAATCTGTCGTGAATGGCTACGGGTCCATGAATGGCCGATGAGTCCTAGATGGCCACCCATGGGCCATGGGCCATGGATGGGTCATGGGTCATGCATGGGTCATTGGCCAGTGTGGGTCATGCGCTATATATGAGTCACAAGCCACCAGTGGGTCATGTGCCATCCATGGTTCATGGGCTACCCCTAGCTCATAATCCATGCACGGCTCATGGGCCATGTGTGACTTATAAATAATATTGAGACTCGCCTTCTTGTAGATGGCCTCTCCTATACCCAATTTTTGGGCAAACAACGCGTTTCGAGGTTGGTCAGCAAAGAACGGCAAGAAGAGCATTGTTGTATTTGAGCAAATTCCCTCTTTGATACTAAAAGTGAGACTTACTGTAAAGGCTGTAACCATTGGAGAAATTTTAAACCTTTTTATACCACCATGGGTAAAGAATAAAATTGTCTTGTTATGTGTAAGTATGTCATTCTGTGGAGCCCAATGAAGCAGCTTCACGTGCGGTCTGACGTTTTTGACCTGAAAAATTTTTTTCATTCAATTACTTTAGAGATCTGCGCAGATGCCTACCTCTGGTCCACTATAACTGAATATGACCCTATAGTCCGTAAGATTATTGAGAACAATAAAGAATGAGTCGATCACCTGAATATCTGTAGTGGAAAACTAGGCCACAAAGGGCCCTTGGGCTAGGAACGTACGTCGTGAGAAGCGACAGTCCAATTTACAACTGATCCGAAAGCTATATATATCGTTCCTTTGGAAGTCGGATCATCGACAAAATTTCGGAGCTTTGAAGGAAGCTCCCGAGTTTCTGAAATGTTTTGTAATTCCCAGAAATTACTAGTATTACTCACTTTGGCAGTGTTGCCCCACATGAATAAAATTATTCGTAACTGCAAGAGAAAAACCAAACACAGATGGCCATTCAGTAAAGGTCATATGAGAAGCCTATAACGAAAGAGTAGAACATTTGTTGGCAGGAATGCAACACGTATTACCTCAAAAAGATCCTCATGCGAACTGCTGATATTGAACAGTTCACCAGCTCTTTTCAACAAGTTATTGGCGACGACACCAGTGTAATACTACAATAGGATTAGGTAAATTTTGGGCGGCTACGACGTGTTAGCAAATCAATGCTTAGCAGCGGGTACTTCGATAATGGAATACAGCGACATGGATTTGTTTACAAACATCTCTTATAACCTCAACTTGACAAGAACAACATGTTCTGCACGTTCCTTGCCTCTCCTTTACTTACTCAAGACTCTGCATTCTTCATGTTTGCGCATTACAAGCATTCATTCACATTTTCATTATCGCACCTACGTCAAAAGCTAGATGCCAAGGCAGTGAGAAGTGGTTTCAAATTAGTATCGAATATATTATAAAATGAAGTCTTCAACTCCAAACTTCGCGTATTTCAACTATCTCACCAGAGCTCGACACAAGTGGCTTATAAGCAAGCTGGGTATCATTTTTGGGATAAAAAGCAAAGGGGATATCGTTTTCGTGGCCGAAGAAACTCAAATTAGGTTGCGTTTTTTAGTCGACGTTTCCTTTTTCGAGGGTTTTAACGTTTAGGGTTTAAGATCGAAGGAAACTTTGAAATTTTGCGGAAGTCAAGGGGGATTTTGTCTTTTTCATTTTTGGAGAGCCACCTTGTGCCGAAGCGTGCTGCCGATTCTGCAACATGCTCCGGACAAAACCGGTTATTGTGTCACCACACAACAATCATCACCTAACAAATCAGTTCATACAAATTTGAACAGTTGCCATGCTTTACTAATTACCATTTATTGTATTAAACGGACTTCCTGAGTGAAGCAATTGCATTAGCCGGTCCTTTGAAGCTATCTCTGAATGAAGAGATGGATGCGAGATGCTTGTTCACATTCACCTCATCACCCATCCAAGTAGGAGGATTTTCGAATTTTCACATGTTCTGCATTGTCTATCGAAAATCAGAATTACGAAAGGCTCAAGTTTGATACTGCCTTTGAAGATTAGCCTTTAGAACTTGCACGCATACGAGAACGAGGGGGGTCAAAAATCGCCTTCAAATTACCTTGCAATCTGGAGGCTAAAATTATAAGCAGCAGTGGTGTATTGCCTTATAGTGGAACGATAAGATGAGCTGTAGCGACGTAAATTCATGTACAAACATTGTGTTTAATTTCCGTTATGGGGCAAGTGATTAGTTCTATACGGTATTATTCCAACCCACACATGAGAAAAATGTGCGCTAAAAAATGGAAGGTTGGAGGAGGCGGAGTTAAATGTTTTGCTCAGAATTATAGCGCGAAGCAGTAAGAAAAGCTAGAGGTTAATGCGTCATTCCAACTTACTTGTTCTGCCAAGACATCTCTCATTGTAGTCAGACGACTGAAGAAGTTTTGGACGTCATAACTTTGCATTTCATATCCTTTTGTATAGTGGCTGAAATCTTCAATCGCTTTCACGTATATGACAAAATGGGGTTCTTACTTCGGATTTATGACTGGGTTACGCGCCATTGCTCTCTGCATCTCAAGCCCGTTCGGAATATCTGCAAAGAGAATTTATGCAAAAATCTAAACTATGAGACTAAGCATACCAGTAGTAGCAAAGACAGCTATCTTGGAACCGTGCTTTCTCCTCAATTCAAGCGCCATTGCTGCTGATGCAGTTGGAAAAAGCTCATTCACAATTACCAAATCGTAAGTGGTATTCATGACAGTTTCAAATGAAGCTGAAAGAGCAACAGAAGTTCCAAAAAATCGAAAACTAGAGCAATGCCAAAATCTTGTGTCTTTGTTACCCTCTCCAAGAGACCAAACTAGGTACTCAAAACCGACTAGATGAGACGACACATATCCTGATGGTTTCATTTCTTGATACCAAAACAGCTTTTCGACGCTAAGCATGTCACTCGTCTTCTGCTGAGCTGGAAAGAATCTGAGCTGTATAGCAAGCATACGATTGCAGCAACGAACTCACAGGTAAGAACAGTTTCCAAGCTGTTCACTCCTTTTCCGAATGATCCTAAAGGCTTTCGAGCCATGGAATAGATAGTGACTGCATGTCCTTTGGCTGCGAGCCTGTTCAGATGTACTCTTCTGATTACAGGGTGAAATGAACCCCACGTTTAACCATAAATTCCTTTCCTAGCAGTTTTCACAAATCATAATGTTTCCGTAGGTAGCCTATAGTAAGGGAGAGTGATCGGTAAGTTGTCCTGTGCTATATACAGGCCATTTATAAAATCGTGACAACTAGTTGACTGCGGTCTTCGCGCGGCAGGATCATAATAACTGATACAAAAAGGCATCACCTCAACGTACAACTCAGTCACTTCCAGTGTGTAGGTATTTAGCAAAACTGAGAAACTGCAGTTTCCGGAAGGCGCGTGCGTTAGCGTGCGGTCGCGCCATCGTCACGATTTTTCGAACGCCTTAGGCCAAGGGCATACCTCGCGCGATTTCAGTCGCCACGCGATCTGGCAATTTGCCAGATATCTTCAAATTCAATACTGGCAGACCCCAAATGCACAGCATGTCAAGTTTTCGTAGGTTGATAAAATGCCCTATATTTCGCACATTCCGAAACCCCTTACGATGAGTTATGCACAATTGGAGTACTGCCAAATCGCCTCGCGACTGAAATCGCGTGAGGTATGCCCTTAGCCTTATATGTTGAAGCCACCCCAAAAAACGTCGGAAACTCTTAAGAGCTGTACATTCAAGTGATTGAATATTGATCAAACACTAGCTAAGTTTTTTTTCTATTTACTAGACATAGATTTTGATGTATAAAGGATTCAAAAATACTAGGAGTGGAATTCGGCGCTCATTTGGCAGTTTCCAAGGTAACTTCTTTTGGACCGGCAAGCTAGACCTCCGAGACGGATTTAAAACTTTTGAGTCAAAATTTAGCTTTCGCTTTACTTCAAAAAGAAGGATTAACTCTCTTCTTGTTGTCGACTATTAAATTTAGCTCTCATACTAATGCCATTTCCTAGTAAATGCTATATCAGAATTGAACTGAGAATGTCATTTTTTCAATTTTCTAGTTCAGTGACCGAAAAATGAAAGAATCGCAAACCGCATTTGTAAGGCTGGCGACTGAGAAATAAGACTTTCCAGTATTAACGTTGGCGGTGATTTCTGTTGCACTTTTTATTTTTATTCCCTAAAATCCTAAGAAACTTTTAAAAATCCTTATGTTTAAGGAGTGTTGACGGGGTGCAAAGATGTACCCATCAGTACTGTTGGATCCGTGGTCTATGCGCAAAACACCCATTTGTTGGAGGGAGTACATTTTATGGACATTTTTGTCAACGGGCTAGCATTCTTCCAAGTGATCAGGTACAGACCGGGGGATGTGGAAACGGGCACGGTAAGGACCGTAATTTCTCGCGAACATAGGGGGATGGCACAATCATGTCCGCACACGTTCCCATGAGCTACATGGTGAACCATGTCAGCGCACATTCGCATTTCAGTGTGGAGAAATTTTTTATATTTTATTTTATATTTTTTGACATATTTTTGGAAATTCACAAAAACTATTTCCAACCTCTGCGAATCAAATCCTACACGATGCACACGAAAAAAGAAATTTTCGACCAGTTTCTAATTTTTTCGATTCATTTTTTCACCCCTCGTTTTTGACATGCTAACGGTACCAAAGTGCTGCCATAAAAGACACGGTGCGAAAATGTGCTTCAAAATAATTATGCGAAAGGAAAAAGACAGTTACATGCAGAGAGAAGAACCAAAGAAAAAATGTCAATTTTGAGTACGCTTACAAAGTTGTCGTGAGCTTGCTAGCTATTCGTACGTTTGCGACATCAGCCATGCTGTTGTTTGCGTCCTGCCATGCTCTACATTTAGCAAGTTTGAAGATTTTGGGAAGCTTCCAGAATTTCTCAGACTTTCATAAAAGAATTGTAACACAAATTATCCGCCAACCTAATATTTCAAAAATAGCCCTGCTGACTAAAACCTGCGTGGGAGTTTTGATAATTCCACCATGAAGGTCTCTAGTATGTAAGTTTCTTACACCATGCCTTTTCTAAATAAACGCGACACACAAGTTTCAAGCGTACTGTCATCGGAACTAAGAATAATTTTGATTGATGTTTCGAAATATTCCAAAACGGGCACTTTATAGAACTGAAAACTTGCAGAATATATAACTTAGCTCTTGTACTCACCTCTCAGCGAGAAACTGCATAGAAAGTCCATGACTTTTCGAGTTCCACATATTCAAAAACAAGATATTGGCTGCGAAGCAACTATGGATTATAACAGCAACAAAGATCCATGTCACCTTCAAAACTCTACATTGACAAGAGAAAGAAGCCCGATTGAGACTGTAAATCTATGTAGGTATTAGAAAAGTAGCGTAAAAAACTAGTCAGCTTTGCCAGCTTTTTTACATTGAGGAACTCACCACCATAGTGTTGTTAGGTATTTAGACTTCGATGGTATGAAACTAGTGCGACCGGGAAAGACAGACCAAAGTGTAGACGATAAGACAGATAGTTGTTTTGTGTTTCATACTCAGTTATGTTGTTGTGCCCTTGACATCATGTTTATGTCAAACCCTTGTTTGACACTGCTCCATGCGTGTGCCATATGTCCGGAAACACATGTTTCAATCGCCATAATGCAATTTTCATATGTTTCACGAAAGATTTCAAGATATAGTCTATTCATCTTTTTGAGCTCTTGGATAAAGTCTACTTCATTTGCCGTGAATTTGAGAGAAAGTCTAGCTAAAAAAAATTACCGGTTGAAGTCCATTTAAGTGGAGTAAAATTCGCGAACAATCGAACATACAAATTACCACAAATGCGCTGGAATTTTTATGGAATGAGAAATGACACATTGCATAGGGGATATTAAGTCATTTCCAGAAAGACTTGAATCTGCGCAGTATCCAATTACTGTACAATTGCGGATATCCGAAAAAGTTATAAATTTTGCGCCTGCTTCTATTGTGCAATTGCACAAACATACCAGTGGCGAACTAAGGGGGAGTTCAGAGGCGCTATTTTTGAAAATTACTAGTTATAAGAATGTAGCCAAGAATGCTCAGGGACTTCTTCATACTTGTAAATGACTAAAATAATTTTCAAAATTTTTTAAAAACAAATTTGGCCTTGCAAAAAAAATTTTCGGGGGCGTGGCGGCAGACACTCCTCTTTTTTCAAATTTCGGGATTATGGGCCCGCAAAAACTATTCAAAACCACCTAAACATTCATTCTAAAAAAAATTTTATCGCCCATCTTTGACTCATATACAGATCCTTCTCAAGTTTTGAATTAGCACCAGTCATTACAAATTGTTCTGACATATGAACTTTTATTGCGAAACAACCAACAACAACGAAATAACAAACAAAACATCCAAGTACAAAAACGAGATCCACGAGAGCAATGTGCCGCGATTCTTGTAATAAAACAAATATTTGTCGTCGATTTTCAAAAGTCGCATGGCCCAGTAAGATCCATAATCCAAGGGTTCGATTACATGGTCCAAATATAGTCGGTAAAGCTGGAAGACATACGAACCAGTTAGCATAAGTTATGGTAATGGTATATAGTTACCTTTTCTGTTCGGTGGCCATAACTAGGCTTGGACAAGACTTTGTTAATTTTGAGAGACAGTTCTTCTGTGGTAACATTCTGAAAAGGAAAAAATTGGAAAATGAAGACAATAAGATGAACAACGAGTAACAAATCCAAGGCTATTTACAAACTTTCCCAATAGATTTATCGAGTTTGTGAATTATGAAATTAGAAATAATGATCAAATTAAAATTAGTGTCTGATAAGCTTCGCGGAGCTCCTGGAACTCAGAAAAAAATCTCTGAAGAACTGACCTTTTTGTAGATCGCTTCAGCTACGCCCAACTTCTGCGCAAAAAGCGCATTCCGTGGTTGATCTGCGAAGAAAGGCATAAACAGCATGGCCGTGTTCGAGCAAATCCCTTCTTTTACACTGGAAAATGCTAAATGAAACAACGTAACGTTAAGAAGATAAATGATCATTGCGGATGCAAATTATAATTTGCATAAACTGCGATTTCGAGTTTGATGCACAAAATGTCAAGCACTAACACGCTCCACCTCAAAAATGGAATTTTGAATCCATTCATAACTTCGTTCAGAATGACAAATTATTATGTTGAAGAATGATTTAGGATTGATACTAGGAAAGGACTTATACTCAGGATCAACGTTTCAGTCACTAGAATGCTCAGGCTAAAGCTAGGCATTTTTTGCCTTCGCACGACCGTACACGTGATGGTACTGTAGGTGTACTGTAGGAGGAGGACAGCCACGTCGCAATCATGTCTGTACACTTATTGATCTAGTTTAGATTTATAAGAGATTCGCGCGAACCGGGACTAAACCCTTCAATCAATGAGATATGATCTCTCCAATTCATGAAATACTGATTGACTACGAAGCAAGAACGAGCTAGGTTAAGGACGAAATTTTCCTGTTTGCTTTTGTTTTAATTAAACTTCTTCTGAATTTTAGCCCGTAGAAATTCGATTTTCTTATAGAAGACGGCGGCAAATGTCAAGTACCTTTTCAGTCCACCGTGGGTAAAAAATAAAATTGTTTTGTTATGTGAGAGTATGTCGTTCTGTGGAGACCATTTGAGCAGTTTCACATGCGGTTTGACGTTTTTTACCTATAAATATCGTACACACTATTCAAAAATCCTATAGAGTTTGAGCTGTGTAATCACCTCCGGACCAGAATAAGTAAAGATCACTCTATAATCGGTCAAATTGTTCAGGACCGTGAAGAATGACGTGATTACCTAAATTTGGGAAGTCTGAGACAAAGAAGCATAGGTAGGTAATCCTCACCTCTGCGGGTGCCACATCCCAATCAACTATCGAACCAAATGCTACATAGATGGTTCCTTTTGAAGCTGGATCTTCCACAAATCGGCGCAGGTCCGACGGAAGCTCTCGAGCTCCTAAAAACTGAAAGCCTGTCTTCAAAGCGTATCAGAGGTCAAGTTACTTTGGCAGTGTTCTCCAACGTGAATAAAGCTTCTGCTATGCGATGCAGGAAAACCGAAGGCTGTAGGGTAGTCCATAAAAGTGGCATGAGAACCCTAGAATAGTTATCTAATGAAAAAATTCGATTGCAATCTATCTAATTTCAAACCTGATAGATTTCCTTGAAGGAGCAGCTATGGTTGAGCAGTTTGCCTGCTTCTTTCAGCCAAAAGTTGGCAGCCAAGTTGATGTAGTACTGTAAGGATACTGTAATATCTAACTGGAAGATGATTGCGAGAATTGTTGTAAGAAATCAAGAAAAAAGTAGTCATAAACTTACTAAAATCGAAAATAAAAATGAAACAGTAAAAATAAATTAATGAAACAAAATATAATATTGATGAAAACAACGAAAAAATCATGGGGAGTGGCAATAAAATTTTTGAAAAATTGACGAAAGGAGATTTTATGAGCATTATTATTTGCACAATCTTTGATTCAGCTGGCTTAGCTGCTGGAAGGCGGGGCTTTTTGACCTAATTAAAACCGCTCGCGACCGCGACGCAATCGGCGTCTCTGTCGCGCACATGCTCTCTTATCATTATTAGCCTTAATTGAGTCACGAAGCTCCGCTTCCAGCAGCCGAACCAGTTGAATCAAAGGGTACACGAAATCAGAAAGGAACCTTCCTTTCCTTCTCCTACTTTGAAGCTTAAAAGACGCGGGAAACTAAAAAGGGAAGGGAGCAAAGGGGTGGATATATTCACGAAATTCAACAAATTCCTCTTCTTTAGTCGTTTAACTTCCAAAATTAGATCAAGTAAAACCCGCGTCCCCGATGACATAGTAAGCAGATACCATACCTGTTCTGTAAGTGCGTCCCATACAGTTTTGAGACGCCCGAAGAAGTCATGTATGTCATAGTTTTGTACTTCGTAGCTCTTCGTATAGTAACTGAATAGAAAATCGTACTAGGAGTTTAGGCGGTTCGTCTTAGCGAAGGAAGAATAATTTTACCTAGGGTTGATTACTGGATTCCGTCCAATAGATCTGTACATGCCGTAAATGCTTGAAAAATCTGTGAAATATCGATGAAGTCATTGCCAATTCACAATTCTTGCATTAGTTTTACCGTACCCGTGGTGGTCATAAGAGCAAATTTAGTCCCGAATTTTTCGCGTAACTTCAGCGCCATCGCACCCTGAGCTGTCACAAACAACTCGTCCGCAATCACCAAATCGTACGAAGTGTTCATAACAGTTTGGAAGGCTTCTAAAAATATAGGTAGATTACGGTAAGATTACTGTAACGGGCGCATCCGACATCGGCTCTCACCATCTTCAAGAGCGAAATTCAAGTACTGAAATCCGACATGATGTGGCTGTTCAAAGAGCTCCGGCGACATTTCGAAAAACCAGAACACCGCTGCTACGCTATCCGGCTCATTTGTTCGCTGGTCGGCTGCAAAAAATAAGGATTTATAATTATGGCAGAAATAAGTAAAGTATGTACTCACGTCGAAGTACGGTTTCCATAGTGTGCACTCCACGAACCATTACTCCCAAAGGCTTCGCAGTCATCGAGTAAATTGTGACGTCATTTCCTTTCTCGGCCAATCTGAAAAAATTTATTGGGTCGAAAACATAAGTTTTATTATACTTGAAGGAAAAAACGTTCACAGTTATCTCAAAGAATTTTTTTCAACTATTATACAAATTAAACTATGTTGTATTATTCGCTTTTTATTTCTGAGTCTGAATTAGCGATGGCACGTAATATCTTACTTTGATTCGGAATTGCTGATTATTTATTCTAGCAGATTTTTGTCCTCTTATTTTCCAATCTTTCCAGTCTTGCATCAAAATCTAATGAAAAAGTATATGTTTCAAAGGAAAAAAACGCAAAGGTTGTAAGCAAACATTTGAAAACACCATGATCAAAAGCTCCAAATGGTATTTTTCCAAATTTGCAGTGAAATTTATTGGAAAAAAATCTATATCTCAAAAAACATTTTAACATTTCAAACAAAATTACTAACATATTCGGAAACATCGGGATAAAAAACCTCACTTCCATATGCCAATTTTCATCCCAATTGGACGAAAATCGCATCTGATTCTTGATTTTGAAATTTCAATAAAATCGTGATTCCATGCGCTGCAGGATGAGGCTAGCTACAGTCGCACATATCTCCTCTATTAACCCATTGACGACTATCTGTATCAAGCTTTTTGCCTCCAGGGACGATGGTAACCGGTGGCCCACACCCCTTGCAAAATCATATACTTTCTAAGCCTAGTATTTTCTCCACAGTTCAGTATTTTTTATTTTTGTTTTCTTGGAATCTGTGGTCTTCTTCGTCCAGAATATGATTGTAGCTGCTTACAAAACAACTTCACGTTTCGTAAATAATCACAAAACTTTCCCACGCCGAATGTGTGCAAAATCTCGTCGTCCCTCAGCGCCGCCACACAAAATCAGTCGTCGTTGTCAATGGGTGAAGGTACAAATTGGGTGCAACGTAGCATTGCTCACAGTTCTTGACCTCCATGACTACATCGTGGCAGGTCTTTGTTGGGGAGATAAGTTCCGTTTCCTACCTTATCTTCTCCAAACAATGCAAAGCAGCGCAAAAAGAACCAGCAAGCTAATTTGCCGTTTTTTCATGTTTAAACCGTCATTGAAATTATGCAAACATTTTTCTCTACTTTGTCCTTAGAGCATCCAACTGTAAACCCACTGTACTGACAGTAAACTTGAATGTTCACAAAAGTTCATATTCCATAAATAGCAATGAAACGACACATATACCTCTCGGCGAGAAACTTCATCGACAGCCCATGACTTTTCGAATTCCAAGTGTTCAGAAAAAGTATGTTGGCGGCGTGGACAATTTGACAAAATTGGACAGCGATTAGCCATTGGATCTGAAAGGGCGGCAATGATTGAGGGAACAACCTTGATTACGTACTAATGGAATACGCAAAATCATTCATATCGGCACTCTAAAAGGGTTTGGCTCAGAAATATGGAACTATATGGGAATATCGGAGGCTTTCAAAAATTAATGCAGAAGAGAATTGTCTTAAAAGGATTCCACTAACTTGTATTACCGTATTGCCGCTCAATTTTGGAAAAAAAATTATTTCAACTTTTTCTGTGGCGACGTATCTATCACGAAGCTTAGAAAGTCAGGGATCTGAATTCTGAACTTCATAAGGCTCCGAATGAATAAATCAAGAAATTTGAAATATTAATCTGAATGCTCTTTTTTTTCATGAAACACTGTCTCACTGTCTCACTTCCTATTCAAACCTATTTACAATTCAAACCTTGAGTTTGCAATTCAGGCACGTTAGTGACAGTTTGATTGAGGATGCGTGTGTCTTTAAATGAAAGGTACTTAAATAGTAGGCATAAAAAATAAGAAAGTTATGTGTATTTGAATTTTTGAGGGGCGTCACTGAAATGCATCATTTCAAATTTTTTAATTCGACGTATATGGGAAGTAAAGATAAACGTAGACCCTGAATCCGATTTTATATTTTATATTTTATTATTTTATGTTTTATTTACTTACTCACACATTTATAAACAACAATAAAACATCTATGCATAGTCAAATTCACCAAAATTTTTCTGAATTTTCATAAATTTTCCTCCCACATCCTAAGATAAAAAGCGCGAACGTATCTCATCAAATAAATTTTGTCAATGAATGGACCGCTAGCCATAACTCTCCCTAAATGGCCCTCGCTTACCATACACTTTTTTCAGAAAATTTTTAGCGCACTGACTAAAAAGGCAAAAATTATTTGGGGCTAGTTTTCCAACTCAATCTTTTAAAGTCATAATGTAATGTAATAAAAGTTTGCACTGCTACATATAAAGCAAAAATTGATTCAACTAAAATTGGTTTATAAAAAAATCAATCAGACCTAAAAGCAAACATACCTTCATGCTGTTGACCAAGTGATTTGAACTTGCGGTAGCCGTTCAAGAAAGGGCCATACATGATAAGATAGCCACTGTTTGGTAGTTGTTGTTATAAAGTTCAAATCAGCGATTAGAGCGATGGTTCCAGAATTTGGATTGAGAAAAGTAGGAAAAGTAGAAAAGCAGCCTTTAATATTTTTCAATTCAGTTTATTTATTGTTGTTGTTGGGTACATAAAGAATCTAACCAAAAATCAAGTTGAGAAACAAAATCGATTATAGAAAATATGAATTTTTCAGTACTATTAAAAGTTCCTTTTCATACCTTCCCATTGTGGAGCTTTTGATTTTCAACACCTTTAGATTCGTGAGAAGAAATGTTGAGCAAAGTACTTTTTACCTTTTCTTGAAGTTGATCTTTCATGAAACAGAAGTAGCGGCCAGTAGACACTGAGGGCTATCAAGAACCAAAAAGAGCTTTGGATCAATTCAAATACATAAACTAAAAATTTATTGAAATCAATGCACATGTAAGTTTTTTTTCGTCATTCACTGCATCCGATGCAGAATTTCTTCCCCTTTCCAGCTGCCTTATAGTCACTTTCATTAAGAAGGGCTGAAATAGTCGCTGAAGATTGGAACCCTTCGTTTTCACATGTCTGACTTTCGCTAATTTTCAGAATTTTTAACTGAGACTTTCGGGAAAGCTTTGATAGCCAGCATATAGGGCAAACCTTTTGCCAGCTGAAGCATTTTTTTGTATCTCCGTGGCTTGTCTTTCAGAATTGATAAAATTTGATTTTGAAGTAACCAGATTGCATATTCCGCCCATTCTAACCTGGTAGGAGTTGTAATGGGAAACAGTTCATGTACTAATCGATGCAACTTCTTCTCCTCTTTCTAACAATGTCTTTTTTTGGCGAAACAGGCGAAATTTGCGGAGGACATTACGTATTTCTCAGTTTCAGGAGTGCGCACTGATGTACCCTAAGTTTTGAAATCTTCGTATTTTGAAGCAAAAATCGCTCATTTACTTTGCAAGGATAATGACAGCAATGAATCAAGTGTTGAAACGTCAGTATTCTGAAGATTTTGTAGTGTTTCGTGCAGTAGCAGGTTATGTGATTTTACTAAAACTCGAAACTTTTCGGAAATTATTTAGCAAAATTCTAAAAGAGTAGCTGGAAAATGGAAAAAATCTTTGGCTGGCAAAAGGTTTACCCTATCTGATGGTTATTGAAGCTTTCGCAACAGTCACATAAAAAAATTCGAATGCTAGCGGAAGTTGGACATAGTGGAAATGAAGGGCTGTAATTCCTAGTAATTTTTTAAAATTATCTCAGCGCTCTTCAAAACTGTCGCATCGAAAACATAGCTGTGGGAAAGGGGAAAAAATTCTGCATTCGATACTGCTTAAAGCATTTGTTCACCCTTACGTGATTAATTTACGGGTCATTTCAAAAAAGCGACAAAATTTTTGGACCGACCTATTATTTGCGTGGATTATCAATCCCTCCTCCGCCCACTTACTCCTGCTTTATTTAGCTTTCGACTTTGCTTTTTCTACCTTCTGGTTCAAATGATTTTGCAACAATTTGTGTCTCTGTGTCAACAAAACTCTGATTTAGTTACCCAGTTGCAAAGGGCAATCATTTCATTAGTCACATTCAGCTGAAAACATTGAAACTCACTCTATTTTCTTGCACAATAGCAGCTGAAATTTCTAGTAAAATTATTCAAAACTGAATTTAGCGCACTTTTTCATCGACAGCATCGAATTCAGAACTCAAATCGCCATGCAAAGTGATGAATCGTTCTCAGAATCTGCCTGGGCGAAAAGAAGCTATGAAGGTGAACGCCTCGAATGAATGCACCAAGCTTCCTGTCCTCTTATTGACTTCTACTTTCATAGGCCATCATTAGTCAGTCAGTGACAGGATGATCCCTAAAGGGGAGGGGGAGGGGAAGAGAGAGTTAAGTTGCGCGTTGTTTGATCTATTTAGGTCTTGCTGCGAGTTTTCTCGGTTCACTTTGTGTTTTCCCGGACACTCTAACACGTTGACGACGAGCCATTTTTTTTTTGAGGTCTGTCCCTGTGGACGAGACGTTTCCGTGCATCCCTACGCCTGGCCGCATGTATGTATGAATGCGTCCATGCACGAAATAAAATTGCAAGCCCCGCTGCATGTGACAAGCTCAACCCACTCGACCAAATATGTCGAAAATTGCATGCACAGATTTCAAGAATTATGCGAATTCCGCCACTTTCCAAAAATGGGCGAAACCTGCCACTTAGGAGCGGAGTTTTTGACGGAAGGCGGGCCTGGCTAAAAGTTGCTTGAGGTCTTTGCGTTCATCTACGGCCTTATCCACATTTTGCATGAACAAGAAGGATCCCTGTTAGGGGCACAGGATTGGGCGGAGTTTGCTAAAAGGGGCGGGGCTAATAGTCGAAGTACATCTGAGCCTATGTTGATTACATGCACAAAAACTGAGAGGATTGGACAGATAGTATCGAGGCCGCCGCGCACCATTACGGGGCACTGTCGTCAACGTGCTAAGTTTTTTTATGATTGGGAAACGTTCACATGAGCTAAATCGTTAGCCACCATCGCGTTGTCATCCAAAACCGATAGCAACGTCTATTCATTTCCCCGAACAATTGCCGGTGACGTAATTGCATTTTCCTCTTTTTAATTGGATAAGTACTAATCGGAGGGGGTTAGGTTCTGCCTGGACGCTATCTTGAAGCATCAACAAAAATAAAGGTGAAAAATGTCAGAAGTTGCCTACCTGGAAACATGCCACTTTCTTCTATATACGGTAGATACCTTTATTCTTCGCCTTTATTTTCGTTGACTGCGTTTGATGGAAATTTATAGTGCACAAAGCTGGCTGATTGTAGCAGACAACCAATGTTAGTTTTTGCCTGTCACTATTTCTTCCGCCTATTTTTGCTTTTTACCAACAGGATGGTGATAATTAGACTTTGGATGATTTATTTCCCCTATCTTTACGTTCCTCTTTCCATGTTAAGTAGTTTTTGATTTGCTATTCCTGTTAAAAAGCAGAAACTTGGTGCACCTTTGAGCGCTTCGAGAGAAGTTGAGAAATTAACTAGTCATTTAAACAACAAAAAAAGCTAGCTGGAGAACCAGATCTGTTGTTTCTAAAAAAATCTTTTAGCCTGTGCAACTGAGATTTCATCACTTAAAATTCAATGAAATAGGAAATACGCAAGTAGGTTAGGTTAATCAATACATATGCACTTCTCCACCACAGTTGTACAATTGGCAAGTGTTACAAAACTGTATGTACAGGTAGAGCACTAAACAAATATCACCTTCATTTGGCGATTACCAAACAGAAACCAATTTCCTTGAAAATAATTTTTGGAGGATGTTCCCTCACTAGCATCGTTATCCAATTGTATCAATGTTGGCCCTGATATTTCTCGTTCCTAATGTGGTAAGTGTAAAGTCATTTTTTCAGCTTAATGGTCAAATGACTTAGATAGCCGCAGGAAGAAAAGTGACAGTCTACTCTGTAGAACATGCCTATGTTGATTGTCAGCTCAATCATTGCTCTCTTGGTTTGTCCAGCGAAGACAAAGAACTGAACAGAGCGGTTGTCATGACTGCGCAAATGGTCAGTTTTTCGACTGGATTATCTCATTCGCATTTAGCATTAGGTACTACTCTCATAAATGCTTGAAAAGTGGCAAATAATCGAAATTGAATCACTTGCAGAAGGTTTGCTGTGAATGTGTGGTGTATGCAAGGATGTATAGTAGGGATCCGAAGACGAAAGTACCCCCAGCTTATACACCTATCGATATCAGGTTTATTGCAATAATTAAGCTACACCATACTCTCAAAGCTCAGCATTAATCTTCTTCTACAGCTACGATGAATACAGAGGAACCCTGGAAAGCATCTCACAAGTTATTAGGGATAGGGTGGGTTTTGACTGTTGGTTTTAGCTGCACTGAACAGCGTTTGAAAAGATTAGGAAACAGGTTCAAATCTTTTTGGAATGTTTGAAATTTTTCACAAAGAGGATTTTCTACACAGCGGTTAGCTGCTCACAGCCGTTAAGGACCTGTATTCTATATAGCTCTTAGCTTTTCTTACATCGCTTACTGAGATATCAATGTTGACTGAATCAAAATCCAAGGAAATTACTATAACATTTCAGTACTTCTACGCGCAGCCGTCAAGCATGAAAGAAAAAAAAGTCGGATGCTTTCCCAAAGCCAAAAATGTAGTGGGAAAATTTTTGGAAATATTCAAAGTTAATCATCTGGATCTTGTATGCGTAGTCAAAATGCACTAAAGTTTAATGACAGTTGGTTGCTGATTTAGAAGATATTTTTTACGTTTTTTCTTCCATTCGTTGCTCAAGAGTCGGAAACTAAGCGAAGATATTTGGTCAGCTAAAACATTTCTCTCAAAATTTTATCTACAAATGAAGGATTGTGAATTGTGAGTGAACATATGCTTGTGCTTACAAAAATCGTCAGACTGGAGGAATTTCTTTTGTTCAAATTAGATTTGTAATAAAAGGATAGAATCAGAAACTGGAATTCAAGCACCAGCTTAAGTGAAGTTGTAAGAATCGATGAGAACAAAGGCACATATTTGTTTTTGTAAAACAGACCGTTATCTGCTTAGATGATGTGAGAACCATATAACAGGTACGATTAAAAAAATTGCAAAAAGTCATAAAGTATGTGATGTATTATTAGACAGTCAAAGGGACAAGTAGCAAGCTAAAGACATTCTCTGTAAAGTGATGGACATTTTACGCTTATCACGTTTCGGAACCGTGGAGCAAATCCGTGCTTTTATCCTTTAATTGATAAAAAAAACCTCATTTTGTGGACTGAATATGTATCTGTAACCAACATGTCAAATAAGCTTTACCATCAGAGTTCAGAATGGATTAGATGTCTTTGAATTTAGACAAGAGACAAACAAGAGAAGAACTGCTGTGTTCTCCTGGAAAGCAGACTCAAAATATTATTCTCACTGACCGTATTCATCAACGAATCCACTGGGTAAGGTCGTTATCCACAAGTGCTCCACTGGGTTCGTTGACCTTAAATGTCAGCAGGGTACTTACTGGCATGTATTAAAGCATGCCCTGGCCTGTTTGCGGTGCATGTGTATTGGTGAATTCCGCGTGTATTCAACTTCGTATTTGCTCAAATTTGTCTTGGATACATATCTAAGCAAGTAGCATAATGCTCACAATCATACCATTGGTCGCAGATTGGCAGATTGGCAGATTTTTACACGCTGCTTAAACTAATTGCAAATTTAAGATGATGGCTTTTACAATCAGAGCACACCATCGTTAAGACTATTGAACAGGGTCCGGCACAAGTCAGCTTTTAGGGTATTTGGAAATCATCCCTAAATCTCGAAAATTTTACGAAGTCTTCTCTGGCCCGTATCGGAAGCCTATCAACTCAGGAGAAGATGGAAACATAAAAGAGCCACTATTCTGAAAGGAAATATGAGTGAAAATGGAAAGTAGAGCGGAGTACTGCGCAAGCACAAAAGCTTGTCATTGGAGCACGATATCTAGCAAAGTAATGATGAAATCAAGGCAAAAAGGGAAAAGCAAGGATATGAAGGTTTTTTTTCATGCTTAGCGATAAATTGTTGATTGAAGAATCCGTCCGTGATAGAAAAATCCGAACCTTATTTGCATAATTCTTCCGTAAATAATATTCTATGCCTACAGTCCCAATTTTGGTGTCATATGCTTGTCTCTCGGCTGTAAACAAAAGTTTGTCAATTTTGGCTTTGCTTTCAAATCGCGCGCGCTTTTTGCAAGCACGATAGAGCATGTCCATCGCGTAAGAACCTGCATCTCCACCGCGTAAGAACCTGTCTTCAAAGGTTGTGCTTGCTGAGTAATCGCTTTTGGCGCTACAGAAAGTGTGTTGAATTGTCTTGCACACTGTATGTGCAGTTTTCCTCCACATGTTGCGCTGGTAATGCGTGTACACATTTTTTTTACGGAGCTCCGCCCCAGACCCCGCAAAACGATATCTCCTTTGCTTTTTGTTTCAAAAACGATGAGCTTGCTTTCAGACGATCTGTGCAGGGCTCTGCTACTGAATGTATCGATATTTGCCATTTTTGTTTAAGCTCTTCAAGCTCGCAAATTTCAAAATTTCAAAGGCAGTGGCTCGGCAAATCTCAACATAGTCAAATTTTTGCTTATCTGGGGTTATTCAATACGCTGTTTCCGAAAATCCACTTTTGAGAGCTTGAAAATGCCAGAAACGAGCGTTTTTCAATGCCCTTCCCTTTGGAATTGGACTGGTGCTGCAAGGCTGATGACACCGAATCGTTGCAGGAATGGTTATAGCATTGCTGCGGGCAGCCAATGGTAAGAAGGAAATTACCAACTCGTCCAGATGCGTGCAAGAATGGCCTGCGCGTGTAAGTTTGAGAGGAATTTTCTTGGCAAGGAAGCATGCTGTGCAACCGGGATTGCACTGTTTTCAAACTTGGGCAACAAGGAGTCTACCGCGTTAAAATTTAGAGTTGTTGAGTTTTGCCGAGCCACTGACTTTAAAGCGAGATTAATCGCGCTACGATAACATTGCGATTGTCCTAGTGATCTGCAGTTTCCAATTGAACTTCCTGTGAGTAACAAATTTAATAGAGGGTGTACAGATGCGTTGATCACGCACCATTCAAAAGATGCAAGGAGGGTGGAAAGAAAGTACATACACTGGCAGTCCAAGCATCACTTTCGAATATGGTCTTATATTTCCTTCAGACTCTGGTATGAACATTTTGAAGTGTTGAACCATAACAGGGCTGTGATGTTCAGGTTTATTTGGTGCATGTACTGGTGCAGATAAATCGATGAGGACGAGTTACAATACAGTAATACATAGTATGCTGCATAAAGTGAATGACACATGAGCAAAAAAGTCGTGATTTTAGAGCGCTGTACTAATCACGGAATACTATAGATGTAATAGAAGAAAACCATTACTACATTAATCTAGAGAGTTCCTACTCGTGAAGATCCGTAGGACACCAAATATCAAATGCCTGAGAACCTGACTGAAAAACCGTACATATGAGACAACGTGACATGAGCACTTAAAGTTTGTAATACTGAGAGAGTAACAAGATGAACCATGCCAGATAGAGTATCAGCTGAGATCGAGCTGATACGTGTTAAATACATGCAAGCTAGAAATTTAGGCGCAAATCATGACCTTGGTTATGTGGTGCACAACGTGAGAGATACCAGAATTGAAACACGACTACCTATATACCAGTGAGAAGATCTGTGGGTAGAGGAAGAAATATGGGGGTTGGGTAGCAGCGTAAGGTTTTGTTTAATTTCCATCCAGACTCGGTACGAGCCGATTATAAGAATACGAAGTCCCCCTTGATTTGGAAAATTCTGCGGGAAGTCCCTTTGACCCTAAACCCTAAACGTAAAAGTTCTTAAAAACGAAACGTCGACTAAAAAACGAAAGGAACTGCAAGAGTTTATTTGCATTCATAGCAGCACCTATGTGTTTGCTGATATGGACCCAATGCATTTGCTTGGCTCATCAACGCCGCCCATCCTAAATCGGTTCCTCGTACGCACAAATAATTATTCTTTCAGGAAAAGGGCTATGTTTCAGTTGCAACAAATACAAAAATTCGAAGAACAATTCGAAAATAATTAAACGATGCAAGAATACGAGGACGACTTATGTAAATATGGAAACTTATGTGAGGAAAGGGTCGGTGCCAGTTCAGCTGGCACCCAGCTTTTTTCTGAATCAACTAGCACGGTGTCAGTTGACTCGGAAAAAAGTTTGGCACAGCTTTCATTTACATAAATTTCCATAAATTTTTGGGCCATAGTTTGTGTACACGCGCATGAGGCTCCAAATTTGGTGTCACATGATTGCATTTTGTTTGTAGACAAGGCTTTTGTTTGTTTTGAGCAGAATTCACGTTCCCGCGCTGTTAGCACCGGCATGTCGGCGGCGTACCGACGGCATGCTGTTGTCATGCGAGTGGCGTACTGGTGGCATGCTAGTAGGCAGGGGCATAAAGACTAAGCATGCTGCCGGTAGGCCGGCGGCTACCCTTGGCATTTTAGCAAACAGTGGCAGGCTAACCCGTAAAAATCATATCCTCTTTGCTTTTGGTCCCAGAAACAATGTCCAGCTTGACTCGGTGCCACTTGTGTCGAGCAATGTTTTCATCTATCGGCTTGTATCACTGTAGTTTGCTCGCAGCCCAAATCGTGAGCGAGAGAAGCGGCGCCATTCTGAAGGAATGGGAAGTTAAACTTACATAGATGCCCTGGTCTGCAGGCTTTGAAAAGAAGTTCAAACCTTTCTCTAAGTGTCGCACATATAAGAGGGTGTGCAGTTGACCCCGACTGGGAAAAAATTAAGCGTGCGCGCATAGAAAGTTTTATGCAGTAGGGCCTTCTCTATTCTGTCTAAGAGAATTGCGCAAGTGATCCTATGCCGTATTGATCGGTTTTCAATTTTGCAATATTGAGGTTGTAGTGTCTACCTTTCACGTAAACCACGTCGGTTACAAAAAGTAAGGAGAAGTTGCCTTACTAATTTCTAGCAAGCCTTCAGTATGGCAGAGCTAAAGTTGCTGTGTCAGTTAACTTGACATCTGCCGACGAAAGACGTTTAAGAAACAAAAGTCGTATGGATTTCTGACTATTTTAGATCGATGTTTCGAATGCGGGCTATTTTGCGCTCCGCCTCTAAGATAAAACGCTGAACGTTTGAGTCTGCTTTCGGCAAGGATCCGCGAAAGTAGTTGAGCGGCGAAAAGGGTTGGCAAGGATTTGGTCCTTCCTTTGTAAGCGCATTTTGCTGGGTAAAGATTTCTGGCTTTGCAACGAACAGTGGGGAAATTTCTGGACTTTCTTTTCCGTAAAAATTTGCAGCTTCGCTTCGCATGATTTGATTGTAGCCGTGGCTTTGCAGACGATTGCAACCACGGCTACAATCGTCTGCAAAGCAATGGTTTTCACCGAGTCGACAGACTCCAGATCTAAACGATTCGCCACTGGCTGCTCTGTCGTAGAAACATGGTGTTAAAAAAAAGAATAAGAATAACCTTTCGGGAGGTAAGGAGGGCCGCGTATGCCTCCAGATGGCTGGATGCCACATTTCTTGACTAAAGTTCTTGAAAAAAATTACCATTATAGCGAACATTTATTCAGTTTTCGATACCTCAACCAGCCAACCAGCCAATAAAGATGCTCAGATTGTTTACGCCAGGCAAATCGTTCCTTCAAACATTGTTAGTGTCAATGTGTCGCTTCTTCTACCCATATTAGGCATGCATTTCTCGTCCGTCAATCATAAGTCATCGCGGATAAAAAGTTGACACGTCCTCTTTCTTTGCTTATCTCTGCATTTTGCCATTTCAAAGATGAACGGCTGTTTTATGTCCTTTGAGACCCTAATAATCATCAGTGCAAATCTGTTCGGAGTAAGTGAGGGAATACTGTCAGTAGTGAAAATTTAGCATGTCGCATTCTAAGATTAGTTAGTTTTCAAAATAGTTTTCTAAAATATAGGTTGATGCAAAAATAATGGCCGTTTGCGAATTTTCACTTCAACGTAGAACTATAACCTTTGAAAAATTCACATTTCATAATGCGATAAAGACCGTTCAGAAGCAGCAGATCTTTCGCAATACAGCGCATATTATCGTATACTCAAATCACAAACGGGCAGAAAATATAGATTGAGGAACAAAAAAATTTTTTTAGCCTTGTTTTTGGCAAGGCATAACTTCCTTCAAAGTTTGTTAGTACGAGATAAGAGACTTATTTCGAAGCCGCGAGCAACTAGTACAAAAAATGCTGGAAAAGGTTGAAAAAATCGCGAAAAGGAAAAGATAAAATTTAAAATTGGCAGAATTTTCAACTTTTTTTCAGTATGCCTCAAAATTCCGGATATAGAATTTTCTAATTTTCTGTGTACTGAACAGCTGGATGTCTTGCAAATTATGCTAGTAGGAGTCCCTAGTTTACGCTTACGGAAGCAAAGTTTTGGCGATTGACTTCTTCAAGGAAAATATTGGTCATAAAATGACCGCGATGGCAACCCATGTTGAGGCGTGGATATCTCAGTCAGGATACAAAACACTTCAAAACATACAGTCGAGTACGCAGAATGTGCAAATTTCTATTACATAGAATTAATATATTCGAAGAAGCGCCATTCATACGCACTCATCCTGGTCAGAAAAGAATGCAATGAAATTTTGAATTTGGATGCGGTTTTGAAGCTTAGTTGCTTCACAACAGATGAGAGGAAAGCTCGTTTCAACTACCGTTAGATAGACCATAAAAACTGCTTCTCCATGGCATGATATAGTTCTTTCAAAAAAGAAATTTTGACAGAAAAAAGTTGCACTGAAAAAAGGCTTGGAAAATCGGCCATTATTTTTGCATCAACCTAATATTTTCCTCCCCCAATTGAGTATTAGACACATGGACTTTTTTTTTACAAAAAAACAAACTTAAAAAAATATCGAAAACCACAACTCAACAATTTTTAGAATAAATGAAGTCGCTTCAGAAATGTGATCAAAGTGAAATAAAATTTCTTCCCAAATTATGGTATTCAGCTACCAAGTTCTCATACAATTGAAAATCAATAATAGTGAAATCCTGTTGTTATTAAATTTGTGTTGCCAAAGCCAAAAAATATGTTCACAATTTGTTATTCGTTGTAAAAAAGAAGAATTGTAATTTTTATTTATGAATTTGAGCGTTTTTTTGGGGGGAGGGGAGTTGAAATATTCGTCCATTGATTTGCAATCTTATTCAGAAAAATTGTTCTCTGAGAATTGTTTCAACTCTGAAAATGCCGGAAAGATTTGCATCTGTAGCACAGTTTAATTATCTTAATCAATGTATGTAACTTTGTGTACGTTTCATTCTGAAAGGTTAATATCAGAATAAATTTTATAATTGGCATACTGCTGTTCATCTGGAAAGAAGAATGACAATTTGGTAAACTGAATAGTTTTTGGTTTTGGTAAACTTTGGTAAACTAAATAGTTTCTATTCATTCGTGTTGTTTCCATATTTTCTCTATAAATTTACTTTTTCGAATCAAGGTTTAGCAGCATAGAAAATATTTTATTAGTTTTTGGCTCCCCAGTAGCCAATAAACATGCTCAGAAATTTTTCTCGAGGCGATTTAACCTCTTATGCATCGTCAATCCTATTGTGTCGCTTCTTCTCTACCATTTCTACTCCGTCGATCATATGTCATTTAGGATAAAAAGTTGACATGCCCTTTTTCTTTGCTTATCTCTGCATATTGTCATTCCAAGATAATGGCTGTTCTGTATCTTCTCAGATCCTGACAACCACGACCTCAGATCCTTGGAAGTAAGAAAAGGGAATATTGTTGTTAATTGTGAAAAAAGTGTCTCCGGCCAATTTCTAAAAATTGTGAAAGTAGTTAGCTTCTGAAATAACTCTTTATATCGAAAAAAATAAGTCGGTCTTCTAAGGATTTTCGGGCCTTTTTTTTTTGAAGTTCCAAGATTATAGTTTTCAACTTGTGTTGCGACTTGGCGGGCTCAGCACCCCCCCCCCCCCAGCCTCGCTCGACTGCCCTAATAAACCATTCCTTAAGATCTGGACATTACGCGTCCAACACCGATTGGTTTCTACGGCGCGTACACTCGACGCGGTCACCTCACATAAACAAACCCGTACATAACACTAGATTGGGTGAGTTTATATACGAAAAACAAATACAAGAAACAACCAACAAGAAAATACTACTAAACTACCAGGCTCCTGCTCCAAGTGAATGAATGAGAATAATACGCGGGACAAGCGGCGTCCCTAACTCCCGATGCATAGAAGGCTCAATCCAATCCAGAAGCTCTGGGTTCCGCCTCAGAGTCGGCCGCAGGAAGACCCAGTCCAGTGGAATGGTGCACTCACCAGCTCCACTCCCGCAACTATGTTCATCTACAACTTCCAGCTTTCCTCGCGCCTACGCGCGTTCAATCCACAGACGACAAAAAGCTCAACCGCTCAACCAGAAATCCTCAACTGCGAGAGCTGCTTAGAACGTAGCCGAATATGTTAAAAAAATAATCGATAATCAAACGAAGATCGAAATGGCGAGGGCTGCTCTCACCCGCGGCCTTATATACCACGCCACTTGGCTTTGCTCCAAGCCGGAGGTGGTCTTGCAGCAGCCTACAAAAGGCGTGACAGGCAAATGCGCAATACAGCACCGCCGGCACCTGTTCCGAGGAGCGCTCTGCATCGCGGAGCCGCGACAACTTGTCTTTTTTTAGCTCTAGGCTCGCTAAAAACTAAACGTCGCAATTCTTTGGTAGGAATGGCTAGTCATACCCTTTTAATTTAGAGAAACTCCGTTGCCACTTCCTTCCTCTCCTCTCCCCCCCCCCCCCCCCCCCGCCCCGTCCTTTTCCAACAAATAATTTCGTGCCCTTTTGGATCTCGCTATATGGAATGTGGAATATAGCAGTATTGCAAAAGTCAAGTTGCTCTGTTTCTTGCAAAGTTTTCTGTAAGGGAAATTTTCTAAACCATAAGTAGTTCAATCGAAAGTACATAAAAATCAAACATTGATTAACGGATAAAAAACAAAAAACGAAAACTAAAAAGCAACATCAACGCAATTTTTCCAGGATTAAGTATTTTGCCAATTTGCGGCAGGTAAGCTTTTATGAATTTTGTCATACCTTTGAATGGACAATCAAGTTTCGGAAAGAATAATTTTGCTGCTTTACCCTTTAGAGCCTAGTTTGCTGCTCTTTCTGGACCAAATCTAGTTTTTATGCAATTTTCAATTTTCCAAAAGAAGCAAGCATTGAGCCACTTGTTACCATAAACAACGCTGATTTTCTACATCGCTAGCAAATTTTGTTTCAAAGTTTTGAATGCAATTAGTCCAGTTTGCCGCCTTCGTTATTTGTCCGCGGATTTCCCGGGACAAAGCTGGTAAAACAGAGCTGTGGGTCCCATATCGAAAATTCTGAAACTTGTGTTTCTTGGCCGATTACTATGCATTTGCTCTTTTCTCCTTTCGTTTTCCCTTGTTTTCCCCAAACTACGTTGGAGTTATTTTTTTTTATTCAAAACAATACGGTCTGCTCTGACGCATTCTATTAACTTCATTCTCTGTATTCCCTTCCCCTCCCAACAGATTTTCGCACTATATTGCTTTATAAACAGCTTGAAAGTAGGGAAGTTAATGTTCCCACGCTTTCATTATGGGCAGTCAGAAAAAAAAGAAAAGAAAAAAACCAACACGTATATGCGGTAATGGCCAATTGATTGTTACATATTGCCGCATTTCTCCTTTTCTCTTTTCCCACCCCCTATTATCAGATTTCTTCGAAAATCTCTAGTTTCTCATCTTCTCCGCTCATCTAACAAGTAAATGTACTCTCGTGTGTCACTCTAGTGCGAAAGTGACAAGCGTTCTCAACATCTTAAAATCCACCGCGAACAGCTGTGAAAAAGCTCCACTGATGGAGTGGATGGAAAATATCTGCTAGAAATGCAAATCTCATTGAACACTTGGCTATTTTTGTTACATATTTTCTTTAACAGGTAATCTTCAGTTCTTATTTAGCTTAATCATCACTTATGAGTTTGATTTCCAAAGCTCCGATTAGGCTGAAAATGTCGAAACGTCGACATAGCTAGCCTGGAAATCACTTAACCCTTTGTTTCCATATATGTCTCGTTAATGACACATTTTCTCGTGTTCCATTTTCGAATAAATCACGTTCTATGAAAAAAAATTTGAATTTCTTCAGAGTTCAAATTCTTTACCATCGTGTATCTTTTACGGATCTTTCGCATTTGAAAATCTCACATGCACCACTTATGTCCTTTTTGTAGGTTTACAAACACATGGCGCTAACAGCAAATTACCTTCTCAAACTTATCCCATTTACGATTACTTAAATAGATAATAATCTTTATCAATTACTTCTAATCAGCAATGCTGAGGAAAAATTCTGAATAAAATACGCGACTCCTTAAAAGTTTTGAGTACGGGTTTTTATGACTTGCTTTAACCAAGCCACTGCTTCGATGAATGCTGGCAACAATAAAGGGGAGTTTTTTTTGAATGAAACCAACTCAACTGTAAGGATACCGTACAAAGATCTCTACAAAGAGCAATGAGTCGCGGGCAGCCCACGCTGTCGCCACTGAATTGAAGGAATAAATTTGTAGTTATTATATACCCTCATCTTTATCTCTTTTTTATGATAATAACTGATGATCCCCAATAATCGGAATTATTTACGACCGCACAGAAGACGAAAAGGGGGCTTATCAAGGGTGGCAAAGCATAAGGGGCAAATTTGTGTATGGTGAGTATAGCTAGAGTTTGATCTAAAAAATATTTATGTAAAGATTTTTAAAAAATTATGCGAAGGAGAGGATAATTTATGACATTGGTACTGCGCAACCTCAGGGGATACACAATTTGCGGAGAACCTCAAATAGACAAACACTTACAAATCCTTCCATTCACATAATCTTTTAAAAATTTCATACTTTTCTTTCGAGCGTCCTGGCGAAGCTATACACCAAATTTGCTGTTTCAATAAATTAGATGTTTTTTAGAAATTTGCTGTTTCAATAAATTAGACTGTGTGCACACAAGCTTATGCACTAATCATGTTAGTATGTTAATTTACTGGTAAAATGACATTAGAACCCCAAACTCGGGCTTTCTGGGAGTAAAAATGTGCTTGCTAATATATTCTCAGATGGGAATCACCCTTGAAAACTCTACGAAATCCCTTCTGTTTTCTCCTCAAAAGCGACATCTAGCGTGTGAAAGCGCCACCTCTGCCGAGCACTGTGCATACACTAATCCGCTCATGTAACTTTGAATTTTTGTAAATTACCTAGCACATTCTTCGTAATTTTTGACCCTAATTCGATTATAGTTGGTTTCTCTTTTATTCATGCTTTCTTCTTGTAATCTTCGAATATTGATTGTTGGAGAACTGCTGAAATCTCTCATTATTGAACACCTGGGCTTTTGAGTACACTCTCAGCTGGTCTCCATATTGTGCCATCAAGCATACTTTATAATGTGCATTAGAGACGTCACACCTGTAGGATTGCTCCGTAATGCATGTGGTCAGCCCAAATTTTTCAAAAATCCGTCGCTAAGCTCATTTTCCATTTCCAGAACAGGTTATGTATTTTAAAATTTTAGCTCCTGAAACTTTTCATACACTTTACGTTCCTTAAGAAACTTTTATTTTTCTAGAGCGCATTTTGACTGCGCAACGCTTGATTCACCATTTATGGTCTCAAAATCATTTTCCAACTCCTTCTAAATTTCAGATTTTCCTTCAAAATCAAAGTTGCTGACGGAAACCGCTCTCCAGCGCAGCGGTATGTAATGCGTGCAATTGGAGTGGAAGAAACTTGGAATCCGCTGCTGTCACAAAACATGCCTGAGGTGAGTTCAAAATAAAAATTATATAGGTGTAGGTAACTTAGAGTACAAGACAAAATTCCATGCACCTTATCTTTATACAGAATTGGTGCAACTTTTCCCACAATTATTTAATGTTTAGTGTAACGCTCTCATTCCTGGCATCGTGAAGAATGTGAGGTATGCTGCAAGACTGCGCAAACCGTTTGATTTTTGATAACGTGATAGAAAAAAATCCAAGCATTTTTCAAAAACCGTTGAAAATCGAGGTACGGGTTTTCGGAATATAGAGCCAACACCCAAATCAAATATATCAAATACTAGCTGGTTACCCCGAGACTTCAAGTTAGTTAAGCCAACAGAACTTGTAAACTTACGCCTCTAGATTTCTTCTAACATGCGCATAAAGCGCTTTCAGACTAATTGCCGCACCCTACCGACTTTAAGGGCCGCATGCACTAACCTCCCCGCTGGGGAGGGGATTGCAGCTTAAAAGAAAGCTTCATATTCTGAAGCTCCAAATATTTGGATTTCACGTTGTGTACCTATCCGTAAGTATTCCTACTACCCTTCACTATGAACATGTTGAACAGGAGCGAGAAGCTGTACGAACCGCATTTTCCAGCTTTTGTATGATTCCTGATGATCCCCAGCGCTTTTCTTTAAAGTCATTTTTCTTTCTCCGAAGTTAACGAAAAAGTTCCAAAGTTGTACTGAACATCTAACACAACAGTGTTAAGCATGTTGCTTATGAGAACAAATGAGTTTTTGAAAAGTCGAATTTTTCGGTAAACCTCAAATTTCGACCTGTGGATCATCGAAAATTTCATGACTCCAAAACATCATTTGTTCTTATCAGCAACATGCTTAGCACTGTCGGGTTAGATAATACGCACAACTTTGGAGTTTTTCCGTTAACTTCGGAGAAAGAAAAATGACTCTAAAGAAAAGCGCCGGGGATCATCAGGGATCATGCAAAAGCTGGAAAATGTGGTTTGTACAGCTTCTCGCTCCTCTTCAACATGTTCATAGTGAAGGGTAGTAGGAATAGTTACGGATAGGTACACAACGTGAAATCAAGGTAACTGGAGTTTCGAAATATAAAGCTTTCTACTAAGCAGCGACCCCCTCCCCACGGCGATGTTAGTGCATGCGGCCCTAAGACTGAAATGGACTTTACCGCCCCTGCTTACATGCTTATATGTAAAAATGATCGATTGCCGTGATGGCCCTTCATTTTCTTAGGTTTGAGTAACCAAATCAATAAATCGATAGAATGGCCCGGCGAATCGCCGCGGAAAGTAGCTCTAAACCACCGCCGGGGTCGAAAACATACGTGTGCAAAGTTTCAGCCGGATCGGTTCAGTGGCGCGCGTTTCTATAACGAACGAACAATTAAACGAACATCCTCACAGACATTGAGTTTTATATATATATATATATAGATTGCATATATCGTCAGCATGTAGTCAGCAGTTTACACATTAGGATTAGTAAAAAAGGAGTGAATTTTAGAGACATACCAAGAATAAGGAGAGAGAGAAGTAGAACAAGCCAAATGCGTCAAATTTGCAGGGCAATCTGTCAATAATTGAACTGCGAAAAGTCAGCCTTCGCTAAAACTTTGCGCAATTCGGTAATCCAACACGTGAACACATCATAGTCATTTGGCGCTAAGATAACATCCTCTTTTGATCTTACGAAAGAAGTCTTTTCATGCAGAACGGCATTCATTTTTGTGACCAGTCAAATAACCCTTTCATGCCAAGTCTCAGGAAAATCGACACAGCCTGAAATTTTATACCATTATACCGTAAATCTATCGTAACCCTTCACATAAGATGGCAAAATTTGGCGAAAATGTCTGCATTAGCAGTTTACATCATAAACAGAGTTGAGCAAGGTCAGGCACAATCCTTACGAAAACGACCCCCCTCCCCTTCCTAGAAGACCTCAAACGACCTTCCTTCTCTTGACCACCGGAACCTTGGAATGTATTCTGACCGACATCATCTTTTCCTAGAAAGTTTTCAGTTTGAGAACTGCGCGCCCGTTTCGTGTGATTGCACTTGTAAAAATCTCAATCCATGGAAATCACACGTAATTCGACCCTTGATTTTGATCTGAATGGGCTTATTGAAAGGGCCATAATTTTTCTAGGTGTGGGGCGTTTGGCTTCAAATTTTCACTGTAGCAAAAAGAAGCTATGAGCTCAGTTATCATACCAGGAATGGAGCGATTTCTAATTTTAAGGACAAGTTAAGGGGGTTAGGCGCAACTCCTCAAAAGCTCAGGCAGCTTGACCTTTTGAGGAGTTGCGTCTGATCTGGTTAACTTTATGATCGAAAAAACTTTTCCACCTTAGTTTTCTATGATTCGCTGCATAAAGCTCGAATATTCTACATTAACTGTTTGAGCTTTCTTCGACTTGTTTCGGCCTTGTGGTAATCCGTGGAGTTGAAGCACTAAAGGTAAGAAGCGCGCCTGTTGGAATTTTGGCAGCACTTCTTATTCCACTATTCGTTAGCGTTAGCGACATAAAGTCCAGTTTCTGCCGTAGACTAACGAAGAGTAATACTTCATTTACAAAAAAGCTGACTTCTTTTAATTTTGTGACCAAGTTAATCTGTTTAATCATGCTTTTTAGACCTTAGGAAACACTAGAAAATGTAATAAGTAATAATTTGTAGAGCTCGTTGAGCTAATTTGGCATGCTGATTACGGAAATCATATTCAATATGCACAAAAAGTTTCTTTGGTGACCTTACGGTATGTGTAAGGTAAGATGAAAAAGTGACGACTGAGACGTTAGTCGAGTACATCAGCATGCTGTCCACAACAGTCATTTTTCTAGAGATTTTTTTGAGATTTACGGTTGGGCGCTGTTACTCTTCACCTTACTCGATCATAGTATCTCCTCAATTTTGAACAAATTCGCTTTCTAATTACTGGCACCTTGCTCTTACCCCAATACTACCCCCAGGTCGGGCGCCTGTCCCCACGCTCAACCCTGACCATAATCCTTATAAGGCCAGAAATACCCTACGTTTAATACGCTACTTTCAGAAGACAAGAATTACACAAAAAGTTGCATTACTTATGTGCTAATCTAATATTTAAAAAATTGAGCTTCACTGGAATAATTTTTATCTGATGTTTAACTGCACATCATCTTCTAGAAATAGACGAGAAGTTATTGAGTGCCATTGAAGCTCTCCATTTGAAAATGTGCAAGAAACAAAACAAGTAACAAATAGAAGACATAGTATGGTACAAATGAAATATGACTTGTTTGTAGAAAAATCTTAGTTTGACAAAAAATATTCGAGAGATTCAAAGATGTTTATAGGCATGATATCTATTCACAAAATAATTATTTCTGGCGCGTATGAAATCACAGATCAGACAGCAGTGGACACTATCTGTTTTGATATTGTTCCTTTTACGCCCCCAAAGAATTCATTAAATCGCTGCATGACATCCGCTAGTCAATCATTTGTCAACTAAACATAACGCCTGAGGGCCTTTTTTGATAAAAAAAAAGGCGCTTTGGATTCATTCATATCGAATCAGGGCCTCCTCAATCTATTTATTGCAATAGCCTTTGTCATTCCTTGTTTGACTTTCAGAAGCTTTGATGTCTTGAATCATCCAGATGATTTAGTCGGGCATTTACTTTAGATCATAAATATTAGGTTGTCAGGAAATTAATGTCCGTTTTGAATATCAACCGCAATAAGTCATATACTTCTCATTTCTGAATGGGATGCAAAGTACTATTCGATAGACCAAAGCAAGCACTACAAGATAACGATCTTGCTTTGGCAGCAGCTCTGATCCATTTAGAGTCTTAAGCCAAAAACTAAAAAGATTTAGCTGCCCGAAAAATCGAGGAAAATCGTAACTCATTCTGTAAAAATCGTACAAAAATTCTAACTTGCTCATGTAAGCACTAGCCGTATAAGACACCTATATGTATACGCCGATGTCGCTTATTTCCCACTGTTAGAAATCAAGAAAACAGAAATTTTCATGCGTTTGTTACGGTAATACTGTGCAGTCCTCGCATAAGTATTAGGTTGTGACATAAGTCTTGTTACACTTAACTTCTAACGGCGATAAGTCATACACCTCATAGTCTTTGCAGGACTTCAGGGTACCAACCGATAGAGCAAAGCAAGCTCTACAAAATGGTCTGCAAAATTTCGCACCAGCTCCGACCCACCGTAAGTTTGCAGCCAAAATGTGAGTCGTACTGAAATTCAAAAAATCGCGAAAAATTCATATCTTTGTTTAAACAAATCCTACGGATCTCCAACTTGCTCATAAAAATTGCCCACTATATCAAACACTCATATGTACCGTTGCTGTACTTTTTCCTTATCTAGAAATCGAGAAAAAGAATTTTTTTTAGTTTTTACAAAAACGAAGCTATGCTGTTTCTTTTTATGTAGTTGTATACTACAATCCCTTAGAAGTATAACCGTAAATTTTCAGCTTCCCAGAAGCCCTAGTTTTCGAGAAATACCTAATTTAGCATTGAACACCCGAGTGATAAAAGCCAAATTTGGCATTTCTCGAAAACTAGGGCTTCTGGGAAGCTGAAAATTTACGGTTATACTTCTAAGGGATTGTAGTATACAACTACATAAAAAGAAACAGCATAGCTTCGTTTTTGTAAAAACTAAAAAAAATTCTTTTTCTCGATTTCTAGATAAGGAAAAAGTACAGCAACGGTACATATGAGTGTTTGATATAGTGGGCAATTTTTATGAGCAAGTTGGAGATCCGTAGGATTTGTTTAAACAAAGATATGAATTTTTCGCGATTTTTTGAATTTCAGTACGACTCACATTTTGGCTGCAAACTTACGGTGGGTCGGAGCTGGTGCGAAATTTTGCAGACCATTTTGTAGAGCTTGCTTTGCTCTATCGGTTGGTACCCTGAAGTCCTGCAAAGACTATGAGGTGTATGACTTATCGCCGTTAGAAGTTAAATGTAACAAGACTTATGTCACAACCTAATAGTTGTACACTACAAACGTGTAGAAGTACAAACGTGAATTTTCACCTTTCTACAAGGTTTAGTTCTCGAGAAACATCGAATATAGCTTTCCTTGTCGGGTGGTACAAGCTAAAATTTGAATTTCTCGAGAACTAAAGCTTATAGAGAGGTGAAAATTTATTAGGGTGATCGGTAAAAAATGGGGCATTTAGAGATTAAATGTAGATTTCTCAAAAAAAAAGCGATTAAACTTCCCAAATTTTGACAAGTGTTAGAATAAATTATTCTCTTTCAGAAAATACCTATATAAAGTTATTTACTTACCTGATGTTTTTATAGTGGCTGAAATGCAAAGTCACTTTGACAAATTATAAACTTCGGGCAGTATCTGCGCAGTGAAACATGCGGAACCATCCAAAGTACTACTGCTGCAATGCTTGAAGGTACAGTCACCAGATCCACGATGGATTGCTGGCCTCAACCTTCAAATTCAGGAGATATGACCATTAGCAGCTTTGATAACAAAGATACGTGCTAGTCAGTTCTTTGCAGGTGAACGCAAGTTTTATAGGTATCAGCTGAAAGAGCTTTTTGCGCTCTATCCATCCATATGCAGCTTACCTCACACTTTGTCTATCTTCGGAAATACAGATTGAAACTTAATTTATTGGTTTTTGTTGCGCCAATAAATCGCGAATTTTCAGGTTTTTCTCTTTTTTTACCAAGAACTAGAAAAAATTTTTGTATATTTAACACAATGTTTGAAAGAGCATGAAGTGCTCTTTCGAATGGTATATCAATTGCTCTATAACTTTTCGGTATGGCAGCGCAGGAATGAGGAATGAGCAATGTTCAAAAAACCCTGTTCGCGTTTTTCAGGGCGCCACGCGTAGGGTTGTGGGAGAGGAGCGTTGACGCTTTGCCAGAATAATAGGCGAAGGTCGGTTATATAAACGACGTTTACGTTGCAGCTTGTTTGTTGTTGATCGAAACAAAAGATCTCAAAATTTAATAAAAATCAAGCTGCCCCATTTTTTACCGATCACCCTTATACGTTTACACATCTACAGGTTTGTGGTATACAACTACTTATGCGAGGACGGCACAGCATTACTTTTGCAAATGCAAGAAAATCGTTTTCTTGATTTCAAACAGAGGAAAAAATAGATATTTTTGTGGATATGTGTTTACGTGCGCAAGTTAAAATTTTTTATAGAGCTTTTATAAACTAAGTTACGATTTTCCTCGATTTTTCGGGCAGCTAAATCTTTTTAGCTTTTGGCGTAAAACTCTAAGTGGATCAGAGCTGCTGCCAAAGCAAGATCGTTATCTTGTAGTGCTTGCTTTGGTCTATCGAATAGTACTTTGCATCCCATTCAGAAATGAGTAGTGTTTGACTTATTGCGGTTGAAATTCAAAACGGACAATTTCCGGACAACCTAATAGAAATGCATGAAAATAACTTTCATTCGGGAACACGCCTACATTAAGATTTGGCAGTCGAATGAAAAACAGTGACGAGGACTAATCTAGTGGGATACAGATGAAATATGATTCGACTTAAAGAAAAAAACGGAGATTTTTTGTCGACAAAAAGTGTTTAAGTAATTCAAAGTTGTCAGTAGGCATGTTAAATATCTATTCACAGAATAAATAGACTTGGCATGTATTACTCACAAATCAGACGCCGTGGTTACTATCTGTTTTGATATCGTCCGTTCTACGCCCCTAACGAATTCACTTCATCAGCTACCTGACATCCGTTACTCAATTATTTGCCAGTTAAACACAACGCCCGAGGGTCTTTTTTGATGATAAAAAGGCGCTTTGGATTCGTTCATATCAAATGAGGGTCTCCCCAATCCCTTATTGCAATAGTTGTCACTTCTTGTTTGAATTTTAGAAACTTCAGTGTCTCTAATTATATAGATGATTTAGCTGGGCACCTACTTTCCATCACAAATATTAAAGACGTATGCAAAAAAGCACTAACAATTTTTCATCAATTCCCTGCTTCTAGGCCTTGACTTGGCAGATAATCAAACATTTCATAATTTCTAAAAAAACGCTCTAAATTATTTGCTCTCCTGGCTTGTATTAAGCAAAACAATCCCTGGCAAGAATCTGTTTGAAAAAACATTATTCTATACTAATCTGATAAAGAAGCAGTAGTGAAAAGCAGAACTTGCTTCCAAGTTTTTATTCTCTCTACCACCACTGTACCTCCAACCCAACCCCGTGAAAAGCCACTTCAATCTATGGGCTTCCCACACAATAGCCCTTACATGCAATATTCACCTATGTCTCTCAGAGCAATTCGGGAAATGACATAGGATTATCGCATATGTGCATATCGAGCCACCTATGTAGATTTGATGCTTTGTTACTCTTCTGCATATTTTACGCTTTTACATGCAAATTCTGCGATATAAACGCGTTGTCGCGCCGAAAATGCCGCATTGCGATAGCTCGCTTGAACCTCAACCAATTGAACTCTAGCTTAGATATCTGAAACCAGCGCCTTCTGGACAATTTAAAAGTGTTTTCAAAAGTTTCAAAATTTCCTTCACAAAGATCTTTTTTTGGGATCATCGGCGGTATTAACGCATTGCCGCGTTGGTATCGCCGCTCCCCCATAACTTTCTTCAGCCCAAACATATAAACTTGTTTGAATATTTGGAGCCAGCGTCTCCTAAGCTACCTAAAAACGTTTTCAAAAATTTCAGAATCTTTTACAAGTTTTTTGGCTCCATGCCAGCGGCGATCTAAACTCAATGTCGCTGGAAGCGCTGCATTACTGTAACTCGGCTCAAAGTCTTTCAGCTGAAATCCCGATTAGATTTTTTGAAATCAGCGCGGTTTTATCTACCTATGGGTATGCTCAAATATTGCAAGATCTTTTGTCTTGGTACCTTTTGCACTATTGAGCGAAATGTACGACGATATGAACGCCATGCAACGTCGGAAAAGCCGGATTGGTGTAACTTTCTTCACGCTTTCCCCAGCGAATTCTAATGCTGATATTCAGAACAAGCGAGTTCTAAGCTATCTGAGGATATGCTCAAAACCTGTAAAATCCCAAATTTTTTCTCAGGTTTTTTTGGTCCCTCATAGTGCCCTAATCAATCAGGCTGGCTCTGGCCATAGCCGTAGTGACCTCACTGTATCGATTTATTATCAAGGTTATCAAGATGATGACACATGATGTTGTTGTTGAAATATATTCGTAGTCTGACTCATAATTCTAGAATCATTTACGGCTGTCATGAATTTTTCGATTTGAAAAATCAAATTCAATTTAAAAAAACCTGATTAATTCCAAAAGTTTCGTAACATAAGTAGAATAAGCATTGAAATGCTTTCAACTTGTAAATGTGCTTTCGATTTGTCAATGTACCCACCAAGCTGCATAAAGCATTCATTAAAAAAATGTTCGAGAAGTCCATTTTCTCGTGACTTACCGAAGAAACAGGGAAGGGTGTAAGCAAACTCAGTATATAGAATTGTTAAACAGAACCAGCAGATGCTGGGCTACTAATCTTACAATGTATAAGCCATTTCATGTTCTGTTAAAAGCCGTCAAAGTACAGCGCGCACGCTTTTTTTCGGACATGTCTGAAAAATTCCTGATTTGTGGATATATCGTAGCTCAATGACTCATCTGTATTTTCAGCGACTACCCTATTAGTAGGATCCAGTACTCACTCTTTCATTTTTTGCACTTGCCACTCCTGTAAAAACGCTACGTCTCAGAAATCACCAGTGCAAGATCCATGCTCATCATTCTTTTTCAAAGCAAAATGACGAAACAATTTCCAGCAGCAAAATCTTATTTGAAATATACGACTCGAATCAGCTTTAGACTTGCAATCGAACGGTATAGCTTTTGAGTGATTTAATCGCTCATGAGGTATACTCGATAATTATTGTCTCCGGGCTTCAGAAGCAAGAGCGTGACATGGAGGCCACAGAGGTGCGAAGAATGCATGTCCATACGATTGCCGTTATCTCATTAGATCATTGATCATTTCTATCATTTTATCTATCATTAGTTTGTGAAGTTGTGAAAAATTTTCATATCCTTGTTATTTCCAGCTGGTTCCAACGCTGATGTTTCTCGCCGAAAAACCGCTTTTTGTTTTTCGAAATGTAAAAACTATTAGGTTAAAATACAGAATCATTACAGTTTTACTCTTATGCATATTTTATCGCTTTTACATGCAGAACTATGTATTAGCAGAAATTTCTGAAATTTGATTATGGGATATCACTTATTGAAAATTGTTCTTTTATTTTAATCATGCAGAAAAGTGGCTCATGTCTTCAGCTCTTTTAGTAGGAAGAACAAAGGTGGAAGGTGGGTTGCTTCAGAAGAAAAGAAGGGTGATAAAGACATCAAGATTATTCGTTAACTGTCACTGTTGCTCAGAAATACCTAAAAATTTTACGGAGTCTTCCGGTACCTTGACATCTGCGAAAGATGAGGATAAGACTATCGTCAAAAGATGAGTTGTCAGCCATCAACCCTAAACCTTTTTAACCCCACCCCTTTGGCAAAGTCCACCCACTCCATTGCCCTCTGCAGGCACATAGACTTTGCTTTGGAGAATCTCTTTGGAACTTTCGCTAACTACTACGATAAACTAAGCTCAAATTTTTTGCAGCAGTATTTTCTATCCTTTCTCAGGATAGAACACCATGGACACAGTCACGCCTTCTCAAAATTTGATATGAGAGAGTTGTACCAGTCGACTGTGCCCTTGGCTGAAATGTGATTGATGGGCGAAGTGCCAAATTCCAACGCTCCCTCCCTCGCTAATACCCGCATAAGTGCCGTCACTCTGCAGATTTGCAGAGTGAGAGCTTGTCATCTACTGATAATTTGTCTTCTCTGAAGTTACCATTAGAATCGAATTATATGAACTTGCTCCCTTTTTGGCCTTTTCCACAGTACGCTAGTATCCACTGTTCTATTGAAAAGTAATAAAAGACTTATAACTCCTTTTCTTCCTATGTTTTCTCTGTTCTTCCACCCGTTTTATCCTAATTCTGTGGGAAAGATTTTTCTCCATTGTGATCAACCTCCATCTAGCAACCAAATCTTGACTAATGCAACAGTTGACAGATACTTTCAGCCTTTCCGAAGGTACAACAAGTACAACAACTTTGCCAATTTTTACTCATTTTGTCTGAAATCATAAAAGCAATTATAAAGTGTACTTACGACTCTGAAAATGCAGTTTAAGACAAAGAAGAGGATCATGTTGTTTGACTATAGAAACCTCTATAAAAGCATGTCATAGCATAAGACCCATCAATCCGTAATATGATAACGTTGTCAGTGCTTCATTCGGGATGCTACGGCTATTCAAAACATATAGTATATGTACTATAAATGTTAGTACTTGCCTATTTTATAAAGTAGACTACGTTCTCACAACTCTTTCTTGAAATCATGATGTAAGCCGCGCACAGTTGCTTTTTTTGAAAAGCGTAATCTCCTCCAATCCCTATAAACTCGTCTATTTTGACTTATAGCGTGTCCTAAGTAGGATTATTCATCAAAGATGAAGGATAAAACATTCGGTGTTTCTGACACCAGCTGCAGGCATGCGCCGAGCACACTATAGCGAGCCTACAGTAACTGGCTGGTCCTCTCAAATTATTATCCTCCCAGATTACTGTGGTACCAATCTACCTGTCACGGAGTGTTGAAAGTCTTGGCCTAGATGTGGGATCGGATCTGGGTCCAATCTGGTGTTAACAGCGCCTCAAACCTATGCGCCGCTCGACACAATTATTCAGTTACTTTAATTAGCCTGATGTAGAAGTGTTTGAGTTGAAAGGTTTGCTTCCTGTGACGATCTAAGTCTCCCAATAACTTAAGTCCCTTCTCGATGTTCTTGCCGTGATATATAATAATGAAAAACGATTGGTGGATTGTGTAATATGAATACAAATGAAGTCAGCTTTAGATATGGACCAAATTTCCGACAAAAGTTTCGGTCGAAAAAGTAAAGGGTAATATGAGAGACCGAACTACTCAAACATTTTTTGAGAAGCCATGTATGGTGAAAAGAAAACCATGCTCTGTTTTGCTAATGGCCTCTTGAAACAGAATCGGTGCTGACATATTGCGAATATCACGTTTTAAATTGAAACAATGAAATTTTTCAACTGTAGAAAATGTTAAAAGTTGAGAACATCTTGTGTTTAGCATGAAGCAAATCCTCCAATGATCGTTAAGTGAGTAATAAGCAGCGCTTTACACCTAAAATCTAAAGAAGAAGTGAAGGCTCAATGTTTTTTACACAATTGCTTTTTAATAAAAAAAACAGCTTTTTAGTATGGAAAATCGCATGGGAAAAATTCCCTTCTTCCAATGTAAGTATTAACTGGTTTCTTGCACAAAGTCGTATCTTATTCAAATCTGCAAAGTTGTAGCTGCAAATATGATTACTTCCCATGTTGCCCAAACTTCGAATACTGCACGTGAACCATAAAATATAATAATTGGATATTATGGTTTTTTTGAATTTCTCTAATCCTATGCAAATAAATGCAAAGTTCAACCATGCAAACACTATGCCTGGGAATTACAAAATGTTTTAAAGCTTTCAGATGTTCCGGTGTTGACTTTTGATTCTTATGCCCATACGCCTTGGCTTCAGAAGGCTACCGTAAAACTTTAAAGTCTCTTTTTCAGATTCATTCTTCTCTCGCAAAAAAACGTAAGGCAATTCTAAATTACGAAATTGCCATTTTAAGTTGAATGGAAGTGACGTCATTCAAAATGAGCGTTGAATTCTTTCCTTTTTATGCATAAATTTTAGCTTATTCAAAAATCATGAGCGAAAAGACATTTGTAAATATTAATTTTTGATCTCATAGAGACAATAATACTAAAAGGATAAAAATGGAAACTTGACGCACCGGCTCAACAGTTTCAAGAGCCCTTAACCAAAATGAGAACCTTCAATACCGAATGGGTGCTTACGTTGGGTATCTAATGATATATGAAATAACAGCGAAAAAACTGATTTGTCCAAAAAATTGAGGCTTGCGCCGCCCCTCCTGTCATATCTCATACACTTCTGCTGCATTAGCCAGTTTCCTAAAGCAATTTTGCTAATCTGTAATAACTTTGAGTACTTGTTTTCTCCTAAAAGAACTAAGCTGAGTGCGACCAAAAATCTTCAGAAAATTCCCGTCATATTTCTGCTGCTAAAGACTCCCATTCCCACTGAACGGATGTTTGCAGAGTTTGTTGTGCTTTCTTCTGAGCGACTTTGGATTGTTCGCTTCGTTTTTGGTGCTTGCAATTTGTGCCTCATTTGTGTGAACTTGCTAACAATCTGCATTGTATTTTGATGGAAAAAAGCAAAACTACAAAAAGATTTGTGCCCACGCTTGCCAGTATTGCAAAAGAGCATGGTCTCTGTTTCTTCTTCCGTCCCTTCCCCTGTTCCCCTATAGCTAATGAGCTAACAATGAAATGAGGACGCTTTTCTACTAATGCTCAACAGTACCATCAGAGTTTTCCATACTTTTCTCAACTACCAAATAGTACCCTATTTTCCGGCTTATAAGCCGCACCTATCGCAGCGAAAAATGGCGCGAGAACACCCTCGGAAGAAATCGAACAACTCTTCGCTGCGCATGTTCATGTCTTCGAGCATTTCTTTTCTCCTTTCAAACTTTCGGTCGATTTTCCTGCTGTTTAGGTTGTAATCTCTTTAATCAAGGATAAAATGGAATTAACGGTCTTTCTTTTGTTTTCTTTGATGTTTACCCGATGTTAGAGGTGCGCTATCGTTTAATTTCCATGATACTGCTAATATTCTAACGGTGCTTTCAATGCATATGCAACAAAGGATGAAAGCCGAAAATCATTGTCAGGCTACTAGGTAAAAAGGAGGTAATTAGCTGCTTGTGCGGCTTCACGTATCGCGACCGTCTTCGCACATTATCCCGCGCCCGGTAAAATTTGCGACTTATACACTGAAAATAGGGTATTTTAGACCATAAGGTCATCTTTGGGCGCAGTTTACGTCTGTGCGATGTTTGCCGAAGCAACAAATCTTGAGCCTCGTTTGGGTCACTTTTCTAGTCGTTGTGGGCCTCTACTTCAGAAGCTGGGCTATCTAACTTTTTAGGTCATAATGAGTTAATGAGTTCATCCTCAACACAGGGTGTGCTAAAAGTCTTGTAGCCTAGTATTCAACCTGATAAGAACAATAACAATACGGGCTGACGTGGAGATATAATTCAGAGCACAAATTACTAAAACAACAACCAATGCAATAGAGTATTCAAATTTTTGAAGGCATTCTTTCTTGTTAACGGAAGCCTTTGAACTGTTGGCGATTGCCACTGCCGTGTCACGCAGGCATAGTGTGGACCCCGGCCAGCTTCCCACAGGTACCGCCGCGCCGCATACGCAACGCGCGCTCGGCTTTACGCTTCTCGTTTCACCTATCGATAAAAAGCATTTTTACTTGAGGTAGGATCAAAATAAGCAGTGGAAGCCACTAATCACAACTCGAGAAAGACCTAAGCAAAAGGAGAACGTTCGCAACTCTCACTAGCGCCCAGATTCAGTCAGTCCCCTGCATTGCTGATATGAAGATACCGGTGATTGAAAATCGCAGAAGAAAGAAAAAGCAGAGGATCACTTTCGAGACTTCGAGAGTTTCCCTCTGTGGTCATGAAAATTGAACCGTAAGGAGAGCACATTCGTACAAGCACAGCCCTATTGGCGCATTACAAAAGAACTAGAAGCAAGTATACTTTACAAATCAACAGGATAGGCACGTTTACTCTAATCAAAACCTTTGAAAAAGTATTTCACTGCAACATGCTAGTGCCTTCGCTATTGAGAAAAGAACGTGGAATCTGTGAAACAAAGGCCCTCAAACCTGTTAAGGCTCGTAAAAACCCATTATCTCAGTTGTCGTGAGTTGCCTTCACCTAAAATAGAGCGTTCATAAAAAGAAAAACATCAATTTGGAGAGAAAAGCATAAAAATTTTAATTAGAAGCAGAAACGAAAGCGCACTAAAGGCATACGCTGCGGGCGCGTCGCGGAGGTACCTATGATAAGCTGGCCGGGGTCCACGCTATAATCATCATCCATTTCGTCCCACGCCTTTTTAAGAAAATAGTTTCTATCGCTCTCAGAAAATGTGCAGTGTGTTAAAGCAAGCTTTCAGTTATAACATACTTATTGTTAGAAAAAGATTTTTGTAAAACTCAAAATTGAAATTATAGAAATCGAAGCAGACATGTGCAGACCTCACGCTGGGGTTTTGAACGCAATTGCGGAAAGTCAAAACAGAAAAGGGTATAATGTGTTCTGGAACTAAGTTCATCGTTCAACCTGAACTAAAATCTTACCCAAAAGACATATGGAGAGAGCATTACTTTAGCTTCAGAGACTGCTTCACCTTTGAGGATTCCAAATCATTTTCAAAGACAGAGTGGCCGGGGCGCGCACTCAAAATTTCCAAGGTTTTTTGTCTATCTCGAATCAGATTCTTGAGTGCAGCTATTATAATGATAGTAGTATTCTCTACAACACGGACATGCAATTGTACCAGAGTGTTCCAAATGTGCACAATGGAAAAATAGACTTTTGCAGTTGCGGCTGCGGCTAATATTGTCATTGGCATTCCTTGTAGTACTTCTCAAAAATTTCGAAAGATTTTTTTTATTGTTGGGGCTTCGTCCAGCAATTCACCTAAAACCAAACGCTGTAAAAGTTTCCTAAGGGCATCTTTATCCAAAAAATGGCAGTACAAATTTGCTTTTACGATGTTCACCTTCGCCATGTTTTGAAATATCTTGTATAACTCTGTTGGTCTTTGTTAATTTGTTAACATCTTCTTTAGTCCACTTTCCGCTTAGAAAAAATGGTATACAATACCGCTCACATTTTTTGAAAAAAAGACGCGAATGTATGGGCATGTATGGACATGTGCGGACATGTCCATACATGTATGGACATGTCCGCACATGTCCATACATGTCCATTCATTCGCGTCTTTTTTTCAAAAAATGTGAGCGGTATTGTAAGTAAGAAATCTCACTAATGGTCTTCGTATTTTTAATCAAACGAAGTTTGCAGGAATATTGTTCTGCAAAAGTCAACGCTCAGTTTGCATTGAGATTTAAAAAAGCAATGATGTTTCTCTTGCCCTACATCCCGTCCCAGAAAAGAAGCAAGCAACCGTTCAGATTTTCATCTCTACATCTAGTTGCATTGCATTCAAGGTCTTATGGTCCATATCTCCAAAAAAACCATTCAGCATGGCCTTTCTGTCCACATGGCACTTTCCTTCTGCGGATAAATATCTATGTGGTTGCCCAAGTGCTCCGCTTAGTTTCTGCTTTATGACTGTCTTAAATTTTGTGCTTCAATCTCATAACAGTTTCAAATTCTTAGTTGGCCTCCTTGGTCAATAAAGTCCCAAAAGCATTCTACGAGTGCACAGAAAACGATCCTCTCAATGATGTGGCGGCAATCAGTGGCTGGATTGTGTTCGCGTTTTGTTTCTAATCAGTGCTGTTCTGACTTACATGCGGAAATCTGTTAACGCTATTTGAGAGTTCGTCGACATTTCTGCCTGATTCATGATTTTTCCCAAAAGTCACTCTAAATTGTTCCTCCTCAATCACGCTTCGCAACTCGAGAAAAGTTCCTCAAATTCAAACTGCAGTCCATCTCTTAGCTTATCCTTTATGGTACGTCCTATCCATATAATTTTCTTACTCATAAATGTTCTAGCTCTCTTCAGTTGATCCTTATATAATGAGCGGTGGCTTTTTTGATGGTCGACTAAAGCTTTGTAAAGCTACGGTATTGTTCCACGGTGACTTACAGGTAACTGAAAATCAACTTTGTGTCAGAATTTTGAGCTCTGGGTGAAAATTTGTTAGATGAAGCATCACTAGAACGAACGTCCCATATAAAATTCAGACAACATCACTGATTGATCTAGAGCGTCGCACAATAACTGTAACTGTAACTTTGTATTACTAGGCCAATAGCTTCAGTACTGATAATACAAGTGTGTCTACTCGCAGATCTCTGGGAATCGTTTAGTTGTATGAGTCACCAGGACATAATATGAAGCTGTTGCCATACAAATAAACAGAAATCTTAACCTAGAAAGCCATAGTTTTCTCTTATTGTTAGAAAAAAAACCAGCCAGTAGAAGGAGTAGAAGGAGCATCTCTTTACACAACTTGATTTCCTCGCTGAGACACTTTATCCGATTCCACTTTCAGTTTCAAGAGCAACTGTCTTACATAGACAAGCGTTACGATCATCTTCGGAAGCTTACGCAAACACTTAAGAGGAAGATAAATGATTTAGAGGTGAGCCTCACTATGGGAATACAAATTTGATAAATGCAACCTTATTAGGACATTATGCGACAACACAATGACGACGAAAATATGAAGCAAATCCAACAACTTATCGAAGACATAAGAAGGGAAAAGCAGATGATGCGCGATGAGGCTCACATTATTCGAGGAGAACTTTCTCAAGCTATCTACAATGCGGACTTGAGGTATGGTATTTTGAAGGCTGTGGGTTACAGCAGAGCATTTAACTGGCACATCTATCAGATTGAGTTCGTCTTCTTCAGAATAAGCATTACATCTCAGCCATACTGCAGAGCGCCGTTCCTTTCTATGTTACCCCCTCACAGTGGCATATCGAGAGCACCCCCCCCTCCCCTTCCCCCGAGAATGGGTCACGAAATTTTCGAAAGATACTTACATGAGTTATAAAATTGTGCAAGTGACTTGTTTGTATTTGTAATTGATTAGAACAATTTTTTAAATTTTTTTGGAAAATCAATTTATCGTACAAAAAATTTTTTTCTCGGGGGTGTGGCTGACGACACGCCCTCTTTTCCCAGAATTTGGGGGTTATGAGCCTGCGAAAGTTGTGAGAAGCATACCAGAAAAATTTTCTGGGTGCGCTGTCTTTTGTCCCCCACCCCCCTGTACGGAAATCCTGATTACGCCACTGCCTTGTAAGATAGATAGAGGGGAACAAAAAACAGAGAGACAGAAAGAACATTACCGCAACAAACTTTCATGATTTTTGTTTCTAAAGCTATAGAGATTGCAGAGTGCTTTAAGGTTTTGGCAGAATTTCGTTCTTTAGTTTTTCACCTTTTCGGAGCCTTCTTGCCGTAAGGGGCCCATATCTGGGCTTCGTAGCTTATGAAAATGGCGAAAATGAGCTTTTCTTGAAGCTTTCTAGGCCCGCAATTAGTCTTAAAGTACGTGTAAGTTGGCGGAGTCCGAAACGAGAGGCGGGATGCGGGAGACTTTTGGCGTATTTTCACTAAATGCGGACCTGGAAAACTTCAAAAGGCTCTTCTTCCCGTTTTCATGCGCTGAAAAGCTCAGACATTCATCAATTTCCCACTCGCTGTTCATTATTAAGGAGTGCCCGGACAGGCGAGAGCGCCAATCCCGAGCTTTATCAAAATTTAGAACGTGGTCCGATCTGGCAATTTTGGCCATGTCGGGCATAGTAGACGGGCAGCGGAGCCCGACTGATCGAGATCGGGCCCTGCTGCCCGACTGCCGTGCCCGACATGGCCATACTTGCCAGATCGGACCATACTCGCCAATAGACAGGAGTCCGATCATCAGCTTGTCTTCATATATCGCGGGCGCCAGTGCCCGCACCTGTGCGGGTTATTACCTGTACACTCAGATAATCGCCGGGGGCAGGCGGTCCGCAAACTCGCGCTTTTCTGCAAGCGGTCAGCAGAATTTAAGGGCGTAGCCAAACCTTCAGCGGGCGGCACTTCCTTTACTGTCTAATATTCTGCCAGCGGGCTGCAACACAAAATTTTCTGCAGGCGCTCGTCAAATAATCTCTTTCAGCGAGCGCTGGTCAAAATTTCAGCTGGCGCTTAAACGCTGTTTAAGCAGTTTCGGGCGTACGCCGAGCAAAGGTGAGACTCTACATGGCAGAGGTGTCATCGATGGTTTAATTACTCAAGTTTGAGGTACTTTCTCTCAGCGGAAAGTACCTGGGGGCTGCGCGGTCCTCCATAAAGGACCGTGCGGCCCTCGGAAATTTGAGTCCGCGAGAATGCGGCCACTGCGCCGCAGCTAATCTATGAGTAAACCGCGATTGTTCTCCAAGCATTCGTCTAAAATTTCGCTAAAATTCTTCCAGATATATGCAAGCTGACCGCAAGAAATCTACGAACTATTTTTCCGGTGCCCGCCCGCCCTTAGTTCGCATGGCCGCCTGCCCCCGGCGATTATCTGAGCAGGAACCCCTTCCTATATAGGTGATGAATACTGCCCAGATATTGGTTCCTCATGGCGAGAAAAGTCCGAATATGTGAAAAACTAAACAGCGAATTTCTGCCGAGATGCTGCCTTCAATGGCAGCCGCTTGGCAGATACTCGACTGGAGTTTTTTTGCTTACCTGATGTAATTTAAGGCGCTGCGCGAAGCAAAAAGCACCATTTCCCAAGGCCTTTCATTTTGAATTTGGACGAGTGGAGCACTCCCGCCTTGGTTAGAGATGCAGAATCGTTGCGGAACCCTCTCAGTCATAACATTGCGGCATGCATTCTCTAATGGGTCAGCGAGAATTGCAATCGTCCGCACGTATTAGAATGGCTTGCGCGTAATGTGTTTAAGGGTACTTTTCTAAGCAAGGGTAGCACGCTGTGCAATCAGACCTGCTCTGTTCTCATGCTTGGGGTGCAAGCAACCTTCCATGTCAAGATTTCGGGATGTTCGGTTTTGACAAGCTGTTGCCGTCAAAGGCAGTGTCCGGGCAAAAGCTCGATTTTGAGACTTTGTGCTTAGCCAGGCCTATTCGCCATGCTGAATCTGAAAAATTACACTGGAAAGCGCGAAAACGGCGAAAGACGGCTTTGACACAAGAGGGAAATCACCAGGTGGGCAAGGTTCTCCCCACTGTGAATTCGCGCTCCCAGCTTCAAGAGCGATCTTCTCGCTTCCGGTTTCAAGTCAATCATTCGCACTTGGCCGATGGCGATGTTAGGACGGCTAGCGGAATCGAAAAGATCGCTCTGGAAGCTGGGAGCGTGAATTCACAGTGGGGAAGACCCCGCCCACTTGCTGTTTCTTTCTTGAGCTAGAGCCCTTTTTTGCCGTTTTCGCGCTTTCCAGTGTGGATTTTCGGATTCAAAAGGCGAATACGCCCGTACAATCACAAAATCTCAAAATCGACGCTGCTTCAAGCGAAAGAGGGGTGTCGCCCTTATCTCATTTCATGAGGTTTGAAAGCACATCGCATTTATGTTACTGTACTGCGAAACAAAGGTCACACAATCCATTGTGCCATTCTTGTCGAAACTTTCCTAGCTCTTCATGCAACATAATGGGCTAGACGATAGCGGTTTTTTGCGGAAAAAGAATGAAAGGAGAAAATGGTTTAGCCAGACTTATGTGCTTCCTGTCAGAGGGGGTTTTATTCCACAACAGTATGCAGTCCTGCAGTATTTGTCTTGACGTCGGCAAATTTCTCCTTTCTCCAAACTTGCCAAAACACATCGTAGTGCGTATCAAGCACTACGACGGTTCCGTGACTTTTACTGTCTGCATTTCGTGCGAAAACAGCTATTACTCTTGGCTTTTTTTTCTAAGTGTTTTGTATCTCAGTCAATCTAGCATTGATCATACGAGTGACCGCTATCAATCGTACACCTTTCTGCAATCAAAGGCCTCGAGCTGGGCCAGTGTATCTTGGCTTGTGCATTGATCGTCTTAGCGACTTATTGTTAGTAACGATTTCATGTTCTTTTGACTAGAACAAAATTCAATTTATCAATTGTAACATGATTTTGTCTCTTCATTATTTTCTTAACCTGTCTATCCTATTTTAGATCGCATCTACTGAACTTCGTTGAAGAGTTTGAAGAAGTATGGCACGACAGCCCAAAGTACGTTGAGTTTCCCATTCTTCCATTTTTCCAGTTTTTTTGCGCAAGCATGAAAGTGGAGCTTCGGTAAACTTCGGTAACTAACAGAAACAGAACGGACTTTGCAGTCGTTGCACCTCTTGTAACAGTATCACTATCGCTTCGGAAAGGGCATTTGTGACCGTTCAGCACTTAAGACAAGCTCTGAGTTGTGCAAATGGATTACTAACTTTGAAAAAATTCAAGAAAGTGATTACTAATGTTTTAGCATTCATAATTATCATTTCAGCTTTACCACCTATGGGCTAAGTCCTTTTTTACCACTTCAGGCCTTCATGTTATCGCAAATGCCACAGACGGTTTTGGAGTTATATCTAATGCACTGAAACTGTGATACATTCAAGCTATTTCTACAGACATAAAAGTGAAAAGTGGAGCTGCCGTTTTTTAAACGGGAGCTTGTCTAATTACATAGTTGTCATTTTGACTAGCTACCTGCAGATAACGACGCTTGATAAGACCACTTTCTTTTCATATATGGCACTTTTTCCAGCCATTTTGATACCTCTACTTTGGTGACTTTGGTGACCTACATCTCTTCTGGGTGGATATTAAGAAATCAGAAATAAGGAAAGGCTTCACGTCCGAAGCGATCGCGAAGTTGCCGTGTATCTGTGATAGATAGTCCAAAAAAAGTAGATCTTATAATAGCTCCTATCAGACTTTCATTATCGCTCCTCAATCCTTCCTGCATCTAAACGTCACCTATGCCTCAACTGACAAACGACAAATCATCTGTGGTGATCTCATGTTGGCAGAGACATGAGCGCTTTGAGCCTCGGGTCTTAGACTTCAGCTTCTTAATGCTTAGAAACTGTGTGATGGCACTCAAGCCTGAACAAAGCTACGGTCTCCCTAAAGTCACCACAGTGCTTCTGCATGAGATACCGTGCGAAAGAGAGAATGTGAAGCACACTTTCAAGGGCGATGATAGCCAAAAACATATTCGCCGAAGTTCTTGATAAAGCAGGAAGCGCGCGTTTACGAAAGTGAACAACATATACTCTACATGGAAAGTCATTAATCCTAAATCACTTTGTTGCCTTGCCCAAAGTAGAGGAAGAGGCGAACTGTAGAAAACATATTGAGCACTGGGAGGAATCATCTCGTTTGTCCCCATGAAAAAAAGTAAGATCACATATTTTCTTGCTTATACCTGCGCAACTAACTTCCATTCTAAATGTAAATGTTCATATAGTGTCTGTGCCTGGAAAATTCGCCCGTCCTCATGTTTCATCTGAAATCATGTTGCGACAGCGGAACATGTCCCGACGCGAACAGTACTCTCTGTTAGAGACAAGACGAGCACTGTAGCAAAAAGCGCAGCAGCTGTTCTGTACAGAAACAGAAATTGACTTGGGTATTTCTTTAATTCGCTCATGCCAGAGAAGACAGCCTGATTGGTTGAAAAGGTGATACTTCGGTCACTACTGCATATTTGTATAAATGCCTTGGTATTGCTGGAAAAATGTCTCCGCAAAAATAGCGAATAAGAGTCTTTTCAATACTCCGCGTTGATAACAACAGAAGTTCAGTCAAAGTAAAGTCTTTTAATAAGTCAATGCCTGCTTCACCTTTTGAATTGCAGTTGGTTTCTTCCATTTATGTGTGTTTGTTTTATCAAGCAAAATGTTTCTTTTATGAAACTTTTAACGCATCTGTACATTTACGTACCTCCATTGATTTCCCTGCCACTGAATTACCATACCTACTAGCCGGGTCAAGTAAAACAATCTTTCCCTATCAGAGCCAAATATTACATGAGAATTTATTTAAGGGACATACCTTGTTTGCAAAATTGTTTGCAAGTTGAACGACGTTCAAACCCCATCTAGTATGGCAAATTATATGAGAAAGCAACGCATGTAACATCATTATGAAACGAAATTTGGCAAGGATGAAGATGCTCAAAGCATCATAGTTTTTGAAAAGGTTGAAGAAACAAAAGAACGAACTAGGCTTTTCGTGCATCACACGCCAGCACTCCTCCATCGCATCATCCGGTTTCGGGAATGTAGTGCAATTTTATGGGAGGGGTAGATTCAACGGTCTGGTTTCATGCCAAAGATGGTATAGCTACGAGACAAATTATTCGCTGATCTTATCTGAGGCCCATTGGCGTACCGAGGGGAGGGGCGGGGGCGCCCCCCCCCCCCCGAGAATAGGTCGCAAAATTTTTGAAAGTTACTTACATGAGTTATAAATATGTGCAAAAGACTTATTTATACTTGTAAGTAATTAAAATAATTTTTTAAATTTTTTAAAAATTCAATTTAGCCTTATAAAAAAAATTTTTCGGAGGCGTGGCTGACGCCACGCCCCCTTTTTCCGAAATTTCGGAGTCCTGAGCCCCCGAAAATTTCAGGAAGCATACCAAAAAAATTTTCGGAGTGCGGCTGAAGCCACGCACCTTCATCGAAAAAAATTATTGTCGCGCTTCCCCCGAGCCGAAATCCAGGGTACGCCACTGCTGAGGCCGTATTCATCATTGATACCTTGAGGTAAATTCTACTACCAGGTAGTTCCAGCATTCATTTTCAAATAGTTTTATTACTGATAATGGGTGATAAAACTGCCCTCAAAGGATTAATGATGAGTACGGCCTCTGCTGTATGGTTTCGCGCCAACGTCATGATTTTTCAAATAACCCATACAACGATGCGGCAGAAGTAATTACTCATAATATTTTGTAGAAATGATTAGCAAGGTCACTGTCATTTCACAAGTATCGGCACTCGTCATTCCTTGTTCTATTGCAACGGGGATGAAGTGATTTGAGTACATAATAATAGCTCATCCTACCTTCAGAAAGCGTTTAACCGGACAGCTTTGTCGCGATGACGAGGAAAATGATCAACGGCAAAGTACAAGCCAAGGAGGAGATGACATCTACACCCCTTCATCGAGCGACGATCAGGAATTTTGAGAAACGAGCTTTTGATGCTCTGCATTTAATAATTTTGTTCTTACGAGTTATGTACATAAACCGAGGTCATATTCGCTCAATACCTCTTACAAGCATTGTATATGTAGAGTTGTATATATATCCCAGTATGAGAACCGGTTGTGGATTTGCGTAAATTTGGCTTCAACTTAGCATATGTTCCATTTAAGCCCGATAGTTACCTTTTTTCATTGAAAAAGGAGCCCCATTACCATCTGTTTTATATAAAACAGCTCTAAGTGCAAATTTTTTACCTGGTCTATACTTTTCATGCATCAATTGCAATGTCAAATCTTGGGTGTAATTCAGTGCCCTTGATCTGTCAACTTTGCGAAGTAATTTAAACTAAGCTTTAGTGCTCAAATTGTGTACAAACTTGCTGCTTAGTCTGAACTCATTTAGTAAGATTATACCAAAATTTTTTAGCTGTAATCAAATTCCATGCGGTTTATGATACATACTGCAGCACAATTATAGCACTATATTTGTTTTGTGCAAACATGGCCTGGCAAAACCTTCTTTGGAATCTTGAGTGAAAAATTTCAAATTCTGCTATCCTGACCATCTAGAGCACCATTACGAAACCCCTAATGTAAGTTGTTCTATTGTAGTTGTGATATCGCTGTGAATAGCGCTAGGGTTATTAATGTTCCTCAATCATGATGGGACACTTCGAGAAAGGCAGTAACGTGAATATCTTTAACACGTTGACGACAGTGTCGCGCAATGGTGCGCGACAGGCAGTCTGTCCCTGTGGACGATGTCGCGCAATGGTGCGCGACACCCTAAATTCCAGTTCGAATGTGCCCAATGGTTCCAATTTGTGTTCACATAATCAGTCTAGGCTCGGAGGTTTTTCATGTTGGCCCCGCCCCTTTTTTGGCAAACTCCGCCCACTCCATTGCCCTGTACAAAAAACTTTTTTCGTTCTGAAATCGCATAGAAAAGCTCGTAGATGACCGGGGAACCTCAAATAATCTTGATTTTGACCCCGCCCCCCACTATGCAGGCCCCACCCCCTAAATGGCAAGCTCCGCCCACTTTTCAAAAATGCCGGAAATTGCACGAATTCATTGATTTTGAGCAATTTCCAGCAATTTTGAAAAGTGGGCGGGGCTTGCCAAAAGTGGGCGGAGCTTCCCCGCCCACTTGCATTTTTGTACCTTACGCATAGATGCATACACACATATATGCAGCCGGCTGCGAATATGCCTGGAAACGGTTCGTCCACAGGGACAGACGTCAAAAAAACAGCTCGTCGTCAACGTGTTAAAGAAGCGAAGACGAACATTGAGATAAAATTGTAATAGCAAAAAATATCGCATCTACTATTTTGCAAGAAGAGAGAAGTTTTAGTGTGTTTACAAAAAAGAGACCGTTTTCAGAGACTGTCTTTTGGTAGAAAGAAAATGCACAGCAAGATTGCCAATGTATTGCATGACCGTCGGACCTAAATATACAGGTGTTCCAAAAATAAGTATACAGTCTTTAATCGTTTGTAATTCTCTCACTCAGTAGAAGGCTTCAACTTGGATGAATAGTGCGTAGAGAACCATCAATCGATCTTCGTTACCTTAGGATTACGGTACGATTTTCGAAAAGGGTTTTGGCAATTGAAGGCTCCAGCTGCAAGTAGACCAGACAACCTGAAAATTTTTACACTAAGCTAATCAGAGCCGCTGACACTAAATATGTGCACCTTACGGCCATACTTTCTTCATAATTTATGCCGAGTAAACCGCAATAGTTGCTTTTATTTGGTTGTTTTAATTTTTTCTTCAGTTTTAGCTACTGCCACCTTCGAATACTTCTCAATCATGGCTCAGCACAGGTGACTTGCTGGGCAAGCTGGATATCGCTTTGGGCTAAAAGGCAAGGGGGATAGTTTGAGCGGAAACCCCCAGTCTTCCCCCCCCCCTCCCTCACAATCTCCCTTTTATGTCACCTTTCATCTTCTATAGAGGACGCAAATTGTCATTCCTCCCTTATCGATCCCATTTCTGCACAAAACAAAAATTTCCTGTTCCAAAGTTCGTCAGTTAAGCGCGCGAATTCAAAAAGCCTGCCCGAAATGAACAAAAGCCTTGTTTACAGCTAAGAAAATATGAAATGACACCAAAATTGGTGTATAAATGGGCAATAGGGATTTGGGTATGTGCGAAAAATTATGGAAAAATTATGTAAACCATGCGTGGCAAACTTTTTTCGGAGGTTAGGTGGCTTTCCACTTACCTGGACAGCCACCTGAGGTGGCTGTAAAAAGAAAAAGTCATATATTTTTCTTCCCTTGCATAATTTTTTTCACATGTTCAACATATATTTGTTCTATGTCAACCCTAGAACTGAGTTTCTAAATCTCCTCGAAGCCTCTCCTCCTCACCTAGTTACAGCCCTCCACATATTTTGTATGGCGGCGGCAAACCTGATCCAAGTGCGCAATGGTGAACGAAGATCACAGCATGCCGCCAATTCGGAGAATACAAAGTTCTTTAATTTCTTTCCTCTGTTCGATGCTTTTCAAGCTTGTTTTATTGATTTTTGTTATTGCTATTTCATCCATTCATGATCGCGTCATAGGTGATGTAGTGTTTTTGTAGCAAACTTGCGGAGGCTTCGTTTCTGTAAAATTAAAAAGCCACCTCATGCGGAGTTCTGTTCTCAATTCTAATCAGGATGCAGGTAGGATAGAACAAAGCAACTCTAAAGATAGCGTGTAATGTTTGCACCAGCTTCAGCATGTCACGATTTCGAATCAAAATCTGAGAAGTTTTCGATCCCCGAAAAATCGAAAATCTTTTACATCTTTGTCCAGAACTTACTACATCCCAGGCACGCTCACGCGTATAATTCCAAATAAGGACGTTTAAATAGGCTAGGCAGTTAGTGTATCTGCTTCTGGGCTACGAACCGAAAACTAAAATTTTCAAGCTTTTGAAAAGCGTTAAGTTTTCGACACTCTTATAATATCAATTCCGAAAGTAATTTCGCTTTTTTCAAACGGGCGCCACATTTGAAAGAACAAAGGTTTTTGAGAGATCTTGATAGCGTTCGACACACGTAAAACAGGAAATTTCTCTCTAACAAAAAAATAGCATTTAAACAAGATGTCGGAGATCAAACATTTATTACTTTAGTTTGTTCAAATATGGGCTGCTATGCCATTAGCCATAACTGCAAACCGTCCTTTTCCTGAAAATAAAAGGAAAAGAGAGGTACACGGTCAAAGAACAGCAGCAAAAATATGTGATCAAATTGCTGAAATCGAAAAGATCTTTAAGATTTTGATTTTGATTTTTCTAATTTTTAGCACAGATTAGAGATAGGGCGCAAATGAGATGCCTCATCAGAATAAAGAAAAAATAACATAAGAACGAGAAAACCAAACCAAATGTAATCTGGTTCATTTCTTAGTCGAAATAAACTCTTTTTGAATAACAGAGCATGCAGCAACAGGAAAATTCGGGAAGAAGCACACATTTGAGCGCCCGTCAAATGTTGATATTGGATGCACGTGACGTGCGTTACAGAAAACTGTGGGCATGTGCGACCTACTGCGAGGTTGGCGTAGACGAGCTCTGATCTTGCACCATAGTTTTGCGTCTCCACGTCGGACACTCTCTCGCATTCATCGCGGCTCGTCGCAGTGCGCTGTCGTCACAGACAGCGACAAAGTGCGACTACTCTAGCAATTCCCATTGATTTCACCCTCCAGCAGTGATTAAAGATATCCGCCGTGCTTGCCTCTGTTCAGCATAGTGCCACATCTCGCAGCAAGCTCTGAGCCGTACGTCACGACACCCAGAGGTTTTAACACTGGCCAAGTTACTGACAGTCCAAATAATGCCCAGATCCAAAACGTTTGAAAATTGTTCGATTGTCGCTCTCTTGTTCACACCTCTTTTTTCCTCTGACTTTCTACAAACAAGCTTCACTTTTCATGGGAGCAGGATTGCAAACAAATTTCTTTTTTTAAAAAACCAACTCTATTCTGTCAAAGGTAACTCACAGGTGGGAACGAGTATAAACTACTGCACTCATATAGCTCAAATTTGGTGTACAGTCTTAATTCATATCAAGCCAAGATTGGCATGCTACGCTTTTGTTTTGCATCACTCTGCTTTCCTAGAGGATGCGCAGAAAAAAGGCGTTTGTTCTCTATCTTTTCTATTTGAACTTTCTGGCAGTGCTTTTGGTGCTGAAATGCAGGGTAAACTTAGTTTCATCCTACAATCGGGACGGATGGTACAGGTCAGCCAGTCGGTCTTCTAACCTTGAACTCAAAAACAGAAGGACAAAATACAGCCTTGCCAGCGAAAGCGCTCAAAACTGAGCACTACAGTGCAGCTAGCAATAAGCTAGAAGAGAACTCCCCAGAGGGAAAATTGTTAGCGCCCGAGAGTAATCATGGACGCAGTCGTATCACTAGCAATTGTAATGATGGATGGGCATAAGTCCATCGCTTACAATAAAGAACAATTATTGAGCGACCCGTAAAATAAAGATGACGTAAAAGGCAGCGGCTCGGCAGAACGACAAATTTGAGATATTCATCGTTCTCGGTTCCCGTGGATGAGCTAAGTCCAGACTGTGCTTTGCAGCTTCAAAAGATATCAATAACCCGCTTTTCCAAAAACGAAAAGTGCCATTTGGGAGGACGGCGTATGCCTGCCCTCTAGAGCGCGATTGGATCGTGGGTACGGTGAGTACGGTGTCTCCGTTTACGAGCCAATAGCGCTCTAGAGGTAGAGGAACATACGCCGTCCGCCCAAATAGCATTTTTCACGTCTGGAAAAGCGGGTTATTAATATCATTTGAAGCTGCAAAGACAGTCTTGGACTCAGCTCATCTAGGAAAAGCGAAAACGATAAATATCTTAAAGCTGTCATTCTGGCGAGCCGCTGACTTCAAAGATGACATGATATTGACAAGGAAGTCGATTATTAGGCTGTCAGAAATAATGACTTTTTGCTTTTATGGCGAAATTGATACAACACAAGAACTGCTACAGAGGTGCAAATTTACAGTTGTATTTTTGAAGGTTTCATAGTATGTAACTACCTAGAGCGACCCAATATTGTTAGAAGGAGAATTTCTCACTCTCCAATGGAATCTTTTCAATTTTCAGCCAAGTACTCTACTTCCCCGCACATTAGCGCACCATGTGTAAGGTGCACCCCCACAGCAATAGTGCAAAAGCTCCTTCTAACAATAAGATAGTGTTTTATGAATCTTGCGAGATAAAAAGCCCAAAGTAAGTGACTGTTTATGCAGATAAAACACGTTCGAGTCTGGTGTTTTCGTGCTTTCTTTCATTTCCGATGGTGTTATTGAATTAAAAGCTTTGCTTCTCTTCAACCATATCGTTATGGTTGAAGAGAAGCAATTTTTAGTAATAGCTAATTTTTAGTAATAATTCCACGGTGTTTTTTGTTTTGTAGATTGTTGAAGAACAAAAGCGAAGGTAAATATAGTTCTTGACAAATCACACTTGATAGGAAAGACAATAAAGAATGAAAGCGGACTGAATGGGAGGCGTGTATGATGTGAGTCTGAAATGGGCATTTGGGGTACACAGATCCTAGAGTTTTAGCTTTGGAGAGAACGCGATCGGATTTTGATTGTCATCTTATAGCGCTTTTTCGCTCTGTCAAGTGTTTCACACCATCCTTGAGTGTTCTCTCAAGGTAGCATCAAAAACACCATTATTTTCGTGGAACCTGATACATGCTCAGTTTGAGCAGTCTGAGCCAGTTTGTTAGAATACAGTTTTGGATGTAGAGGAATGCTTGTATACTGTTGGACTTGAAACCATAAAATGTAGAATCAGGCTATTTATTGCACCAATTTCCGGAAGCATCTAACCAGTAATGCAAATGATCAAGTTATAGGAAAACGCATGGAAATCGGAAGGCAGAACTTTCCCTCTTGAAACAAACAAATCATGTTTATCTCAACGCAGAAACTGCAATCAGAATGTATTTCCGCTAAAACCCAAGCAGACTCAAATTGATCAAGCAGAACGTTGTTGCTTTGTTTTCATTCATGCGACAGTGAATTCTCGGTATCATTATAATCTTAACAGCAGATGTTTACTGAACAGCCGTATAGCAGCTGTACAAACTCTTTATCTTTTTTATCCGTGTCAAAGAGTTCAATCACATACTTGATTTTTCATGAGATTTGTTTTGATTATTTTGCACAGGTTGAGAAAACAAAAGTGACAGTTATCTTCGATCTATACAATATTTATAATGTGAGGAGCGTTTGTAGGCATTCATCAAGCTTTGCAACTATCTAACTATTTTACTGGGTTTAGATGAACGGTTTTTCAAATTCTATATTAGATTTACATCTAAGTCGTGCAGTATAAGATTTATGCATAACATTGATTCAAGTATATTGATAAGATCTTCTCTGCCTTATTTAAAAGTCGTGCATTGAGAGATACAAGTCTTGGAAAGTTTGGTGCAAACACTGCGCATCCTAATACATTTTTTTGATAGCTAGAGCTTATCTACCATAAATATGAAACGTCACTTCATTTATGTACCGTAGTTACTCACCGTATGTCTTTGGCGATTGTTAGGAGACGTGCACCAATTGAGGAAGGCGGTCCCGGCATCATCCTTCTCTTGGTCTGCCACTGGAATTGTTTCTGTAAATTAATTTAAAATTTGGAAAATTTTGATGAAAGCTATTGTTGCGAAGTGCTCCAAGTTTACGAGTACAAGGCGCAGGGTTTTCTTTTCTAAAATCGGCCACCACAAACACGTCGAAGGATTCGCGAACCAAAGGCCTACACAGTGGTGCGTATTGCCAAAGAGAACCGTACGGCACAAAAGCTGCTTTCCGAAGCGCAGAGAAGCAGCGAAGCAAATTGAAAAGTGCGTCCTGTACTAGTGAAAGTAGGATAGATGCCAACTAGAGTCCAAAGTGTTTCCACTGTGGTAGCAGCAGGTCCCAGAGTATAAAGCAATGCAAATATAGGCTTTTACACTCATACTTCACTTTGTGACGTTCACTTCGCTTTTGGAGAAAGAGATTAGACAAATCTAGCGAGAAGACCTCATCTTTTTTGCGCGTGTGTGCAAGGATTTACTTTGAATGTCATTTGCTAGTAACAATCGTTTCGCCAACTGAGATACCAGATGGAAGATTTACGCTTATTTATGCTAATTTCCTACGTAAAGCTCAATTGTTACTAGCCTATGCCAAGCTTCCCTTTCGAGCTTATTTTATTTTAGCTTAGCGTACTTTTGCATTTACATATGAATTTGGTAACTATCAGGTTTATTTTTCAAAAAACCCGAAATGAGCAAGCAGAAATCAGTTTCCAGTTCAGCAAAGCGTGTGAGACTGTACGGCTCATAATCAATTAGTATCTCGGAGAGGGCCCTCTCTTTCCTCAAATAAGGAGTAGCGATGTTTGCGCCCACGAAATTTTGCAAGTTTCTGTTATTGCGCTTCATTGTACAGTTGTTTTGCATTACCTCATTATCATTTCATCAGTCGCATTTGCCCATGCTGTTTGATGCAATCGGCAGCCTATGTTCAAAATTTCGCTTCTTTATGATTGATTCAAGAATTGCCCCGCTGTTCTTTCAAAATATCGCCTTCTTGTTTTCAGATGTCCAGTAGTTCATCCACCCATTCATCTCACCTCGAAAATATAGCAAACGCAGGAATTATTGCAACGGTAATTTGGCCTACTACTGATACAAATTGATTAAGAATAAACCAAAATAGATTCACTTAACTGAATTATTGTGATCGTTCAACAATGTGGTTGCCGTTAATCATAAACTTTATGTGGAAAAGTCACTGAATTGTAATGAGGTTTTGTCAGAAGATAAAAATCAATGACGTATTTCAGCTGAGCGTTTTCGGGCTGTTCTCCAATACTGCTGCAATAGTTGCGGTCCTTTATAGCCCCATACTGCGGAACGCATTTGGTAGACTTTGTCTGTCGCATAGTTTTTGCAACTTGGGTGTACTTCTGATCTCTACTTTTTGGCTGGCTCCTAACACATTCAGGTAGGTCCTAGTAAACCAATTATTGACGTAACATGAAATATGAATTAAACAGGGAGAGGAAATTATCCATCGAAGTTGTGGACAAGATTATGGGTCTAATTAACACTTTGTTGTGGTATGTATGTATTTATTCTCACTTTGCAATCTCGTTGAATCGTGTAGTTGCTCTTATTATGCCACTGCAAGCCGAGCTTCTTAATCGTAAAAAATCCATCTGGTTGGTTCTTGTCGTCTGGCTAATCGGTTTCTGTCACATTACGCCGTTCTTCTGGGGTTAGTGTATTCATCAGTGTTGATCGAGGACATTTGGCTGAATATTTCAGGTGAAACGTGCTACATCCACTACGAAACATCAGTGTGGATGTGGTTGTTCGCTGATACCACATGCGGAAACTTTTTATCCACGTACATTGATAGCTATACTGGCTTTGTCTTGTTGAGCGCTACTATAGTACTCGATATCATCAGTGTTATAAAACTCAAGGGTATTCAGGTACAGTCGAGTAGATTTAGCGGTAAATATAGTGTGCTTGCACAGTAGGTGAAATGCGGTAAAATTGGCGCGTGAAGAAATAGTTTCGACTGTGACGCCGGCCAATTGCGCGCGCAAGATACCCGCGGTACTGGCGTGGCTGCTTGTTCACGCGCAAATTTCACCGCATTTCACCTCCTGTGCAAGCACACTATATTTACCGCTAAATCTACTCGACTGTAAGTGATAGTTGATAGTTGGGTAATTATGAAGTGCACTTACAACGGACCGCAGAGGATTTGCCACACCTAAAAACTTTGATCTATGATTGGAAGTAGTAGCCCACCAAAAATCAGTGATCCAACAAAGCCACCGCTCCGTTCGGAGTTATCCTAACATACTTTTAATCTTGTTGTTTCGAATGGTTTAGCTTCCACCGAAATTGTTGAAAGGTAACAGTCTCGGTGGAGGCCAAAGGGCCGTGCATACATCATGCGTTTTTATTCCAACAAGATAACTGTTACGTGTCCATTGCTTGCCAGTCATATTGCATTTCAGTTGTGATAGCCAAAACGACTGATCGCGACTGACCATCACAGCCGAAATGCAAAATGACCAACAAGCAATGAACTCGTAACAGTTGTCTTTTTGAGAGAATCGCGAGGCGAAAAATTTGCATGATGTTTGCCCGGCTCTTAAAGGCAGCGTTCAGACAAATCTGGACATATGGGGATCTCACGTGGACAGCGAATTTGCGACCCTAACTGCTACGCTGCCCCAATCGGCAGTTCAGATGGTGTTCTAACGGCTGAGATATTCGCCTCGCTAGACCCCAGGACCGTCGCATAGGTTGGGTTCATCGCGCGACACATCATTTTCGCACAGGTCCTCGTTCGAAAGCATGCAAACACGATGCAAGGTCCGATAATACGATCCTGGGGTTTATTATGGAGGCGTATATCTCAGCCAGTGAGTCATTTGCGCTACCGCTTGGCCCGTACCTTAGTTGGGGCTCCAAAATTGCTTACGTAAAATCCCCAGGGTCCAGATTTGTCTGGACGCTGCTTTTAAGCCATACAAAACAGCGAAATCATAATGCCAATGTAATGATGAAAGTGTGACTAAAAATGGGTTTGACAGAACAACTGTCATCATTGCGCCTAAGGGGCTAATTTTGCCCCCCCATCATAATTCTTTTATCTATTCTCACTTGAGAAGGCGGAAGGGAAGGACGTGAGGGGAAGGAAAGGAAAAGAAAGCCCCATCTTTATATAATTGCCATATCTCTCAATTGTTAGGAAGGGTGTAGTTTTTAGAAAAGGCCAGTAACAACGACAAATTCTATGCAGAGGAAAAGACATGAAGTAGAAAGGAGATTCTTAAAGCAGGTGAGTTTTAGGCCATTATGCATGCACATCCCCGCGGGAAAGGGAGGGGATCTGACAATGAGAAGCGCTTCATTTCTCGCTGCTCTAGATATCTTTCTTCTTCTTCTCTATCTACGTTATAAAAATTCTCATATCATTATCTGTGCATAATGGTGTTGCCAGGGTACTGCCGTACAATATCAGATTTTCACTATTTTGTGATAAATCACCTCTCAGTTTCAAAGTCATTTATCTTTCTATAATCTCAATGAAACGTTGTAAAATTATGCTGAGGAATTGTGGCACTGCTAAAAATGTTCATAGCAGAAATAAGTGAAATTTCAGGATACCGACTTCTTTGACCACTGCTCGCGAGCTGGATTATCGAAAATTCAAAGTTTTCAGATTTTATTGTTTTTGTCGAAAAGTGCTCAACAGTGCCGTAATACATCCTTAGTACAAATTTGTAGGATCTTCATTGAGTTCTATGACTTTGGAAAAGAGAGATGATCGGGGTATCCGCAGTCGATCACACAATATAGTGAAAATCTGTTCTTGTATGGCAGAACTGGCATTTATTATGCGCAGGTATCGAGGTATGAGAACATTTATGGCTTACATAGGGAAGAAGAAGAAAGATTATTGGAGTCGAGATACGGCGAGTCCCTCCTCAGATTCCTTCCGCTCCCCGCAGGGATGTACGTGCATACAGGTTCTAGTCTTATGATTTGAAATTTTACAGACACTTTGCCAAAACTTATTGTTTCTTTATGCCATCTTGAGTTACTACTACGTCTCAACAAGGCTCACCAACCACTGGGCATTATTTTGTTCTACCACGCTTCCGGGGTTGCTTTTACATGCTTTTGATGGGTGAGAGAATTTATGAAGTCACTGACACACATTGCGAGAAAATCTCTTTTCTATTGCCTTCAAACTGTCGGGAATGTCATTTAATCCTCTGAATGTGAATTACTGCGCTGTAATGTTCCAGTCATTAAAACTCGGCGAGAATTAAATTACTCATCATGTTGCAAACTTCCTATAATGTGACTCTTGAAATATGAATGTTTTCAGGTTCATCATAGCTGTATTTCATTTTCATTTATCTTATCTGAAGTCAACCTTCGATCTTGCACAGAAGGCAATAAAAGTTATCGCTACAAAACCATGATTATCAACTTCTCATCGCAGAAGAATAATACTCACTATTTCAATTGGTGAGCATGATTTGCCCATTTGCCCCTAAGTGGATAAAAAATCCACTAATTGGCTTAAACTTATCTTTCAACTTCTTTTCGTTCAGTAAATTCGGGTTTTTGAAAATCAATAAAAATTGAATCTTTGTCTTGTGTGTTCACAGTCCAAATCTAATGCTTGCTTGAAAATGTTGCGAGAAACTGAATTGGAGTCAGCAAAAGGTGCTGTTACTTTACATATACAGCACTTCTGATTTCTTGCTGAGTGACTGCAAATCTTACAATGCGTTCAAGGAGGTCAGCGCCGCGTAGTGCAATCACACATCTACGCGCGAGCGTTACCGTAGGCGCAGCGTGCAGGGACCATTCTGCGCGCAACATCGCGGGCCTTGTTTTTACCAATGTATCATGCAATTTTTCCTTTTTTGTAGCGGCGTGTTGACATTTTCCTTGTTTTTGTGCTCATATATGATTTGTCTTGATATCGGATATGATTCTTTTCGCAGCTAAGGTAGGAGGTATCTAATCTTTGAGCGTTTTCTCTCATGACATCCTTCATTTCATCCAGGCCTTCTTAGGCTGATCTCGGATGTCATGATTCATTATATCGACTCCGTTTCAGCGGGTATAATCTTATATCGTTTAGGTTTGAGTGAACCTCGCGTTGGCGCTGTTCACTCAAACTGTTCTCTCAATCTATACGACATACGATTACAGCTCACATATCAACCTTTAGCTGTAAAGAGGAAGAGACCAGCCGTTCTTTGAATTCTCAAATAAAATGGTTCAAATCACATCTTCACACCTCAAACCTCCATTTTGTCTCCTAATTCGCGCAGTGATACTTTGATGTTAGGAAGAGTATCGAAGTAAGGTTTTAGGCAGGAAAAGCTCAGAAATTTGAAATCAGGACAGCGAAAAAGCTAAGAAAGAAGAAGAAAGAGTAGCTAATTCAAGGACCACGTAGCTCTGCGCGGCGTGGTCCCTGCACTCTGCAGCCGACGATAGCGCTCGCGCGCAGTTGTGTAACTGCACTACGCGGCGCTGGCTCTGTCAAACGCATTGTACAAGGAGAGTGGCCAATTCGAAGTGAGTGACTTCCGCAAAATGCAATTCATCACGAAAAGCGTGAAGCGTTGATTTCGAAATTGTTTTTCCACATATGCAAAAAGCTTCTTAGAAAGTTATGGGATTAATTGCGGTAAATTTGCAAGATGCGTAGCCAGAATTGTCAACACCTAAGCACTTGGTACCTAAACCTATGGAACAGCTTATCCACGCTCAGTGCAATGCTGACCCTCTTGTAATCCTGAGTCATTCAAACCGCGCAAAATTTCAAGATATAACCCAATAACCTCCTTCACAAGGGCGTTCCGCAGAAGGCAGATTTCAAGTTGGTGTTACATAGTCTTTATAACGTACATACTGTGGAAATGAATTAAATTTCGCGACCCTTCCTTGTCAGTCTTTCCAAGAACTGTCTGTCTTGAGAATGCAAGTCGCTGAAGATAATCTTTCACTCAAAGTGTACCGGACCGAGAGCTTTGTGACTGCTGCATTAGTCTCGCCGAAAAGGTTTACGCGCGATAACCGACTTTATAGTTTTATCTATCTTCCGTGCTAAATATCAGAAAGGAAAAGGTTGACGAAGCAGCAGTAGGGTACACTTTTTTTCATATCTCGTGTAAGCATTGATAGCGTTACAAACATGAGGATAGTATGCATGTAAACTTCTGTTACCATGACTACGGTTTTCATGATCATTTATTTTGTTGCTTCGAAGCTCATAACTATTTGCATAATCATGGCATGAACAGCAAAGGTTTGTAGCCAATGATAAGTTGAGCGACGAAAAATTCCATAAAAAACTCCATAAATTCGACTTCTGATACATGATCTTCCAAAAAGATGTGCTTACTGTTTGGTTGTCAATAACTCTCTTGTAAAGAAGTTTTAGCTCCTAGTAATGTTTTGTAGAGCTGGTTCCACCTTAGATTGACGCTATAGAGCAAATTAAGAATTTATCTTCATTAATGTAGGAGCACAAAAGGAACTTGCAGCATATGGCGCCACTGTGAAAAAGGCCGTTTGGAAAGAATTCTTCAAAGAAAACCCTGAAAGATTGTGTAACAAAGTTTTCATGCATGCTGATTTCAGTACACAAATTAAAGCGCTTTTGTAGAGCTTTCTAAATGGCCTAATCAGATTTTTGACGAATAGCAGAAACGCCGTTGGTTGCTGTGGTATATCTGACAGTTATGAAAAGTGCCTTAAGTGCGAGTTCCATGTTTGAAATCAGCGACTCCGACCAACTTAGTGCAGGAGCTTTGTGGCTTTGCTGGCTCTGGTTGATAGGAACCGTGCTATTCATACCTTCGATACATAGAGCCATGTACTCTGGTAACCTTTGCTTTAAGTGTCATGATAGAACCTAAAGTTCACCTGGAAAGAATAACAGAAGTCATCCGGGTCGAAGCCAAGAATTATGACATACATAACTTTACAGGAATGAGTGTGAATGAGGCAAGTACAGGAAGTTTGAAAAGTTCGTGTCCTCAAGTACATCCAATTCGAATTTTGACGCGCTTTTTGTTTTATTGGGCTCATCAGCCTAGAAACCATTAATTCAGTGAAACCAGCTTTTCTTGTGGTTTTTTAGTTTTTTTATTAGGTTGAATTATATCAATATAGCTTTCCAAACCACTTACTTAAAACGCTTGTTACTAAGAAGGAAACATATTTCAAGAACATTAGGTATACATTTTGAAAGCCCTTTCCTTTAAGGTTTTTCACATGTTATTTTATTTTCGTAGAAGTAAGTTCGATTTTGAAATACCGTGTCTTGAAATACAAGAGATCCAGTTTCAGTATTTTTTGTCAGTAAACCCAGCACTGAAATTTTTATATTATTTTATCTTTAAAACGTTCGCTAGCGTGCAAAATTTTTGTAAATTGATACAATGAAGATCAGAGAGCTGCGCTACAACATGTTTAAATAAGACTTCGAAACTTTTTAAACCGAAAATTAACGTAAACTTGTGCCGCGATTGTCTGTTGTAATTTAGCACATGATTAAAATTTTTGTTCGCAAACTGCTGAGGAACTTCTTTATATGAAGAAAGTGTAAACTTAGAATTATTTATAGTAGAAAACGGAAAGCTGTCTCCGCTTTACGGAGTTGAAAAAAGTAGAATAACTCAAACAACGCACTCTTTCTTCTTCGAGGAAGCTGAAAAATTTGTTTGCTTCCAAATTTTTTAAGGTATCTTGAGGCAAAAAATATTTTTCTTTGTTGACCCAGTGGTTTCTACGTTTAGCGAACACATATAGCAAAAAACTAGTTAGGATTCGCAATTGAAGTACTTGAGGACACGAACATTTCAAGCACCCTGTATAGTGAGTAATATACAAAAAAGCACAGCAAACCAAAATGTTGCCCTTTTGTAGCATTTTCTGCTGAAAAAAAGGTTTTTATCCAAAAATTCCCTTGGAATTTAAAAAAAATTCTTATTCAAACTTTTTGTAGACTATGATTAAGTGAAAAGTTTAAGAAAGCCGTTGGAGTTAATAAGAACAAGAAACTGCGCTTAAATCTTACGCAAAGAGTCGCCACTTAAATGCTGGTTTATCTCGTTATGGAGTGATTTTCAACATCCGCGACATTATCAGTGCTCCTGGTTGTGTCATGAGGATCACAAGAATATATAGTGTTGCAGGTTTTCGTTAAGACCCCGCCGAGATTTACGAGCAGAGCCAAACGTCGCTACCCCAAACGCGGGGAGCGGAGCGTTTGGTTCTGGTGCCCATTTCTTCGTCGTTTTCAAATTGATCCCAACAAACATTATATCATATTGAAGCTCTTGATCTCTACTTTCACGCTTAACGTCGCAGAACTCCAATTTTTGATTTGGACGAGAAATCTTTCAAATACCATGTTTTCAAAAATCCCTTGTTTTTTCTTCAGTTTGGCTCTTTTCAAACGGGTTTTTCTGTGTATTTCATAGATCTTGCTTCCGTTCGTAAGGTGAACAACGTCGCGGGGCTAACTTATTCGATTGTGGTGGAATATCTAGCACAAAGCCGCAAAAAGTGCGTTTTTGTTTATAGGCCTTATTGGAGTAAGTAGCATTTTGCTCAGAATTATGAGCACAACAGAGCTGAAAACGTCGCCAAAATCCACGGAAAGGGGCTAAAGATGCAAAGGACGCATCAAAAAGTAGATTGCCTTTGACGTGCATTTCGAATTAGGAAAAAACAAAATTGAAATTTTCATAACTGAATGTTTTTCGTTTATGTTCTTCTTGTTAATCACCGGTTTCAAAATATGTTTGTCTTTGAAACAATCGAAGCTTTCAAAAGGAAACTGAGGAAAGTTGACATTTGCCTGTTACTGAACAATCCTTTGTGACTTGTTCCTGGTCTATTTTCATTACAGGTCTGCTTGTTTCTGGTCTATTTCATGCTGGCCCTCGCTTGTCGACTCATGTGTTTCGGACTTTGCTTTCCCCACATCGCTTTTGCGAAGCCGCTTTCGTGAAGCTTTTTCCTAGAGTCGTTTCACGATTCCATGTTTTTTTTCGGATTGTGTTCGTATTTCACGATTTATCGTGTTTACTAATCATGCTTTGCTGGCTTGTCAACCACTTTCGGATGAGCAATAGCATTGCGCCTTAGTACCGTAGATAGCTGCGTTTCATGCATGACTTTCCCAGAATAAGGCAGGTGTATCCAAGCGTCGGTGGTATCAGGTTGGTGGGTACCTGACAAGAACCAATCGCAGACGATTTGGACAGCCCGGAAAAGTGGCAGTGGCATTTTCCTATGCCAATCACCTGAGCTCCCTTGACCAGATAGAAATTTTTTTCTCAACACCTGAGGCACTTATTCGTTGTTTGTTTGTTCTGCTGAAAGGTGACAGGCTAGTCTCTTACTCTAGCAGTGTTTCTTTACTCACACAGGCTTTGGCACACGTTTACGTTTATGAGATAGAGGTAAAGATAAAGAATCACAAAGAGAATACTAGCTTTTCCTCGTTTTCCCTCGTTATGGATTGTCTGGTCCTGTAGGGAGAACCTGCAATTTGGAATGCCGCCAAACGAGAAACCTCAAATTCATTGCGGCGTTTCAATAGGTTTTCAAGGCCTTCTTTTGCTTTTGCTAATTGTTTTGCATCTTCTTCTCTTCTTTGATTTCCTATAAACAACTTTCACTTTTCATGGGGGGGGGGGGGGATACTCAAACAACCTTCACTTTTGACGCCCTATCTCTAGACTATCGAAGGTGTGGTTCTATTGAATGGTGCATTCAGGCTCCACTCTATAACAATCGCCGAGTTACGAGCTTACGTAAACACGTCCTCATGAATTTCGCCCAAAATGTAAAAATTGCGTGCTTCTTGGAAATTGCACCGTGAGTAGTTGTCTGATATTCATGTTGCAAATAATATGTTCACTTTGCTTAAGAGACCACACTGTTTGAATATGGTGGTTGCGTGTGCTTTAACTGCTTAATTGAACATAAAGCAACTTCATGGCTAGAACTCAGATCTATCCAATTACCAAATCTAACACAATAAGATCCTATTAAGCGATGTGAATATATTTGACCATCGTGTCAAACAGGCACTCACGGTGGATATCCGCCGAAGTATATCTTATTGGGAGAAATTTAGGACGTGTTTTCGTAGGCTCGTAACTGGCGATTGTTACAGATTGGAGCATAAGACATGCACCATTAGATAGCACAGTTACTTAAACTCCTTATAAAAGCAAGTAGACAAATTTTCTGACAGGTACGGGAGAGGTAGACGAAGTTACGGGCTATCGTGACTCCGTTACAGTTACCTCACCATATCTTTGCGAAGAGATCCTATATTGACAGAGACCGAGTTTTCAAAAATAGGTGTTTGACAATCTCTATAAGCGAAGTTTCTTCTGAAACTAAGATCAGAAAAATTTTGACCAAAATTCATTACGAGCTTCAGAGTGTGAAACGAGAAAAAATTAAACAACTGAAGTTCTTTGAAAATCTGCTCAAGAGTTTATCTGACCCGGTGATTACGAAACTCACTCTGCTTCGAAAAATAGCTTCGTATTCTAGCTATTTTTGCACAATTCACCATCCCTTCTATCTCCTCCGGAAGGAAGTCTTGAGCTGCTTTAAGGCGTCCGTAATCCACAAAAAAGTACTATCGAACGCTCCTTGCTGAAATCTACTAGGAGCACTGCGCGCTGCTTCACAACTCTGCGAAGAGACGTCCACAGAAAGATTTAAGAATATTGAAATCGGAATATCAAAGACATGCTGCAACTTGAAAGATTCTCCGTGACAAGCTGAGCACAACGCTTTTTTCCGATCCAGAATATACTTATTCCAAACAAAGTTAGAATAGAATTAGAAGTGAAGAGTAGAATTTGAAAACTCGCGATTTTTCCAGAATTCACCAAAGCTTCTATCTCTTCTGGTAAAAAGTCCGCGGCTACTTTTAGCGCACGCTACTTATAAGGACAGTACTATCGAATAGCCTACTAGAATCCTCTATGTTGGATAGGCGCTGCGTCACATTTTTGACCCCGCAGAAGATTTAAGAAAACTGGGAACGGAATATCAAGGACATGCTACACATCAAAAGATTTGTCTTGGCGAGCTAAACACAGTGCTGCTTCCGGATTCAGAATATATTCATTCCGAAAGAGAATATGGCGCTGTGTAATTTCCTTGATTCTCTTCATTTCGCGGAATGCTTGGAAATCCGCGACATTCACAGAGATTTTACAGGTTCTGTGAGCGGTATTGTGTACTAAGGAAGTATTTTGCGAGATTTGTGGAATTTTCCGAAGGTTACCAGCTAATGCATGTAATCAGCGCACTGTGCAACGCAACAGACGCAGAAGTTTGAAAGGATTTGTTGGAACTGACAGACTAGCATACGCCTACCGTACCCGCCTCCCTTGCTGCGTCACTTTATTATTATTATCAGCGCATTTGATCGCCTAACAAATTTTCGAGGATATATATTTGCAAATTGATTCCCAGCGAATATTTGCCGCAACTCTGCAGTAGCTTTACCTCTACCTGCGAAGCCGTGTAATAACCTCGGGACCAGCATAGGTAAAGATCACTCTGTGATCGGTCAGATTGTTCAGAACACTAATGAGAAGTCACTTAAAACATTTGATTTTGGCTAAAAAAACGTGAGCTAAATTATGGCCAGTTCTGTAAGAGTCACATCCCAACTGACTATCGAGCCAAATGCTTTATGAATTGTTTCTTTTCATGTTGGATTTTATCACAATTTGAGGCAAATTCAAAAGTTCTCGGGCTTCTGGAAAGTATTAGGTTGGTGCAAAAGTAATGCGCGTTTTTTTCTCCCTCGTTCATTAAAAATTTATAGAGCTTCATACAACCGCACTTAAAATCAGAATTTCATTGCACTTACTTTTTCGGCCAGAATTCAAGCACGAGTAAAGGCATTCTTTTGAAAAATTAACTACTGTGTATAGTAGAAATTTTCTACCCTATGCATGCTTTACTGTTTTCCTAGATATTACTTAGACTGAGATCTCGGCGCCTCAACATGAGTGATGGTTTTGGCCATTCTGTGGCCCATAGATTTCCTTTGAAGGGGGCAATCGCCAAAGTTTTGCTCATTTCTATAAGCGTGAGGGTGGGCCTCCTACTGACAGTTTTTGCAGAAATGTGGAAGCTGTTCAGCACACAGAAATTCGAAAATCTCCATATTTTGGGATTTTGAGGGCCTACGAAAAAATGTCGAAAAAAGCGGACAATTTTAAATATTATTTTTTTCCTTTTCGCAAATATTTTTTGTTTGAGCTCTTTTGTACTTTTTTTGTACTACTGGCTTGCGGCTACAAGACCGTCAACTTATCATTTATAACGACAAATCTAGGAAGTTATGATCAGTTAAAAACGAGGTTTTCGAAAAAAAATTTTTTTGCTTATCAATCCATATTTTCCCAGCGATTTGCGATGTTGACGTAAGTTAATGTGTGCTGTATAGAGAGAGGTTTGGTGCCTCTGATAAACTTTGCCGCACTGAAAAATATGGATTTTTTAGAAAATTATAGCACGTCAAAGTGAGAACTCGCAAAACGCGCATTACTTTTGCACCAACCTAATAGTTAAACTACTCGAATCGTTCCATGGAGTAGATTACCTTATCAGTGCTCTCATATGTGCACCTGCTATTGAGGGTAAATCGAATGCAGTAGGGTAGTTCATAAAAGTGGCATGAGATTCTGAAATGGCCCTGGAACAAATTATGTGTGGGGTTGCAGAAAATCAACTTCCCTACCTGATAAAGCTCTTTGAGGGAGCAGGTTTGGTTTTTTGCCAGCTTTGATCAGACAGGAGTCGGCTGCCGCACTGAATACTTAAGAGTACTGTCAGAGGTTTTCAAGGAGTGACTGTAGCAGTTTTAAATAGATGGAGAGAAAATAAGAGAAAACTACCTAAATGATGAGATCACGAATGGTAATTATTAATTAGTAAATCAAAAACTTTAAAAATGGAATTTATATGAACGAAATTGATGAATAAATGGAGAAGTGCCACCTTTTATGAGCATTACGATTGCTACTACCGCAGAAAACAACCAGGATTAAATCATATTTGCTGTTTACCAAATCAAAAAAACCGTTTCTGCTTTAAAGCAAGAGTAACAGGAATGGATGAGGACAGGGAAGGAACGACTAAAAAATATTGGGTTACAAGCAATCCAAAGACTTTCACTGTCTTTAAAAGCGTGAAATTGTGTGTTGATGATTGCATCCAGAAACCGTACTGCTCCGCAATTGCTTTCCAAGTACTACTGAGACCCTCGAAGGAGTCTTTTATGTTCTAGTTTTGTACTTCATAGCTCTTCGTGACTGACAGAAGAACTTTCTTAGCATTCCCCCTCAAACTAAAAAAGCACTTCCATCCAGAGAGTGCAAAAAATCTTACCTAAGCTTGAATACTAGATTTCGACCTATGGACTGTATCTGTACATACCGTGTATGCTTGATATAACTGTGAAATATTGACATGGTCATTACCGGTACACAGTATTTACAGTAGTTTTACCGTACTAGTGGTCATAAGAGCAAATTCGTCCCGAACTTCTCATGTAGCTTCAGCGTTATTGAACCTTGAGCTGTCACAAACAACTCGTCCGCAATCATCAAATTGTACGAAGTGATCATAACGGTTTGGAAGGTTGTGGAAATAGGCTTGGATTATGATAATGTATAAATTGCAATGTTGCGATCAGAGCTGGCGCAGATGGCTTGCAAGCAAGCTGGATATCGTTTTTGGGACAAAAAAGCAAACGGGGTATCGTTTTTGAGGCCGGAAAGATGCGTTTTGTAGTCACGTTTCGTCTTTCGAGCGTTTATTACGTTTAGGATTTAAGGTCAAAGGGGGCTTGGCGAAAATTCGCGAAAGTCAAGGGGACTTCGCTTTTTGCATTTTCCAAAAGCCACCTCGTGCCGAATCCCGATTGCAATGCCTACCGTCTGAGACAAAAATTCACGTACTGATAACCGACATGAGTTGGGCGTTCAAAGAGATCCGGTGGCATTTCGAAGAACCTGAATACCGCTGCTACATTATCCGGGTCGTTCGTTTGCTGGTCGGCTGCAATAAAATATGAAATTTATATCTGTGGAGAAGAAAGTGAAATATGTGCTCACGTCAAAGCACGGTTTCCATGGCGTGTACTCCACGACCCAATATTCCCAAAGGCTTCGCATCATCGAAGAAATCGTGACGACATACCCTTTTGTGCCGATCTAGAAAGCGATTTTCAAATCTTTTTATGTAATCCGTCTAGACAGCATTGAAATAGGCATTATATCAATAGAAATTACATCATATCCTATCTCCTTCCGTTCCTTCCCACAGACAGAGATCGGACCAAGCTTACTCCCATATATGGGGGGGGGGGGGAGGTTATATGCAATAAAGATATATCGAGTTAGGAATTTTTCTGCAGGTTGTTATCCGTTAAAGGGATAGAATGACTGCAGCTTCAATTTTCCAATTCAATTGCTTGGATCATTATGCTTGAAACCCTTTTTCCACAACCTCTTCTAGGAGCTATGTTTGCTTGATAGGTTTTCTTCCTTGCATAGACTTCAGAAATTCCAAAATAGCTTTCATTCAAAAGTTTCCAGACATTTTTGAATTCAGAAATTCAAACAGCATTCTGAGCTCAATCAAGAGTTAGACAGAGGTCACAAAAAGATCAGCCGTCTAAGAAATATTCTTCAAAGTTTAATTTATTTTGGTAGAGCGTTTCTACATATGTACGTATCGCAACAGGACAAGCAATCTGCAGGGTCCTTCCAGATATTACATTTTGAAAAAAATTTCAGTCAACTCATATAATACTTTTGGTTTTCTTGCATCGTAGTTTGCAGTATGCTTCCTTACAACCCAAAGCGGCATGCCGGATGTTGTGACAACGCCTCCAACCATGCCATGTTTTCTTGATTGTTTGTGTTTTCGTAACAACTGCAAGTCTTTGCCTACCCCAAGCCCTTCGAAAGGGTTTTGCACCCTCTTTAGTGGCTCCAAGTGTTCGCGCCTGTGCTCTATATCTCGAATCCGCCATCAGGGGCCCGGTCCGATGATTGACATCCTTCCCAAAGCTTTCAGCGTCTCCTAAATTTTGCTCTCTGCTTGCTTAAGTGCTTCGAGAAGCGCATACTGAGTCCACTATGAGGGGGGGGGGGCGGATCAAATAACGTCAAACATAGATTGTGTGGCGCTTAGTCGCAACAGTATAATATCATGGGAATTACGCCTTCGCCATGAGATTTTAGATCTTCGAAATTCCGTGGGAAAGGCCTGTCATCGAGATTTTGCGAAATTAACGCGGAGCTTTCGTAGGGGTGCGAGGGAACTTCCTCGAAAGTTTGGCGAAAGTTCCGAACATTTTTTCGGTCAAATTACCCCGCTAGTAACTCAAAAAATAATTTTCACATTGCCATGACGTCATATAATCTTTTCTCCTCCGCAACGCGATTTTTTCCTGCATATGATGTTTTCATTCCAAAATGCTATCATCTTGCGCAAAGACTCGTCAAGGGCTACTTGTCTCGATCAAGTCCCCCTCTCGTCGAGCAGTAACGCGGAAATTGCCAAAACATAACGAAGTTTTGATGTCATGCGCTTCAAATCACATAAACGATTTCTGCCCTGTCGATTCCAAAAAACTTCAGAAATTCCAAAATAGCTTTCGTTCAGAAGTTTCCAGAGAAGTTTTGAAGATAAAATTACCTTCAAAGAGCGTATGGGCTCAATCAAGCGATAGACTGAGGATAAAGAGGATTAAAGCCATACGGAATATTCTCGAGAATTGAATTTTGAGTGAAAAGGCTCTCACGAGTAGTTTTCCGTTAGAACTAAAGTGAGAAGAGGGTCTCATGCAATTTTGCAATGGGAAAAACTAAGGTAAAAATTATTTAATCAGATTTTGAAGATCCGGTTTTGCTTTTGTCAGTTTTAAAGAGCTAAACACTGATCATTTGGTGAACTCACAAGCAACAACTGTCTCAGACATTATTTTGGGGAGTTTCGGGACTGGGGGTAGGAGGGTAAGATTGGGGGAGGAAAGAAGGGGGACGCAAAAACCTTATTTTAGTGATTGGGCATGGGTGGACTATTTTGCTCAGATCTTTTCATAATAATCCTATAATTTTAACAAAACTGCGGCATTTTGGGAAATTTGTACCTTGCCGGGTACAGCTCTGCTACGAGTTTACTACACATAGATATAACTATTAACTATTGATTATTACATAACTATAACTACTTGAACTCCGCCCCCAACCCCTCCCACATAAGTCATTTTATACCACAAGCCATCCTAACTATAATCTCAACGCTTTACCCTTTTATGCGCTCTTATGATTGAAAAATACCAAGTTTTACATGAAAAACCCAAAAAAGTAGCATTTCGGCACATTCGGACCATCTTTGTTTCTCAATTGTGAGCTCCGGAAAAAATCCACCAAATACATCTTTGGGTAATACTATTTGTCAGTTATATAAAGACCAAGTTGAAGAGATTTTTTGGAAGAAGATCCGATTCTAAAGGTGGCTAAAAAAATTTGATTTTTGGCTCCAAATTTTGGCTGGTGTAAGACTTCTTGGTGGTGTTTTTGTGGAGCGCACCTCGAATCGATGTTCCCTAAGTCTATCAGGAAAACAAAAAAGAACTCGATTTATTTGAAAATAAGTTTTACTTTTGGGAATACATACTTCACTCTGGAAGGGGAGGAAGTGGAGAGTCTTTTGGAGCTCTAAAATTGTTAAGAACATGCAAGTACCCTGATTTCTTTTCTGATTATAATGATTCCATAAGGCGTATAATAAGCCTCTCAAAAATACTCTAACAAGACAAGCGAAGCCATAAGCTTGCTGAAAATTCAAAAAAATTTGGTTAAAGAATCACTCGAAAGCCATCGTTACGCCTTCTCCACAAGCTTCCGAGACTACCCTATTACTTTTCACGCTCGAGTTAAGTTCTCGTCTCCGTAGTACTGAACCCATCGTTTCCCACTTAACCATATCTCATCGCTCATACCTCCACTAGTCGTTCCCATAACGATTATGTACTTCTTTCCGTCGTTCCGATGGTTCTTCTTAACTTCCTCGTCTTCAATGTCTGCTCGTAATGCCCGCCCTCACCAGCTACTTCGCCGCTTCAACAGATATGTCGTGCTTTGAGTGGACCCATGGGAAAGCTCTAATCTTTTCCGAACTCTCGATTGCAGCTTGATTTACTTCCTTTCGTGGAGAAATTATTGTCATAGATAAGGCCAATAAAACACTTCTAAAGCTGCTTAGCTACGCCAACTAATCTCAGTCAGTTTTTCTGCAAATAGGGATTTTCTAGCTCTATTTCCTCGCAGACAATTTTCAACTCGATTTGCTCTCAAGTTCTTTTTTTTTTGAATATTGGGTAGACGTCAGTTTGATCACAAATGAATTACTCCTTCTAAGGTTTATGATTTTCCAGGACTAAAGTAGCTGGAAGGGGGGGGGGGGGCGAGACAGATTCAGCAGTGTCTATATCTTCAAGTGGGTAAGTTCTGCAAGGGGTTTTTCTAAATTTTCACATGGGCATAAATTTCCGAAGCAGTTTGCAGAACTAAAGGAAATTTTTTTCTTTTCAATTTAGAATGCGAACAGCAGTAATTTCCTTCAAAGATACACCTGTTCTTTATATTTTTTGTTTATCTTACTTTATATTTATATTTATATTTTTGACATGTAATTTAGACATTTGACATCCATTAAGATCAAGTGGCGTTAAAAACCTTCATTTACTTCTACAAATCTTAGAAAAATCTCATTGTCGCAAGAAATCAACCTCTCCAAAGAAATGCGTTAAAAAATGAAATCCACGAGATGAGGCAAAAGTTTCTTCTTTTCTTTCTTCTTCATACTTATACACCTAACATTATGCCAAAAACAATGTGCAACGTAGTTATTCCCATTTCAGCAACAACGAAAACTCCTGCAAAATCCGATGACAGAACTTTCTAAAAGAAGTGTAAATAGTGCTGTGCCCTGCTGACGCAGGAAAGGTAAAAATTTGGGTTTCCATTTCTGCGAAGACTTCAAGAGAAATCTATGACGCGATGTTCACTCAGGGCTCGGCACGAGGTGGCTTACAAGCAAGCTGGATATCGTTTTTGGGACGAAAAGCAAAGGGGGTTTCGTTTTTGTGACCGAAAAGACACGGAAAATTGGCGACGGCGACCTTTTTTTTAGTCGACGTTTCGTTTTTTGGGGGATTTTGGGGAATTTTTCAGGTTTGGGACTTCGTAAAAATTCCCAAAAGTCAAGGGGGACTTCGCTTTTTCCATTTTCATCTAGCCACCTCGTGCCGAGCCCTGTGTTCACTCCAGGCTGAAGCAGTTGCCAATTATTTTGCCTAATGCTTCGCTTATGAAGATGTTAAGATTTCTCTCCTTTCTTATTTGAGCATTATTTTCCACATTACGGTTCTCCTTCTTATGATTCAAGGATTTTCAATAAAATTTTATTACTTTACCAAAACCTACACTTACCAATTCATTAACCCTTGCGATTGGCTACTTTCAGTCAGCTGAGTTCTATCAGTCTTCTCCCTAAAACTATGACAGTGCAAAAAAAAAGCCGGGAGGTGTGAGATTTTCCAAAATGAGAGTGGTGTGAGCCTGACCCCGCATCTGAAGGATTTGCAGTACTGATAATAATTTGCGATGAAAGTGTACTAGACAGGAAGACAAGATCACTTACTTTTTTAAACGTCTTGTCAACTATAGAATTGAATTTTTCAAAATTTTTTCTCTCAAATTGAACATTTGAGTAGCGAACAAGAAATTTTGTAAACATTGGTCGATTGATTTTGTTTTTGTTTCGCTCCTTTACCTGAAAGGAGAGTTTGAATTTCGGGCATTGTTGATCGATTTATTAATGATTTTTGTAATTATTTACAATACTATAGTAACGGGCTATTATCCTATTATCATTTTATTAGGTTGTTGAGTAATTCTTGCATCAAAATTTTTGAAATTCTGTTACTTGTTCCAACTTAAATGAATTCTTCTGGTTTGATACATATTAGAGAAAAAAAATCATTCGCCTTTTGAATGCGCTTGATTCAAATTTCCTTAAGGGTTTATGGCAAGGTGCTTGATTCAAAATTTCTTGAATGCATATGGCAACGATATGATTTGAGTAAGAGAAATACCCAAAAAGTGATTTTTCGGTTTTTGCTCACCAAAATCGCTAAAATGTCCAAAATTCAAATTTATCTTGGGTGTCACTTTAATGACCTACTGTTTTGAAATAAAAGAATTAGGTAGTGATTGGATGTCTCTGCAGCTTACGAATTTCGATTTTTTTTCCAAATTGCTTGTTGATTTTGTTTCATATTGATTTTCTAAAATGTGCCATAAAATACTGGTCTTGATATAAACAATAAGCATCTTTTCGAAATCACCTGGAACACTTTAAAACAATTCTATTTTTGCTGCAATTATTGTGTTTTAACCTAATGTATTTATTATTATTATTGCTGACTAATTGTTCGAAATACAATTTTCTAATCGTTATTGTGAGGTAGGGTAGGAGCCCTAAAATATGACATAACAATGGGATTTTACCACTTTGATTTCAATATGGTTTCCAGAACTACAGTTGACCGAAGTCCATTTAGACTATCAAATTACTGAAAAAAATTCAATTTTGAACTCGACTAGCTGACTCGTTAACCCTTGCCGACTGGGTGTTGACTAGGTCCGAGCGGGAGGAGGGGGGAGGGGAGCTGAGCCGAAGTTCTGGCACGGATTCACGCCTCTATTTGCTGCATGGCCGAGCATGGTCTCCAGGGATTCGGGACGTCGAAACGGCTGACAGCGTTCCACGGATTTGAAATATTGTACACGCAACTGCTCGATTCGCCCCATAATCGCCTAGATACCAGAGCGAATTTCGCCATTTCACCGCTTGCAAGGGCAAATCGACGCGGAACTTTTGCAGATGGTTTTCGGACTTTTTCTGAAGTAAAGGCCAAAAATTTCGCTAATTTTACCATGTCTTATACAACTTAGAAAATCTAATACTCGCACTCCTATCTTTGATCTGAGATAAAGTCCATTTTTCAATATTGTTTTTTTTTCAAAACTTTCTTGTTCTGCTAAAAAGAGCAAATCGAAGCGAAATTTCGCAGAAAATGCTTTCCATTTTTTCTTCCAGATTTTGTGCTTTTTTCATAACTAGGATGAGCTGCTGCTTATCTCCCTTTAGGTGGTTAGCTGTTTTTTCGTATGATCTCAATTTTTGTGCGATTCTTGTTATGTATGACTCTTTGCAGCAGCTTTACATACATCGAAGAGATAATGATCATCACCTAGGAGACGATTCTAAGTAGCATCTGTAGAAAAAGGACTGTTCACTATTTTCGAGCACTTCTTTTTTTCACAAGGACCTTGAAATATGGTCGCCTTCTTTCATCCTTTTTCTTTTAATATTTCGTGATACAAATTGGTTATTACAACATACCCCCACAAAAATCGGAAATTTTGTGCACCTATCATGTAAAATTGAAAGTATGTACTTATTACTTACTTCTATTCGCAGAAAGTTATTGCTTGTAAAACATCTATACCAAAGATTTATGTTCGAGGATAAATTTCACTAGCAAGACGTATTCTTCATGGGACCGAACTTCTGCATATACTAGCATTCCATACCCTTATTCCGAAGCCAATGAAAGAACCTGACTTGAAGGGCGCATTGTGGAGATATCCTCGCAAGGACATATTTCTAGGGAGAACGTACCTCGGCCACTTAGAGATTTTAGGCCTGTGATCTCCGTACACTAAGAATTTTATTGAATTCTGGTATGCTTTAGAAAGCGCAAGGAAAGCACTTTTCAATGATACCAACCGTATCGAATTAGAGATGAAATTCTCTTAGAACAGCTGCTTCAAACATGAGGCAAAAAAATCGGACAGAACTTATGCAACAGCCTAGTACCATGACTACCGCAATTACTTTATTCATTTGGTAGAATACATTGTGCTCCTACCACAAAAAAGTTTCATTACGATAGATATTTGCTGTAGAGCACAAAACCATTCAATCACAAAACTTTCCAATGAGCCTTGTATATAGCTAGCGTGTAACTGGGATTTTTTTATAGAGAATTGAATCGAAAGTCTTCTACGATGTCAAAGCGTCAACTACTCTTCACAAAGTTTCCTATTGAAGTGTTTTTTCTGCTTCAAATAATTGTGATATTTTATAGTGGGGATCCGAGAAGCAGTCGGAGAAGCAGCTGAAATTTTTTTTGCATAAATTAGGATGTTTCTCTAAATTCCAGTGAACCTATAATGTTATATAACCCCTATATTGTTAGAAAATGGCCGAAAAATTTTTTCTACAAAAATCTGGACTTTGAAAAATTTTGAGAATCATTTTCATTTATTTACAAATAAGAACAAGTCACTTGCATAGTTCAAGAATTTATGTATCTTTTCAAAAATTCGTGGATGTGGTATCTCATTGTGAGGAAATGGCTTAAGGTAATAAAAAGATTTTGAAGTTCAAATTCAAAGCAATGTCTTCATTTTTTCTAGAAATGTAAAACCCTTTAGAATTCGCTTTTTTGCTTCGGCAATCTCATATCGCTCAGGAAATCATCTCTCGACTCCTATATCACGACGTTTCGTGCAGTTTTTGCCGCTCTTATTGAAGTTCCTCGGGGATTCTTCAACCCGGCTCGTTTTTTTCCCGTGCCCGCTTATCTGCCTTTCCTCAGTCTCGGGGCCATTGTTTCTCATCGAACACTGACCCAGCTTGTCACTCAGCTCAAGCCCAGAGGAGTAGAAGAACGAAGAAAAGCACATTACTCATCGAAATTCCCCCTCCACCCTCAAACTGACAACTAGTCTTTTTGGCTCTGTGTTGCTTTCTTGGCACTTCGTTGACAATTCTTTTCGTCTACGCTGTCCCCAATGAGTTCCTCATCAATCCAGTGTCGTCTCTTGCGCAACCCAAACAACTCTATGAAAGGATGTTTGGTATATGCGCGTCAACCTCAGACAATGTCACTCTCTGGACCAATCCCTAGGTAATAGGCGAAGAAGTGCAACCCAAAAAAACTTTGTTTTGGCCACTTACTTCAAACTCTCCTGCATCTTTCTCGAGTTTTTTCATATATCACCCCTTTACAAGAACAAAAATAGCAAATTTCGCAACCTTCTTTTGAAAATCTCATGTAATTGGTCCTGAAAAGTGAGTGCTTACTCGAAAAATTGGGGCTCTTTGTTTTTGAGATTATTACTACACGTACCCAAAAGGAGAATAGTTCGGTTCATGAGCTCTTTACCTCCACTCATCTGAATTAAAATTTAGGAAAGTTCTCCAATTCGTTGCGCTGCTGTAATATTCTGGATTACTGTAGGCATACTGTAGGAAATCGATTGCTTTTTCCATGTCTATTTTCATCTTTTATTCACATTCATACATTTATTGTTCATTCGATTATGCCTTGATTTATTACCAGTCAAGATCTATCTTATCTAATGCATAAAAAATCGTAAGATGCATTCAAAAATCATCAGATAGCGGGAAACCGAGCGGGTCCCGAAGCGAGCGCGCCTTCTAACACCTTTGAGATTACTGGTTCACTGCTTAGAAAATAAAAGAGACATGATAGATAATATTTTTTTTTACTTTTTGCTTTGAATCGACATATTTTGATATTTAGTTCGTTGTTTCTTTGATCAAACGAACAATTTTCCACTTTCGATTTGTGGATCATGCGCCCCCTGATTTATGTACAACTACTTTACTTTTTTGTTCTTCAGCCAGTTCAAGGCAGCGCATAGAAAGTCAAAAAGCCAATTTGCCTGACTTTCATGGTCAAACAAAGAAACGTCATTAAATTCATGCAATTGAATTTTTCTCCTCTTCTGTCCTTTCAGATGCAGCTAACTATAAATCCAGTATAATGACAGTTGAACTTCAATGTTTACAAAAGGGCAGCACATCCCATAAATAGTAGCAAGAGACACACGAACCTCTCGGCAAGAAACTTCATCAACAGCCCATAGCTTTTCGAAATCCATGTGTTTAGAAAAAGTATGTGGTAGTTTGGACAATTTGACAAAATTGGACAGCGATTAGCTACTGGATCTGAAAAGGCGGCTTTGACTGAGGGGGAAAACTTTGAATACGTAGAAGTTGAAATAGTTACTCGGCATTTCAAAAGGGTTTGGTTAGGACGTGCTTGACAAAGGGGATTACAAAAAATGTTTCGAAACCATTTAAGGTAGATATTTGTAAAAATAGTTGGAACCTGCAGTATTCATTAACTTGGTCTTCATTCTGCTCTATCTTTGGAAGTATACCGCTAAATTTTCTTTCGAAACGTATTCGTAGCGGTCAAAGGTTGAGTATTCTATAATTCTTAATTTTTGAACTGCTGTAATCAGATGGGACGAATTAGGTGGACGGAAGAGGTTGGGAATTCCTTAAGTTTTTTTTTGCGAAACATTTATTATGTAAATCTTCCCAGTTTTATGCCATCAATTCAATCTGAATGCCTTTATTGTCAATTCGCAGAAGGTTTTCTAGTAACAAACTTATTTCTCAGTAATTGAAAAATAAGTTTTACAGATGTTCCTTCCTTACTAAGGAGTTCCAAAGAAGGTCTGTAAATACTTTTACTCCGTGTTAGGGCAGGAACGAAACGGAGCAGTTTGGTTATCTACTCATTAGGGGGTTGAGTACATTTTTTTTTTCTTATTATTATTATGATTGATTCTATATGTACAAAATCAATGTGATTTGAATAAATATATTCTCGAACTTTTGTGATTTTTTGCTATTTACATGCACCAACGCAAATGAAACAAAAGTACATTGTGGTGTTCTAATCACACTGTGAATTTTAGACCAAATTCAAGAAATAAGAGAAAAATTGAAGCCTAAGACTCTAGAATCTTCTTTAATCTCCCACATATTTCGCCCACATTCTAAGCAAAAAGCGTGAACGTATGCTCGTCAAATAAGTTTTGTCAACGAGTGCATCGTTGGCCATAACTCTTCCTAAATGACTGCCACTTACCGCTCAGAGAATCGTGAATTGCGTAAGCGGACTTCCCCTCATCAAGCTCTTCCAGCTCTTGATCATCTCTTCATCTACTTTTGTTTCCACTGGACTCTTTGTAAATCAAAGAAAATTTACAAGAAAAGCACGTCACTGTTTCTAATAATGTCATGAAGTAGTTTTAGGCCCAAAAAAAACACTCAGAATTCATCTAAAGCTAACTCTCGAGTTAAATCACTGAATCTATTGCGAGGAAGGCAAAAATAGCAAAGTTTATGTTTCCAACTTTTCTTACTTTTTTCACTATCAAACGTATTTATAAAAGGACACAGAAATGGCTGCTGCAGAGTCAAAATTGCCTTTTAAAAAACTATTATAATGGATAAATCAATCAGACATAAATATTAATAAAAAGAAGATTTTTTTTCAGTTCACCGTATGTCAACAAAGAAAAAGCTCCTTTCGTTCCTGCCCTCAGACGGTGTAAAAGTATTTAGAGACTTTCCCCGGAACTTCTCAGTACATAAGGAAGGAAGGTCTGCTAAAACCGTAAAACCAAACATACACTTGCGGTAGCCATCCAGAAAACGGCCTTACATGATAAGGTAGCCATTCTTTGGTGGTCGTTGTTATTAAGTTCAGTCGAGTAATCAGACAGATGTCTGGAATTCGGCCAGGAAGAGAAAGTCGACAGTTTTTCTTGCTATTTATTTATTTCAGCCAATTAAGGTTCCCATAGGCTGAACAGTCAAATGAATAGAAATCAAGTTTTAGAAGAAAACTGTTGTTCAAAGTGACTATAAATATCTAGAAGTTTTTCCCATCCTCCACGGGATTTTTTATTGCCTGTATTTTCTCGGAGACTAGTCCCAAGGCATACCTCACACGATTTCGGTCGCCATGCAATTTGGCAGTTTGCCAGATGGCTTAAAATTCAGTACTAGTAGACCCCAAAGGCACAGCATTATAGCTTTCTTAGGTTGACAAAATGCCGTATCTTCTGTACATTCAGAAAGCCCTTACGATGAGTTGTGAACAATCGGAGTATTGCCAAATCGCGTGAACTATATTTTTGGGGCGTGAGCTATATTTTTGTGCTTAGGGAGAGTCCGAAAGGAATTGACAATGCAGGCATATCTCTAGCTGCATTTTTGCCATAATTTTCTTATGAAGCAATATGTAACGACTCAAATAGACTCGATAAAAAAAGCAAGTTCAGAAAAGCGTAGGTTCCAATTCAAGAAGAAAGAAAGCAAATTATTGATAGTAAACTCAAACTAGCATTGATTGAATTTGAATTTTAATTTCCATAATCTCAACTACTGCTCATCTGGCTGCTTGGTGGAAAAGCAGAAAAAAAATTTTGTAAGAAAGGCGGGATCAGAGGAATGAGGGGAGGTGTCAAAAATGAGTCAGCTGCCTCTGATAGTATTAAAAATCACTTTTCCGATTTTCTATCGTAGAGTTAATTTTGCTTTTAAACAGAAAATTACAAACTACTATAGTTTTATTAATAAAGTATAGTTTCGTATCCTTTTCACCTCTTCCTCTTTCGTCCACTTACTGCTTTTCATTTGGATCTTTAACCTTCCTTTTTGCTACTATTTGGCCACAATTTGACAACGCGTCAGTTATGTGCCAACATATTCTGAATTTAATTCGGTTACCCAGTTGCAAAGGGCAAACACTTCATCACTTCCATTCCAGCTGAAAGAGGTGGACACTTCTACTTGCAAAATGTCAGCTGAAAATTCTTTTGCAAAATATAAGTGAATTTTGTCGTTAGCGCCGGTTTTTATCGATAGCATCGAGAATTCAAAGCTCAAATTGCCACGCAAAATGACGATTTGTCTTTTAAATCCGCCCGGGCAAGAAGAAGCTGTGAAAGTGAACGCCTCGGGTGAATGCACTAAGCTTCCTGTCCTCTAATTGACTTTTACTTCTATAGGCCATCATTAGTCAGTCAAAGAGTTCTTAGGGCCAGAGAGGGAGGGAGGGGAGGTCATTTGATTTATATCCGTAATTTGGACAGCCTTATGCGGCGCACTGAGCTCATTTTACATCTTTTGAATTTCCTGAAAATTTTTTGACTTGTGAGAAATTTCCCAAACGTTCCCATGAGCTGAATCATCAACATCAATATGCTCTCCTCTCGCATTGTCATCGACACCCCACCGATAGCAACGTCCACATTTATTTTCCCGAACAATTGTCCGCTGACGTAATCACATTTTCCTCCCTACAATTAGATGGCACGGTTTTCTTTTTTTCCTCAAGAAATCGGTCTCCACGGCAGTCGTAGTAATCATAGTTAAACCTTCTTTGGAAGATGACGTCATTTCCTGAAAACATGAAAAAAACTAGATGTAAATCTCCCTTCTTCAGAGAAAAAACATAGTTTTACATCATTTATCATTTCAATTTATTACTAGTTTATTACAAGTTCCTTTTGAAGAGATGACGTCATTCTTTGAAGCATAGCTGACATATGACCGATACGTCTTTTAATATTAATCTTTACCTGCCAAGTTGGTTCCCATCAAATCAAGAAATGCTATAGATCAAATTTTCATTATTTTGCTCTTATGTTACTTCAGACGGTCACTGAATTCATTTGAAATAATGTTTTTTCCAAAAAAAACGATTATTCATCATATAACAACCTTATTTTGAAAGTTATTCCAAATTTTTTTAATAGTCCCAAAAAAATTCTGATAAAGAGTGTTTGTCTCGCGCGACTTGCACTTCCTTCCAAAAAATTATTGCAAAAACATCTTCAACCCTTATTCCATTGTTTAGCTCAAAAATAGTATATATTAGGTTGCAAAGAAAAGAATGTCGGTTTTTCTAGGAAGGCTACAGGACGAATCCGAAGAAATATGTGAGGGGAATCCTTCGATAGAAAAAAAACAAACTCTATAAGATGACCTTTAAACATCAAAGCCAAAACATGAAAGCAACTCATGATGCCAAAAATCGGATCTTCGTCCCGAAAAATATCTCACGAACCTCTCACTCACTCTTGCATGTAGCAGACGCATACACATATCCAAATTGCCCTTGCTATATTTTTTTGCAATTATAGATCAAGAAAAATTTGAAAAACGAAAATTGGTAAACTCCGCCCCTTCAATCCTGAGCTCCTCCCATTGATGCAGTTGTGTACCCTTTGCTTCAATCAGATTGCCTGTTGGAAGGCGGGGCTTCGTGACCTAGGAGGCGACTGTTCGCGCCCATGACGCAGTTTGCCCTTCCCTCGCGAACATGCTCTCTAATCGCTTTCTAGCCTTAATTAGGTCACGGAACCCCGCCTTCCAGCCGCCGATCTGGTTGAGGCAAAAGGTACTACAAACCTTTGAGACTTTGACCGTAAAGTTTTGAGTCTGGATATACAGAGGTTTCTCAGAAATACGTATTTTAATAAAAAAACCGAAAAAAGCGACATTCTTTTTTTCCAACCTAATATGTGTCGCGAACATTGTGCAATCTGACACTGCAATATCTACGAAAATCATTTTCGAAAAATTTCAACAGTTGTGAGAAGAAAAAAAAGAGATTTTTATCCGTAAGCACGCAAATCAAAATTACATGTCAGAGAGAATTATAGAAAATTTGATTTCAGATTTTAGGTCTTAATTCTAGTACAACAAAGAGATATGGACGTGCGGCTTGCAATTTCGGAAGAGCAAGTCCCTGGAATCTTGAACGTACTTTGAAAACATCTCTTTATTTTTGTTCTTCCATATCGCTGATTCAGTTTTTTGGAAGCACGGTTTAGCAACGTAAAAAAGCATCTAGTCAATTTTTGATACCTCAGAGAACTATTAAATGCACACAAGATTTTTTTATGTTGCGATTTATCTCTCTGTACATCGTTAGTTCCATTGTGTCGCTTCTTCTGCCCATACAGAGGCATGCATTTCTAATCCGTCGATCATGTGTCATCCCGGATAAAAAAGTTGACACGTCTTTTTTTTTCTGCTTATCTCTGCATTTTGCCATCTCAGCGATATCGGTTTCTGCTTCGTGTCTTCTCGGACTCTGTTCACCAAGGTGCAAATTTATCTGGAACGAAAAAACGGAGAGAAAGGCTGCTTGGAAAAAGAGTTTGTATTTTGCATAGTGGGCTAAGCGCAAAGAAAATGACATGTGTTACAATTTCCACTCCGTTTCTTTTTTTACCTTAGAAGGAGTATGACCTGATATCTGAGTCTTCCCCGGAACTCCTCACTAAGGAAGAAAGATTGAGTGAAGTGAAGTGAAAAGTTAAAATTTAGTAATTTTTGCATCACATTCAATTTCAATACAATTGATTGAGATTAAATGTTTGTAAAAATGTGGCAAGACTCTTTCAATATCCATTACATGAAGTTGTGAGTCTTGTTTTCATTTGTAAATAATCAAGTTGATTTTCTATTCTTTAGAAAAACGCAAATTGGTTTGTAAAGGATTCTTTCTAGAAATATTTTAAGGCTTCCTTTCTTTGGAACCTCAAAAATATGAGTTCCATGAAAAAGGAGCACCCAAAAAATCTTCTTGAAAAGAATTACTAACCCCCACAGTCCCTGTCTAAAAAAATTTGTCACCTTCTCCCCCCCCCCCCCCTCTCCTACCCCCCGAGGGCTCGGCAAGGTGGCTTATAAGCATATATATAAGCAAGCTGGATATCGTTTTAGGGACAAAAAGCAAAGGGGCCATCGTTTTTGTGGCTTAGAAATACGAGGTTTTTCTAAAGCTTCGTTTTGAGGGTATTTATTTTACGTTTACGGTTCAGGGTCAAAAGAGACTTCGTATTTTTTGCATTTTTGCAAAGCCACTTTGTGCCAAGGCCCTCTCAAATTCTTAATCATAAGTAAATTGGTGAAAAATGGTCAAAGATGCATTTAAATTCAAGTATAAAAATCTACGGTCAATGCAACTATAGAAGCATGAAAAACTTTGAATATTACATCATTGCTAAACTGTGGCTGATCAGCAAAAAATAGTGATAATGCTGCGTTTGTTCTACAAAACCTAGTTTTCAGAACCTAACTTAGTTCCCAGGCAGGGCCCGGCAGGAGGTGGCATTTCAGGATTTTGAAAACGATATCCCCTTTGAAGTTAAAATTTCTTACGACTTCCCTTTTGACCCTATTTTTGGCCCCCGTAAGTCCCTGACAGTCCCGAAGTGCAAGCTGGTTGGCATGCAACGAACTCGTAACAGCTGTCTTGCCGCGATTCAATCGCGACGATCAAATCGCGTAAACTCTGTCGAGTAAGGGATCGTCCAGACCAGAAACACATTGAAAATATGGGTCTCGCTGATCCACAAAAATATTGGAGGCAATGAAGGAAAACACACAAAGAAAAAGCGAAAAATTACAAATGTACAAAAACGAATGCAAAAATTCGATGTCATGTAACATATTTGCATAAATGCACCATTCCACCTACCTGAGATAGTCCGAATGAGCCGCAAATTGGTGACCTGAGTGCGACGTGCTGTAGTCGAAAATTCTGACATGCATGTCATCTGAGCCGAACAATCCAATTTCTGCGTGAAATAAACTTGGCAGCGCGCACTGGCAAATCACATATCTGAAGAATGCGCAAGATACTGGATTGAAACATAGTAAGCAACATAAGGCCCCAGCCAGATTTCAACTGAACAGCCCAGAACCGCTCAAAAACACCAAAGGCCCCTTTTCACGACGCATACGTACAAGAACACCTGGCAACGCTTAACTATTTGCGGGATAGGAACTCATCTTGGATGAGCTATCTTGAGCGAAGTCTGGCCGGGGCCTAACATACAAATACATGAAAATTCAAAAAAATAAACCTACTTTGAAAGATTTCAGAAGCAGCTGACTTTCGTAATTCCTTATCTGAACGCTTCCATTATAAAGAGCTGCCAATAGCCACGTTTCCGTGGGATGAAGGTCCACCGACTTTACTCGACTCGATCTTGTCAAAAACATTTCCTCAACTTTTGATGACAGCATACCTGCAACAACCAGAATAAAGAAAAACGACGAAAACAAACGAACCAAAAGAGCGAAAGTGCGGAGAACGACCACAATGCGAAAACTGAAGAAACACAATCACAAAAACAACTTTTTGTATAGAACATCACGACCAAATATGATCTCTGGCCCTTCTGAGCCCTTGTAGGGCTCGTCGAAGAAGCAATCTATTTAAAAATTGCGAAGATTGCTTCAATCAGCGATCACTAATTAAGCAGAAAGTCAAATTCTCGGAGTTTCCGCGTCGTCCGTGCAAGGTGCACCGATTGCGATTGGAGCGCGCTTTCTGAGGCCGATCATAACGCTGTGAACCCTATTTGGGGCTGTATCGAAGCGGTACCTTGATGGTTTTGGAAGCGGATTTGAACATATAGTAATACTCTCGACCTAGTCCACATTTATGTAAAGAAATCTGGGAAATTATGTGAAGGGAAGCAGGGAGCCACCCCAGGTGGCTCCCAGGTGGCGCGGGAGCCACCTAATTTCGAAAAACACTTGCCATTTTTTAAATTCACATAAGTTTCTCATAATTCTTCATACTTTTTTTGTGCTTATGGTCCTCCAACTATACAGCAAATTTGGTGCCATATCGTTACTTGTGCGTTGAAAACGAGCCTATTTTGTTATTTCCCTCTTACAAGAATTGCGATTTGAATTCCCGCCTGCGGGGAGGCTAGCGATCGGAGCACAGAATCTTCACATTGCTGGAATCTAAGTTCATAGGACAGTAGCATCAACAAGGAAAGTTGAATAAAGAATGACATTGTTTATCGGTAAACAAAGGGGAAGTCGTATTGTGGGGTTCGGGGCTCCGCCCCGGACCCCAAAATACGACCTCCCCTTTGCTTTTTCGGGCCAAAAACGATATCCAGCTTGTGAAAGCGCCACCCCCGCCGGGCCCTGTTCCCAGGCAATTTTCCGATTTCCAAAACAAATTTTCAAAGCGAACATATGTGCCACAGTCGTTAAATAACATAAACAACGCCTATGGTGGTCCACATCGTTAGCAAATTTCGTTTCAAAGTTTCGAATGCAATTAAATAGCCCCGTCTGCCGCATTATGTCGTTGTTTGTCCCCGGATTTTCCGGGACAAGGTTGGGAGCAGAGCTGTGGGTCCTACAACGCAAATTTTTGAGAAGCTTCTGTTCCCTGGTGCACTCATTTTGACGTCAAGAATGTGTCAGTCGAGTGTAAAACTATCCTCTTGGCATGTGGCTCTCGTTAAAATTTCGTTCTTCGACTTCGCAAATCGTTCAGTTGGAAGAAATTACGAACTAAACGGCAGCTCAGCTCATTTTATTTAATTGCTGGAAGTTCGCTATTTTTCTCTTCACTTTTTTGAGCAAATCATTGGTTTTTGCTCTTTGAATTTTTCTTGCGATAATTGGTCCTTTACTAGTTTTGTTTATCCTACGAAAAACCACTTTGTCAGCTGAATTTCACAAAAAATGTTCTGTTTACGAAGAGACCTCTAAAAAGCTGTGCAGATCCGATTACTGCATCAGCTCAATTCTCCGCTTTCCTTGTTTTCTCTCAAACTTCGTTGGATTTGTGGCAAAACGCTGACAATATGGTCAGTTTGGCTCAGCGTTTTCTTAACCCCCCCCCCTTTTCCCAATTTTTCGTTTTATGTACTTTGCTGTGTAAGCAGCATAACATAGAAAAGTCAATTTACACGCTTTCGTTATTATTGGTTACTGAAAAAAAGAAAAACCGATATTTAGCCGACATATCCCTATAAAATTTCATTATCGACAATCCTGCTCACTGCTTTTCCCCTCTTCTTATTTTGCTACAGTTTTTTGAAACCTCTGATTCTCCATCTTCTCCACTCGCTGACAAGTTGATCCACCTGTCAATCTAGTGTGAAAATGAAAAATGTTCAGCCAAAATTACAACACACCCCGCAAACAGCTGTGGAAATATCAGTCGATGAATTAATGTCTGGCTGGCAAAATCATTTTTTGCTAAGAAATCGTTGGCAAAGGTTGTTCTTGCTTTTAAACCTTAGCATTGTGCTTACTCAAACAACAGCACATACTCAGACAACAGACCCGAACTTCCGCGAAACCTTTGGGAAAGTTCCGCCGGGTCAACCGCGGAAGTCCCGTAAATGTGCTGCGGAAGTTCCGAAGAATGCGAACCACAACAGCAAAAGGGAAACACCTGAGCGAGATCTTAATTTTCTCTATTAACTTCTTGACTTACTTACTATCCTCTGCACTATGAATGACAGTTCGTACTGTCATGTCAAAGTGCTGCGGAACCGTTGGCCTTTTTCGGAAGTTCCGCAGCGCTTTGTAAAAAGTCGTGCGGAAGTTTCCAATTTTGACGTCTCCACTTCTACCATAGTAAACAAAATCCTGGGTAACCACTGCAAATTTTGCTTGTCTTGCGGAAGTTCCGGGAAATTGTCTGAGTAGATGTGATCTTCAAAATCCTGACATCCTAGTGTACTTCTTTTCCAATGTTTGACTTTTAATCACTTACAATTTTGAGTTTAGGTTAGAGAGGTTTTTTGAAGCTTTTTTCAAATCAAAAAATGGGCAACAATTTTGCTTTTGTTCTGTTCGAAACTTTATTTAATCACTTAGATTTGTTGAAATAACGTCAACCTTGATCCTGCTCTATTTGGACCTCTACGATAATTCTCCGTGATTATGAATTTTGCAAACAATTTATCTGTTATTCCGTCTTTGTTCAAAATATTTTAATTTTTATCATCTCATCTTTTGAAGTCCTACGTCATATTCGGGTCTTTCTCATGTTTGTGAAAAGATCGAGTATCGGAAGTAGCAGCTAATTTTTATCTCTCCTACTTTGCCATGATGAGAATCTCCAAAAAGATTTTTATGAGTGAGTTCCTGGATTTTTCTAGAAAGCATATAAGCCTGATTGGAAAAAAGGTTCTGACCACAAGGTTCTGACCTTTGGCCACAAAATGATAGATGATTTCTTAATGACGAAAAGAAGCCACCTGCTCAATTTTTTAACTATAAGTAAAGTTTATGTATGTCGCGACCTTTGGAAGAGGGGTTGCGAAAATTTTCTACTTGTTCCGCTTCTGCACTGAATTTAGCTAGTATTCTTTGAAGTGTTCGTCTCCTATTCGTCATGAAAACATATTGATTGCTGGAGATTATTCAAATCTCTCATTATCGGGCACCTGGGCTTTCGAGTACTTTACAATCTCAGCTGGTCTCCATATTGTGCCATCATGCATACTTTATGATGTGCCGTCGGAGGCGTTCCACCTACGGGCTCGCGACTTAGTGCAAGTGGTCAACCCGGATTCTTCAGAATTCGATTTCTAAGCTCATTTTCTATTTCCAGAACTATATTTTAGTCGTTACATAAGTTTTGTTACACACAACTAAAAAAACCTCTTCACTTTGTCGAATAATTTTTCTCATCTCCAAATTATGTGTAGTGTTGCAGATTTTTGATATACACATGTAACATATAGAAAAACAATTCTGGAAAAATTTTTGAAATTTTTCCGAATTATTTTTAGCAAATTTCCAGTTTTGTTTACTTAAAGAGTTGAACTTTCATGCTGCCTTAGTATTACTATTAATGCTTCCAGAAGTTCATTAAAATTTCAAAAGGGTGGAAAAGAAGAATATGAGAATTTTTGAAAAATTAAAAAAAAGGAGATTGGAGTGTCTGTATAGAGTTGCCTTTATATTTACTGTAACTGCCATGTCTTAAGGGCAAAAGTGATGTCAACGGTTAGCCCTAAATCCCTTCCTAATTTATGCCGAATTTGAGACCTTTCCGAGTCTTCTAAAGTTTTTCAGAGGGAGACGATGAAAGTGTAATAAAACTTATGGAACAACCTAATATTTCAAAATTTCTAGCCCTGCTGCTTTGATACACTTTGTTTTTCAACAATTTCCACTTTTTCAGAGTGCATTTTGTCCGCACTACCGCTTATTCGTTTCTTTACGGAATCAAAAATGTTTTCTAAGCTTTTACTGAATTTCAGATTCTCGTCCGAAATCAAAGTTGCTGACGAAAGCTGCTCTCCAACGCAGCCGTGTGTAATGCGTGTCATTGGAGTGGAAAAACTTGAAATCTATCGCTGCTGTTACTAACCATGCCTGAGGTGAGTCATTTTATGATTGATCTACAATAATTGCAATCTATAGCTGTAAAGTTGTACGGCTGCCAATCCCACAGTCAAAGATGTCCGGTAAAAAGAAGGGAATTAATTCGAAAGAGATAGAGCCCATATGAAGCTTCGCTTTTCGTAAATGGAAATAGAGGTAGTTATATACAAAGTGTGGTACTATATCAATGTTGTGTAAGTGGAAATTTTTGCAAGTGAATTACTCTAGCTGTTTTATTCCTGCCCTTAGACGAAGTACAGGAACTTTAGAACTCTTAGAAATCTATGGAGACAAAACTTCATTGGTATACTATAAGGAACTACTTAGGAACTGAACTTTAAATCAGTGTGGGCCTGAGTTTAAGGTGATTTGTGAGCAAGGTTACGTTTAACTTTTTTTGCGTTGAATGAGCAGTTGTGTAGTATCTGTTGCATAATCTATAGATTCAACCCATCTCACCATTCTTTCGAAAATTGAACTTTTATTTTGTAACTCTGTACATGGTCGAAGTGCTACCCTCTAAGGCATGAAATCCTCATAAGTCATGAGAGAAAACGGACAGTGAGAAATTTTTTCCGTCACGACTTAAAGGGCTCGGCACAGTTAGCAAAGATTCAAATTATATATCTTATTTGGGATAAAAAGTAAAGGCTATCGTTATGGGCAAAAAGACACAAAATTTGCGACATTTTCTTCGTTTTGTTTTTTTTAGGGTTTTTTACGTCCAGGGTTTAGAACGAAAATGACTTTTTTACATTTTTCACGAAATTTATAACGTTTTATAGAAAAGCTCGATCAGCACAAACCTGGCACTGAAACAGCAGCTTATTTGAACTTTGTGAGGCAAGTTAGCAAATTTTTCTGCAGCGTTCCAGAGTTTATTTATCGAAATCCGGGAGTTAGAGTGTATCTTCTATTCGAATTCTTGTCTCTTAAGTCCCTTGTCGTCAAAGATCCGCAAAGTATTCATTAGAAAGTAGAAATTTTTCTATTTGGGAGTATTTTTTCAGTAAATACGTTCATATAAGGAACAGTTACGAATTTTTTGAAATCAAAGCGATGGAACTTTCGGTTCAACCTAATATTAGGTTGTCCCGAAAGTTTTGTCTGTTTCTTTCAACGCTCACTAAAAGCAACAGAACACCAGTCCATGGACGGTCTAGGTATCATTCGATTTAGATCCTTATCTTCTTACTTACATCTGTATTTGCTTTCTAATCTACGTTTTCCGATGCTTTCGCCATGGCTTTTTGAGCGGCTCAACAGCTGCAGCGGTCAAAGCTTTCTAATTTCGAAAAATTTTCTCCTGATGTTCTTAAAAAGCGCTAATAAGTGTTATATAGAGCAAATCTTTGGCTACATTGTGTCATTTTAGATTACATGGGCCACGTTTATTAAGTACCTAATAATTATTTATTTATGAAAAACCGCAACCTTTGATTATGTCTACCACGTAAGATTACCGAAAATTCCAGAAAGCTTATTTTTTCTAAGCAAATTCTTGGTTATGTTGCTTAAATAATTTCCATTAGCAATCAAGTTTCAATTAGCAAAAACTTCAAAAGATGACTGCCAAAAATCGAGACCTCCGAAGAAATAATTTTTCAAAAGCTAAAAACAGCAAATTAGGAGAATCCAGATATAACACCGTATATTCCGAGATTTGCTCTACTTGCATCTTACTCAATCATTTCCAAAACTTTGGAATACATTTTTCAAAAATTAGCCGAAGTTTGAGCAGATAGAAATGACGGATAAAGAATTTTGGCAATTATCAAAATATGAAAATGTATCCATACAGAAGGAAAAACTGCATCGAATGCATGTTGAAGCTCAATCAGGTCTTTACTAGGCATGGTTTTATAGTGGTTTGAAGAAACAGATAAACTTTTGGGACAACCTAATACATCACATGTCCCTTTGATTCAACTGGCTTGGTGGTTGGAAGCTGGGGTTTCGTGACCTAATTAAGGCTAGGTAATGATGGGCATGCGCGCGAGAGACGCAGAAAGCGTCGCCGGCGAGCGGCCTTAATTAGGTCACAAAGCTCCGCCTTCCAGCCGCCATGCCAGTTAAATCAAGGTTAATCTCTATGTCCCGTCTACATAGCTGCTTATCTTGAAGTGGAATTTTGTACTTAGAACTGTAATTACTCACATTGTTGGCCTGTCGTCACGTAGCCTGACAGAAGTTGCCGTTGTTTCCTTTCCTCGCTTCTGATATCCACGGTCTTTTGGGTTGTCGTTCCCAATTTTACTTTGACATCACAGAAGATTACAAGATACCTTTTATTTTGTTTAAGTACAATGACAATTTGCAGCGAATGATGAGTGGATGAAAGTAAAGTAGAGACAAGTGTAATCGGAGGTAGCAGCAAAAGGCAAAAAATGGGCGGTTTTCATATCATCGAGGGCCATACCAAAGCAGGGGGGAAGAAACTTGATTCAAGGTAAAGGTAAATTTATAGGCAGAGCTGGAACTGAAGAGTAGATTGACGTGAAAATTTTGCAAAAGGAGGTGAAGAAGGAAAATTATGACATTGTTTGATCCGCGCAACTTCACTTGTTTCCTGGTTGCGTGACAGCAAATTTCATCACGTAATTCTCTCATAATTTCTCACACTTTTCTTGTGGTTGTCATCGCGAAGGTGCACACCAAATTTGTTACTTCAATATTGCCAGTCAGTCGTGTCAAGCTGACTGTTAATTTTTTGTTCATAAAGATTTTGTTTCAACACTTTGAAACAGTGTACACACGAGCTTATGCAGAGGATCGTGTTTCTAACGTGTTGATTTACCCATAACAGGTGAAACGATGGTAGAGCTCCGAATTCGGGCTTATTAAGAGTTAGGGTTATGTTCGCTAATGTTTTTTCAGATTTCCGGGGATCACCCCCTGCTTTTACGAGTTCTCTTTTTGTCTCCTCTCAAGAAGCATCCAGCATGTGGAAGCGCCACCTTTGCTGAGTTTTGACGCCTGTCGATCTCGTTGGTGGTCTTCTTCGGGGACGTTTTTCCGAGGAATCTACTCTGACGTCCTTAGTCTCCATCTGTCGAATGTGACCGGCCCATCGATATTTCGCTTTCGCGACGTATTCCGCGGATTACGAAGACGGAACACTTTTTTTTTTTCATATTCGTACTGCGAATTCTGACAAGATGTTGTTTGCTTCGGTTCATCCTCAGAGGGCTGCTGCGCTCAAGCGCTCTGTGGGTGGACTGTAGAGCTTACGAAGTGTTTGTATCGAGCCAGTTCTCAGCTGCGTAACAGAGCGCCGACAAAATGATTGAGTCGAAAAAGTGAGCTCGAAGCTCCGGATGTGTCAGATGGTCATGAGTTCCTCTAGTGGGTTGAAGGCGGCACAGACTGCTCTTCTTCTCCTGTTAAGTTCTCCTTAGAGTCGTTCTCGAACAAGATGCATACACGGAGGAAGACGTTTACATAATGGGAGTGCCTTCCAACTTCATATCCGCATCTTTACAGAGGACGTTCTTCATAAAAGTCTTCTTTCCGACTTCAGTCCAATTTTTTTCGTACTTTGTTCAGTTCCACAGTATCGCTTCCACTGCAACGATACTTCTTAAGAGAGAAGACCTTGTCCGCGAAACGAAGATGTGAGAGGAACATCAACTCGTATGTCTCTCTTGTCCCACTCCAGTGATTTCATGACTTAACTGCAAGGCCGCGGGTTTCAGCAAGATTGTATTTCCTTGTCGGCTCCTTATCCTTATTAGAATGATCAGGAGCGATAGTCTAGCTGCAATGTTATTGTACAATCTTTGCATCATTCCAATGTCCTCACATAAGCTGGGTCCACTCCTTGATTGATTAGCGCTGACAGGATGGCGTTGGTTTCGACTCTGTCAAAGGCTTTCTCGTAGTCGACACAGGTAAGGACGAGAGGCAGGCGGTACTTCGGCAGCTTCTATGCCCCTTGAAACCGTCTGGCTGTGCTCCATGCAGCTGTTTCCCCTGCGAAATTCAGCTTGTTAGTAGTGGGCTTCACTTGGTATCTTTGACGAGCGAAGGTAATATTGGTAAAAAACATGCACTGCACACTCAGCAGGCATATTGGATGGTAGTTCCTGATATATTCTCATTCGCTCTTCTCGAAGGAAAGGACGGACTTTGAGGTTCTTCACTAGTCGGGAAGCACTTTCTTTCTGGAGAGACGTTAGTTGCGATGCGAGAATCTCATGTAGACGGTCCTCCGACTCGCAGATTTTTGACAGAGGTGTGGTCCTCGACTTGTGCACGTTTTCATGGTCTGGATCGCAGTGCATGCCCACTTCAGCAGGTAGAATTTGTGGCGATACATCTTTTTAGTGGGAACAGCGGGCCCCGACACTGGCGTTGATGAGCGGAAGAGGTTGATGTTGAAGTTCTCCGCGACAAATTCCATGTCTTGTCGAGAAGAAGTCGGTTTTGAGTCTTCCTTTAGCAGAGCAGCCAGTCGTATGTGATATTTGTAGAAGTCCCCTCGGCACTTCTTCAAAATTCGTCTTCTTTCGGCTGCTTTTAGTACTTTCGCTCGTTTGAACTTCCGAAGATCCTTCTGCAAGGCTTTCGTGCATTTGGCGATGGCTATCAGTCGCTCGAGATGGGTCGCACTTGGATCCTACTCTATCTCAGAAATCTTCTTCTTTCGAGCATTTCCTTGGTGGTCTTCGAAATGCGTTTCATGTTCTTCTCAGAAGTCACTGAGGCGCATTCTCCGCAGGCTCGCAATCCTTTCAGAAGCTGGTCGTAGTCATACGGCGCGTCCTCCTCGATGGGCCAGTCACAACTTGATATGAGCTCTTCTAACCTGTTTACCTTCGTAGACGACTTCTCTCTTTCTTGCGGCAGTGTGACAGACTTTCTTCTCTGACTTTCGGCTGAATCGTATTTTGCTTGAAGGAGGCGGTGATCGGACACTGCAGAAGGATGGAACTATTGAGACATCAAGCAAGCTCCACTTCGAGGTGAGAATGGTCGATCTTTGCGTGAGTCGTTCCGTTGGGCGATTCACATGTCCACCGGCAATGCTTTTCTTTATGAAAAAGGAATCCATAGATCGAGCGGCGGAGAAAAGTTCAACAAGACGGTTGCTGTTTTCGTTCCGGAGCCTATATCCAAACTTCCCTATCCTATATTCCTCTTCTAGTGGCATTCTGATTTGGAATCGCCCAAAACAAACTTGCAGAAGGACTTCTCTTTGCGGACAACCTCCCCCATATCTTCGTAAGAAGCAAAGCATCTAGTTCTGAGTCGTCAGCTGCTGATGTTGAAGAGTAGCAGTTAATGATGCTGATGGTCTTCTGACGTGAAAGTCCTAGTGGTAGTGAGGTGAAAGGATCTCAAATGAGTTGACAAGATGGACCATAGACCACTGGACGCTGGACCATAGATGGACCATCGACCATACATGGACGATGGCCATTCCATCTATGGTCCAGCGTCCAGTGTAAGCCAATGCCTCCAACGTTTCGTGGTAGAACTATCTCGGGTAGAGGAACCAACACCTCAATTATACCTCCTCTGCGGGCTGATGGTCCTTTCGTGCTACTGTCGTGCGTCGTGTTGGAACCGGTAGTCCATGGAGGCGGTGCCTAGTTAAGGTGTTCGTCCCTCCATCCAACTATCTCACCACGAGTGATTTGGGTCCAATCACACATTTGTCGCACGTCCTTCCTCCTGGACCTGGTCTCCTCCAAAGCGATGACGTGGTAGTTGATGTTGGCGCGGCGTCGAAGAGTTTGGAGGTTGGCTCTAGTGGAGACTGTCTTGGCGTTGGAGGTGCAGATTGGAGGCAGTCTCCGTGGCGTGCCGTCGTAGAGGTGTCGATTTTGTCCGATCCAGATAGCGTTTTAATTCTCTTGACATCGTGTTCTTGTTACTACCGGGCGTCACAGGCGAGATCCTATGTGCAAATTCTCCTTTTCTTCTTGCTGCATGGGTGAGATACTTTTTCACCGACGAGGACAAACTACCGGACCGTGCTTCTGCATTCCACAGGGCGATCGCCTCTATTACTTGGAGTGAGGACCGCCACCGATGATTACTTGCTGCCAGATCCGGCCGGGCCTACTCTCAGATAGGCATCCGACCGAAGCCGGAAATGTCGAACTCCTTCACAGCTTGGGAGGCCCTACCATATGCACTCAACTGTACATTGCAGTTGACGCTCACTGTCGCCGGGGGGGGGGGGGGTTCGAACAGTAACAAGGTCATAATCATTGTAGTTTCACTAAATATCCTTCAACTTTGTCAGTCATCAATTTTGTGGCGAAACTGACGTTGGAAGAAGCAGAGATCAGCAAAATTCGAACGTCAAAAATTCTAGTAAAATAGATGAAGAATCTGTGAAACGTGCGAATGGCGGCAAACGAACACCAAAACTCAGGAAAAAAGGGAAATTGATATGGCTTTGCGGCCTCTTCAATCTAGTGAAGATTTATTTAGCAGAGATCCTTGTCATTTGACCACATTAAACGCAGTAGTGAATCGATCGGCTAGAAGCAGCTTATTTTTTTCAATTTTAGGAGCCTGGGACGTCTGTTCTTCTCATGAATAGTAAAGTAAAGTTTTGCCTGGCTCTGACACACTACCACCCATCCCCAGGCTCGACTCTTTCCGCAGTTGTCTTTCTTTTATCGCTGTCCTTCCATTTTTTGGCTTATGTAGTCTGCCGTAAAGGAAAACATTCGATTTCAGATAAGCCTTACATAGTATCTAAGTCTTCCTTTAATTCTGAACGTTTTGCCATATTGTAAAGGATTAGTTACATGTCTTTGCACATAAGGTCAAACTTGCACCATTCTTTCAAAATCCATGTTCATTTCGAAAACTTTCTACTCCCTGTCAACTTCAAATTAACATTTACAGCCACAAATTTGTTTTTTTTTCTAAAGTTGTTTTCAGACGTAAAAGAGTGGATGTCTGTCTTTTTGTTTCACAAAAAGTCTCCTAGCCTCAGATCTCAATTTTTGGTGCAAATGATGCTAAATTAAACATGACTCCTGACATGAAAAATTAAAGATTTTTTCTAACAAAAAGCCCCATAACGAATCAGAGGCTCTCTATACAAGTGAACATCATGTCTAGTCACACAAAAAATTATCGTAAAAAACTCACAAATGGGAGTAATCTTTTCCAGACTTGCCCTTTTACGCCCCCTACAAATCTTTACGTCAGCTGTATGAATGACATCTACCACTCAATCATGTTTCAGCTGAAGAAATCACGCCTAAGGGCTTTTTTCTACAAGAAAAGGCGTTTCAATTCATTCATATTAAATGAGACCCTCCTTAGTGTGATTATTTGAAATGCAGTTGTCTTGGACATTTCTTGCTTGATTTTTGCAAGCTTCTTTCTGTATTTCTTTCATTTCAATTGGCATATAATCTATTCATCTGTAATTGAAGTATATGCAAAGAAAATCATTTAGGTCGTAAGTTACACTGAAGGAAGAAACGTAGCTTTCTCAAAAAATTTATTCACAACTCCAAATTGGGTAAGGGAACGGAGGCCGCCACTTTGCGCCGACTTTCGCGGTCAACTGTTCCTTTGGCAATGTTGCTACGTGTCGTTCCAGGACCAGTAGATCCAGGACCTAAACCGCGGAGGCGGCCTAAACTGGCAGCTTTCGTTCCCCTACCCCTTCAAATTGTGTTGATGGTTGTGTCTTCCTAATATATAAATGTCACCCATGAAAAAATTTTTCAAATTTTTTAGATCTGGAATTATTTTTGCCAATTTTCTAACTTGCTCATTAGAGACTTACTTCCAAACTGCCTTCATATTAGTACTAGAGTCCCCAGAAATCCATAAGAAATCTGAGAGCACGAAAAAAGAATGAGAGAATTTTTGGAGGAAAAAGAAAAAAAGGAGATTCAACTGCCGCCACAAATGCCTTTATTTTACTGTAATGTATATCTGTGAAGGTAGAAATGATGCCAAGAGATAGTTCTTTGTTTGTTGCTTATATGTGCCAATTATTAGCTTTTTCAAAGTTTATAGAGATTTTTGGAAGAAGGTGAAAAAAGGTCACAAAACTTATGTTACGACCTAATATAACAAACTCGCAATGAGCACTCTAAACTGCCCCTCGGCCCCCCCGCCTCTCTCCCAACTACTCGTTCTGTCCCTCTACCACCACTGCGCCTCCTACTCACCCCGGCGCAAACCCATTTTAAGCTATAGAACCTTTTCCCGCATAATAGCCTTCATATGCAATATTCACCTATGTCATTTGCCGAATTGCTCTCAGAATGATTCACGGTTTATTGCGTATGTTCATATCAAGCCACCTACGTTTCCTGCGCTCTGCTACTTTTTTGTGCATATTTTAGCACTTTCACGTGCAGAATTTATAGCAATGTGGTTATTAGTAACGTGTTCTGTAGCAATTTTTGCTCTTCTCATGTGCAAAAAGAGGTTCCTGTTCTGGTTTAATCTTTACTTTGGTTTTTGATAGGAGCAGAAAGAGCTTTAAGGCTTGGGGTACCCTCTAGAAAACAGCTTAATATAACAATTTAGGAGAAAATCTGCCATAGTGCTCAGATTTTTAGTACAAATACTTGAGAAAGGATAGGGGTGAAACAAAGGCAATGATAAAGCAAAAATTCTTTATACGACGTAGCCCCTCCGGGTAAGCCCCTCTTATTTGATCTCCGCCCAAACCCATTGTCCTCTACAAGCGGAATGTTCGCTTCTTCAAGAAAAAGCACTTTGAGATTTTCCTTTAGTGACTTACAATTAGACAAGTCAAATCCAATCCCCCCCCCCTCCAACCCCCTCCCATTGTATAGTAAGCTGAAAACACCACCTATTCTCCCTAGAATTTTGAATTTCCAGGGAGAAAGTCACCGTATATTGATACCGTAACTATTATGGTGGCTAATAAATAATTTTGGTCAGTTTCGCGGCTCCTACAGATGCTGCAGACAATTTTTTTGTATAGTACACGGTCCTTTGGAAAGAGCACTTCACTGAGAATTGGAGTAAAATTTGTTAAAGTAAAATTTATCTTGGATTGAAAGAAATCCGCAAAAAAGAGAGAAACTAGAATTTTCTCATTGTGCGCGAATAAGAGACTTTTTGTTCAAAGAATTTCGGAATGGCAGATCACATTCTTTATTGAAAGTCGCTACAAAGTCAAAACTTGTCTGTGTCCAAACACTAGATTGCGTAAATCCATTAGAGCATGAAAACGAAAATTCGCGATCCGCAGAATTGAGCTTTTGGAATTTTAGCCATGTTAGGGCAAAACCGTCCCTTACTGAAAATTCAAAATTCTGAATAGTACATGGTAGAAGCTTCGAACTACTTACTTACAAAGACTCATGGATACAAGGAAAATTTTTACGAAGATTTTCGTGCCAAAACAAAACTGTTTATTAGCCAACCTAACAGTACGCGTATTTAGGAATTGAAGAAGCGATAGAATTACTTGGCAATGAAAATTTAAGGATCTCGTCATCCTGTGACCCCTCCCTCCCTCTCTCCCTATCCACTTCCTTTTTTTTCTACCCTCATATCCATTTTTAGTGATGTAAGAATACGATCTTTCCGTAAATGCCATGCTATTCCCCTCTATAGCTCAATTCTCGGCCAACGAGCGCATATCCTACCGGGTCATTCACTCTTCCCCCCCCCCCCCCCCCCCGGAGCCAAGCTACTAATGCTCGGCTATCACGCTATTTGATCTATGTCAGTCCACTTCTCGCCTCATTCGGCACCAAACACGATTGGCGCAACATCCGGCCAGCGAGCAGCGATTCATGTGTCACTGCTCATAATTTGATATGAGTGAGCTGCAATCGGCTGTGGCTGGGGCTGAATCGTGATTGATGGGAGAAGAAGTGCCAAATCCCAACACTCCCTCCCTCGCCAGGACCTCATAAGGCTTGTAGCTCTGCAGAGAAGAGCTTGTCGCTTACATAAGATAATTTGTCTTCTTCATGGTTGCCATTTCAAATCGAATTTTGCGGTTTTCTTTCTTCCTTAACTTCGATATCAGCTCTTAATCGAGCATCAATCGTCTTCGAACACAAGAAATGTGAGGTGCACTCTTTTCTTGTGTTTTCAGTTTTTCTACAATTTGCCCACTGTGTCAAATCTCCGCTCAGTCAATCACTCATTTTTAGAACAAAAAGGACTTTGAATATTTTGTAGCCGCCTATTAGGTTGATGCACAATTCTTGCACCAGAAATAGAAAAAAAATTATTCTAAAAAGCTTGAACAAACTAATCAACTTACATGGTAATATTTTATAGTACATTTTTGAAAAATGATATCAAACAAATCGATGAATCAATTTATTTTAGAATCGGAATTCGTAACTATTCGCAGAGACATCTAATCGCTACCAACTTTTTTTTAGTTGAAAAGAGCTTGTCACAAGAATTAGACCAAAACTAAGTCCAAATTCTTGTAGACGTTTTCAATTTTAGCGACCAAAAATCGATAAGCCTTTTTTGGGCTCTTATTCATTTTTTATCGTTGCCACATGCCCGCAAGGAATTTTGGCTTGAGCGTCTTCAGAAAGGGCAAGATTTGCTTTCTTTACTTTGTGTTGAATCAGAAGATTTCGTCGAAACTGGAGGGGTGGGAATTTCAAAAACTTTGGTGCAGGTATTATGCATCAAAATAATACATACTGATCTGGACTTTCTAAATGAACAAAGTTTTTGAGCGAAATCATTACTCTTTCCTCAAAGGCATTGTCCAGGTCAACTGGGGGTAGTGGGATTTTGACGCAGTGCGGGAACAAGGCTCCTGACTAATGCAACAATTCAGGTCCAGTTGTAAAGATGGATTCTGAAGCGAGAAAATCGCTTTGGAAAAGAGGGGCGGTCCACCAATACCGCCTCCTTCACAAGTTTTGACGTGTTTAATACGTCAGATCTACAGCATTCGCCACGTCCAAACTTGTCAAGGGGGCGGGATTGGCGGACCTCCCTTTTTTTTCCTAAGCTGTTTCCCGCTTCAGAATCCACCATTTTCGACCTGAACTGTTGCATTAGTCAGGAGTCCTGCTCCCGCACTGCGTCAAGATCCCACTACCCCCCCCCCCCCATCCCCAGTTGACCTGGACAATGCCTTAAACACTATAGGCGGTGAATTTATGGAAAAAAACCTATATCCAGTCTCAGCTCCTTTCTTCAAGGCTAAAGAAAAGGCTGTCGAAATTGCATAAGAATGTCTTTGGCTTTGAATAATCAATTAGCCTCAGACCTCGTAAACCCTCCGTCTACTTTTGTTGTCTATTTGCAAAGCCGAACTAGGCAAATCTTTTAATAAAGTTAATGTACAAAGCCTACACGAATCAAGAACTGCAAAGATCATCTAGGAAAGCAATATGTAAAAGTGGATGTGGAGCCCTAACGAGTCTTGGTGCGGATCATGATCAGTAGCGTAATCCCATAAACATTTTTGTTCAAAACCATGGAGGATAAATAAAAATCACATCATAACTAGCAAGTCAACACTACGTAATTTGATACGCTGTTCCATGCTTTTATCGCAACATTAGAGCTATCTTAAGAGCTAAGCACATTAATGATTTCTGCTTTGTAGTATTTAGAAAGCCCAGAATTTTGACATTTTACACCTAGAAAAAATTAAACAATTTTTCTTCAAATTTTTGTTTCGCGAGTCCAACAATGGAGCAATTCAATTATGGTGTGACAGCGAAATATTAAATTTTTAAATTTAATTTTAATTTCTAAATTTCTAAATTTCTAATATTATCCCATTATCTTTTGTGATGGGTTTTCCCGATTTCTGATATTTCGAAAGCAGGAGATGAAATGCAATTATAAATAATCTTTTTCAAATTGGTTTATGCCCTAGGCACTTCAAGCTTGGCATTTCAAAGTGTGAAAAGTAAAGGTGTCTTACTTAGCTTTTCAAGAAAAGTTTTCCCTTTTTCGGATTATCACTTCAGATACTCAAAACTCAAGTAATTTTTCAAAAAGCAGTTTTGGTTTATTTAACGACTATTAGAAAATGTAATCCCCTATCCAATCTGTCAAATAAAGAATTCTATTAGGTTGGAAAGAAAAGAATGTCGCTTTTTGGGTTTTTCCGTTAAAATATTATTTCTTGCGAACCTATGCATATCCAAGACCAAAATCTCACGGCCAAACAAAGGTTGGTAACTATACAACAGTATATATGGGAGGAGCTCAAGCCCATAAGGCGGAATTTGCCATTTTCCGTTTTATTTTTTCTTGATTTCTAAGCATGAAAAAAAATACAGCAATTGAATTGCACTTAGTGATAACTGCATGTGTCTGTTACATGCAGGAGCAAGTGAGAGATTCATAAGATTTTGTGCGCCGAAAATCCGATTTTTAGCACCATGATGGCTTTGTGTTCCGGCCCAAGCTTTGGGTAGATCACGATTTTTGCCAATGTTCAAAGATCATCTTGTAAAGCTTCGAATGCTACCCCCAGCACTTTTTTTAGATTCGTTTTGCCGCTTTACTTAAAAAATCGACATTTTTTCTTTTCAACCCACTAAAATTTCTAACCAAGGGATAGTCTAGCGTCTCATTCTGAGGTGAATGTGAACTGATTTCTCTTGGACCGAGCCCTAAATTATTGGATATCTGCAATTTCTACATCTGCATATTGGATTAAGGTCCATGTTGCACAATTTGCAAATATAGCACGTAAGTCATAAATGAATTACGTGCTTGTGCAATTCTCCCATTTCTTTAATCTCTATGCAAATAAACACAAAGTTCAAGCACACAGTACAAACACTTTTCAAATATGCATGGGAATTCCAGAAGGTTGCGAGTTAGCTTAAAAACGATCTAGTGTTGACTTTAAATCGATTATGTTTCTGTTCATTCGCTTTGAGAGGGCTACCGAAAAACGTTTGGGATACCTTTTGAGATACCTGTGGCTTTGTTTTCGAGATATATGCCTTTGTTGATTTTTTGTTATAGTGAATCTAAATAATTAAAATCATTTGTCATTTGTCATCATTATCATTTGCAGGGTAGGCGGAAGTGTATTTCATTCAGAAATACGTCTCAAAATTACTTTCTCTCAACTTTTTTTAGCTTTTATATAATACTAGCTGGCTTACCCGGCTCCGCCGTATGTTCCGAATAGAAAATTCCATTTCTTAACCGATCCGGACCAAACTTGGCACACATACCCTTCGGACCCCGGCGGGTGTCACAGTCCACATTTCGTTATCGATCTATGCCGATTTTAGCGATTTTTTGCAAAATTTGAGCTACGGGGCTGAGAGTTGGCACAGGGGTGTAATCGAGCATGCTGATTACGAATACAATATTAATTTTCGAAACCGTGCATTACTTTTATCGATTTTATCGATTTTTTGCAAAGTTTGAGATACGGGGCTGGGATTTGACACAGGGGGGTAATCGAGCATGCTGATCACCCCCGTGGGGGTGATCAGAAGTGTATGTGTGCCAAGTTTGGTCCCGATCGGTTCAGAAATGGAATTTTCTATTCGGAACATACGTACACACAGACAGACATACATACAGACAGACAGACAGACATACATACAAACAGACATTCAGCTTTATATATAAGATCTTTAAATTAAAAATGTTTTTTCATCTGAAAGAGACAACAACCAAGAGAGACAAATATTCAGTGGCTCAAACGTTTGAAGAGCCCTTAACCGAATTGAGAACTCTTATTAAAAATATATATTGGTGCTTAGGTAAAGTTTCCAATATCGCCCATAAGGAAGATTGTTTGGTATAGTGTAAATAACCATAAAATGTTTTTTTGGTACAGTGAATCTAAATAATTAGAAAACTGTCATTTGCAGGGTAGGCGGAAGTGAATTTTGTTCAAAAAACTTCTAGAATCATTTCCTCATAACTTTTTAAAGCTTCTAGGTAGTATCTTTTGTAAAGAAACCTATAAAAATCAGTTTGATTGATAAATCAAAAAATTTGTTTTCTATCTCACACACAACGGAGACCAAAAGAGATATAAATTATGAAATATTCAGTGGCTCAAACATTTGAAGAACTCTTAACCGAAATGAGAACCCTTTTTGCAATATCAATTGGTGCCTAGGTAAATTCAATATCACCTACAAAGAACATTTTAGGAAAAAGGCCGAGTTATTCGAACCATCGAGGACTTTGCCCCGCCCCTTTCTGTCGTATCACATCCAGTTCACTGCCTCGACCAGTTTCCCAAAGCAATAATGCTAATCTGCAAAAACTTCTAGTACTTGCTTCCTCCCAGACGAACTAAGCTTATTGCGACCAAAAATCTTCAGAAAATCCCTATGATATATTTTGCTGTCAGAAACTACCATTTTCGCTGAGCGGATCTGTGGAGTTTGTTTTGCTCGCTTTTGAGTGATTTTGAAACGTTTTTGCGATTCTTTAAGTGTGGTTTGGTAGTTGTCTTTTTATGTGAGCTTGCCAATCATCTGCATTGTAGACTAAAAGAAAATATAATGACAGAAAAAGACTACAAACAAAGCAGTGCCCACGCTAGCTGCTAATGCAAAAACTCACATTTTTCCGCTTTTTGATGTCAGCTGACTAGCAGATATTCTTTAGGCGATAAAGCTTGTTCAGCAGAATTTCCAACTACGATCTACTTTTATCTTAACTACTCAGGAGTTCTTGAAGCATGAGGTTACCCTTAGGCGCCATTCATTTCGCATTTACGATGTTTGTCGAGGAAATACATCTTGGGTGTTTTTATGTTCCACTTTTCATAAGACTCTGCTTTCTTAGTTTGCAACTTTTAAGGTTTTGATTTGAATTATCAAAATCTTAAATAAATAAATATCAATAAGTTTATCTATCAGGTTGGTACATGATTCTTGCAACGAAAAATGGGGAAAAACACCTGTTTGTTTGATGTCTTGAACAGTGTACATATTAGAGGTCTTAGTTAAACCAAATTCAGACAGCTGTTTGAAAGTATCAGGCTGCCGATAGCTTTGCCGTTTCATTATCAAAAAATTGTAACATTGCGCTACTTCAACGGATTTGCTTGCTTGTAATCTTATCAGAAAGAATAAGTTTTTCGCTTTCAGTTCTTGTCTTGCTGAACTTCTGTTTCGTACTGAATGCAGAGACAAAAATGGAAAGTAAGAATAAGCAAGTTTTAAAAATTTTAAGTTAAGTAACTAAAAATCTGCAAGAAGATCTGAAATCGTCGTACATGAGTTTTTTGCCGAACTTTTGCAACTGTGAAAAGCTTGTGTTGCTTGAACGCCTCTATGAAAAGTCATGAATTTCGAGTTTACCACAGAAAACGCCAATTTAATTGATTTGTCACTTTTTTTCGAAAATCATGACTTTTCACAGAGACGTCCAGACAGCACAAATTTTTCACTGCTGCAAAGGGTAGGCCAAAAAGCTCATGTACTGACCATTTCGGATTTTTCTGCAGCATTCCAGATTTTTATGTAGTGACCCAATGAAATGGTCAAAGCTTATACCGTCTTGCTTTCTCATATATATATATATATATATATATACATATATACATATATATATATATGTATATATATCCACTCAGCGCAAGACAGAAGCTCGTCAAGAGAGGATTTGAAAGCGGAAGACTTTTTCTTCCTGAGAAACTTATCCGTTGAAACAGCGCAAAATCACAAATTTTTGAAAATAAGAACAGAACTTTCGGACCAACCTTATACTATTTTGTAGCAATTTATAGAATGGAAAACAAATACGATTATTATTTTACAGTCGTTCTAACTTATATAACACGAAAATTTTGAAATATAGCTTTTTGAGTGCTTGTCTTCAAAAGTTAATCAGCTTGTGTTGCTATTATATGCCGAAAATGAGTTCTGTTCAAAGCGCCCATTTTTGTCTTCCTTACAGAAATTTCAGCGATCTGAAGTTGAAGGAGAATATGAAATTTCAAAAATTTTCTTCCAAGATTTATGTATCAACCAGTGGCGGTCGCAGAATTTCCGTCCGAGGAAGGGGGAGTGAGCCACGCACCCCGCTGATTTTTTGGGGATCTTCTCAAATCTTTGCGGGCCCATGTCCCTTAGAATTTAGAAAAAGCACTTCCAAGTGGTTTAATGCTGATGATTTGTCGCTTTTTTGTGTGGACTTGTTAACAATCTGCATTGAAGTTTAGAAGAAAAACAGAACTACAAGGAAGTCGCGCCCACACCTGCTGTGACAAAAATTCGTGTTTTTCAATTTTTGATGTCAGCTAATGTGCTTATTCGAATGTAAAACTTGTTTGGCAGACTCTTCTTTTGAGGAGTCATTGTCCTTGAACTACTCAGCAGTGCTCAGATAGTCGCAAAAGACTTCCAGAAAAACTAAACTTCTGAAACTTTCAGAGCGGACGCTCCTATTGGGTCGTGTGGGTGGGCCCCGCCCTACCGGTCCTCTATCTGGCGCTCCAATAGGAGTGTCATCCGAAAGTTTTGGAAATTCAGTTTTCCCCGGAAGCAATTTGCGATTGTCTGAGTACCTGGAGTATGGCACCCGCGGGCGCTATTTATCTCGCCTTCACGATATTTGTCAAGAAAATACATCTTAGGCCTTCCTTTGTTGAACTTCTCATAATATTGTGCTCTATTAGTTAGTATCTACCGAGTAAGATCGAATTCGTGACATTGAGCAATTCATAAGTCTTGCACCCTAAAGCTTCATTATCTCTTTCAACTCAGGAAGTATCCTCCCCATAAAAAGAGGAAAAATCTGCATTTTCTACGAGTTCTTAAGTCATTCTTATTGGCATAGTCTAACGATACACGGTCGTCATTGAATTTCTCGAAAAGTGATTTTATAAATTTTGGTGCCGAAATTTCTATCACTCTGCTGAAACCAAAATATTTTTGTTACTTTCACCAATCCTTTCTATCCATCGAAAAGAGGAGTGGATGGTAATCGCTTGTCTCTGAGTGTGTGTTTAAAATTGTTAATCGAACTTTAATTATTATCTACATAAATTTCCGTATATGATAAAATACAGCTTTTAAGATATTATGGTATCAGAATACAATTAATACATATAATAGAATAGAATTAAGAATTAAGAATAGAATTGAGATACAAGTTGAATTCTTTTGTTCAAATAGTCTATTTTTTTGCGAGGCTTACCCTTTGATTCAACTGGCTTGGCGGCTGGAAGGCGGGCTCCGTGATCTAATTATAAAGCTGAAAAATGATAGGAGAGCATGCGCGCGAGAGACGCAGATTGCGTGGCGGGCGCGAGCGGCCCAAATTAGGTCACAAAGCCCTGCCTTCCAGCCGCCAAGCAATCAAGGGTATACATCAACCTAATGCAATCTAGAATTTCTGAATTCTAATAAAAGTGTGCTGAGGCCCTCATCCATAATTTCCAATCTATCGAACAAAGTCATTTGAAGTGTTGTCGTGTCCCTAAAACATTCAACTTTTCCAGTAAGTACCGTTGATATCTCGCTTGACTCTGATGGTTTTGTTAGAACTGGATTTATCGCTTATTGCAAAAATATAATCGAAAATTTTAGTCGACGCATTTTCGCGTTTTCGAGTTCTGCAGAAATGTTAGTCTGCAAAGAAGTCAACACTCAGCTATGCATGGAGACTTTGTCAAAGCAATTTGGATGCCTTTCTTAGCCTATATTCTATCCCAAAAAAGCAAGCAACCTTTTGAATCCTCGATTCTAAATTTATCTGGGATGTTCATAGTAATCAAGATCTTATCGTCCATTCGCTAAAAAACCCTCCAGCATGGCTATGAAAGCAAAAAATGAAAAAAGCTTGCCCGATGAATAATTCTTTCTAATAATAGGAACTTCGAGTATGAATATTCATGAGAGGGTAAAACTCGGAACAGCAATATTACCATGATTTGTGCACAGCCATACTCCTGCACTCTCTGTCCACATGGTAATTACTTTTGCTAGAGAAATATTTCTTCGATTGCAGTGGCCTCTTTTTTTTTGATCTGTGCATATTTATTCTAACAAGTTAACGACTACGTGACAAACATGGTGGGTCATGGCTCAAATTTTGTTGGAAAGACTGCTATCTTGAAATACATTCGTTTCAGAAGTGCTCTTATGTTCTAACCCTAGAAAATGCTCTTGTGTTTCTCGCCTGCTTCACAGAAGTACTGTAGATATACTGTAATTGACAATCTGTATAATTTTAGCTAAAAATATTTCGACTTATCCCTGGAATGCATTGTCCCAAGAGGCGGACTAATAAAAACGCACATTGTCGTCAAAGTGTTAATCTCCATAAGAGTTTCAAATTCTCAGACGGCCTCCGTCTGAGAACTTAAAAAAAAATCCCGAAAGCACTCTATGAATGCGCTGGAAATGATATCCTCTCGCTGAAGTGGCGGCAATTAGTGGCTGAAAAGGATACCCTACTTAAAGTTTGCGAAAATCATCCCATAACCCCAACTCCCACTCTTGAATGCAAATCTATCCGAGACGATGGCTCTCATATTCTTTGCGTTTTACTTCTCAGCGGTGCTGTTCTGACTTTCATGCCGGAATTCCTCAAAATTCATGACTTCTCCTGAGAATCACATTTTTAATCATTCGTCCTCAGTTACGTGAATCCCAAGCTTCGGCCCATTACGTTCCTATCGCTATATTAAAAGCTCGGACCCACATTGCCTAATTTTGTGTAGATATTTTTTTTCTTCAGTTGATCCTTACATAATGAGCGATGACTTTTTTGATGGCCGACCAAAGCTTTGCAAAGCTACGGTATCGTTCCACAGTGACCTGCAGGTAATGTGTAGAAATGATTTTTGCGTAGAGCTCTGTTTTATGGTGAAATGAATTGAGATAGGGCATCATTGGATCAATCCGTACATAAATTAGAGAACATATAACTGACTACTTAATGTCTTGTACAATAAGGAGCTATATGTAAATAGTGTAGCAGATCCATAACCATAAACATGCATAGTTGAAAATGAATCGATACTGATCGACATGAATAACTACACTTACAAATCGGTTTACATCACGCGATTAGAATTTTTGCCTCAACTGAGTGACGCATGTATGTCTACTCAGGAAGATTTGGACGTCGTGCTTTATAAGACTCATTATTAGGAGATAATCTCAAGCTTGAAGTTCTTATTGGAGGAGCATAATGCTATTCTTTAGAGTATAAGCGATGTTACCGATAAAATGCATTAGTCATGAGTGGCCCAAGATATAAAGGTAATGTGCAATTTTCCTTAAAGGAAAACCAACAAAGGGGGAGTGGAGCAGGTCACTTGTACCTCTTTAGTTTCACCTCTTATCCGGCTCACGCACTCTATCTAAATCCTTTTCAGTTTCAAGACCGACTGTCTTACATAGACAAGCGTTATGATCATCTTCGGAAGCTTACGCAAACACTCAAGAAAAAGATAAACGACTTAGAGGTGAGCATCACAATATGCATATAACTTTCACGCCATTTTCAAAATTATATAGGATATCATGCGACAAGACAATGATGACGAAAATGTGGAGCAGATCCGGCAGCTTATCGAAGATATAAAAAGGGAAAAGCAGATGATGCGTGATGAAGCTCACATTATTCGAGGCGAACTTTTTCAAGCAATGTATAATGAGGATCTTAGGTATGTATGATCTAAAGGCTTTGTAGATTACTGTAGAATGAGCACTTCACTGAGCACATACATTAGGCTGAATTTGCCTTTCTCACACTAAGCATTCACATTTCGGCCACGCTGCAGAGCGCATTCTGTTTACGGTATCACCCCCTTGTAAGCAAATGTGCAGTTAGCGTGAGTAAATCTAAATCACTGGAAAAAAACTTGAAGAGACAGCGATAGCAGTATCACAGCAAGTTTTTATGATCTCAAGTCTAATCGCTGGAGAAAGTTGCAGAATGCTTGAGCAAATTGGGGTGTCATTCCCATTTTTCAAAATTCATAAGGCATCGCTTTATGAATTATGAATATGAAAAGGCACTATGTCATTTATGTCACCTTACTACAAACTGAAGCCACGAGGGCTAATCTGTTACAGCATTCTTAGCTCCGATCTAGTAGACACGCTCGCGTTTTGTTAAAATTGCTCAAGCTCGTCAGACAACACCTTGCATGCTAGCGGATCGGTTAAACGAGAACAAAATCAGAATTGGTTTGTTCAGCTAAAGAGCAATCTATGCTCTGTTGCAGCGAAAGGGCATGATTGGACGGATGCATTTTTCCGCGAAAGTCCTTCATGACTTCTTCTGCAGCGGCAGATTTTCCCTTCCTCTCCACCTGCCCAGGCATCACGGTGTATGTCGCGCACGATTTCGGTCGTGTATTGATACTTTCTGTGACTAATTTACGTTTGTAGAAGACTATATGTCGCCGAAAGTGAAGGTCAGGAACGGTTAGAATAAGTATGCACCTCTCATGCATGTAAGAGGTGCGTATTATTATACCTGCTGCAGATGTCCGCGGGAATTCCCCTTTTGGCGACACGTAATACTCTACCCCAATATGTGAAAACGGCCAACACTCCACTGCTTTTCCCTGTTTAGAGTGTTTTGTACTTCAGTTAATCTGACTGCAATTAATGGTGCGTATGCATGAAGTGTTTTCCCCGCATATTAACTTTTTGAGTCAGTGCACCTTTCGCATAACAGAATGGTTAAGTAAATCAAGCAATGCACAAGCGCTGGTCATACGGTGCTTGCGTATTCAACCATTTTTCCTTTTTGCAAGTCAAACGCTTCCAGCCGCGCCACTGCCTTGGCTTGTGCATTGACTGTTTAGTGACTCGTGAATGATTTTATGTTAAACTTTACTAATCTGCATACAAGCTGTTAAATGTTCCATAATTATGTTTGCTCATTATTTTCCTATCTGGACCGTCTATCCTATTTTAGATCGCATTTACTGAACTTCGTTGCCGAGTTTGAAGAAGCATGGCACGACACTCCAGAGTACGTTAATTTTTATATTCTTTCATATTTTCAGTTTTTTACTTAAGCATGAGAGTGGTGCTTCAGTTACCTAACATCATTTTTTGGTATCCTTTCAATTTACCTGCAGCCAAGACAGACTGTCGTCTTTCAATCACGACTACATTTCCATGTAAATCCCTTGGTAGCTATTTTGAAGGTCTTCACGAAAGCAAAGTTGTAAGAGTCTTTTCCATGGGTGGCACTTGGAAAGCAACAGGAGTACGAATAATTTGTTTTTCTGTGGACCACTTTGTGGTGTTATTTTTTCATTTCGCGGATTAGGTTTTTCCTGTTGTTCTCTGTTTCATCAAAACAAATGTAAGTTTCTCTCTTAAAGTTGCTAGCGCTTCTTTACAGTCATCGGTGGAGTTCTCAACTTGCCCTGATATTCGCGCGGAAGTGGATCCAGCAAAGCGATTCCCTTCATATAATCAAAATGTATCGTGAGAACTAAACTAAGCATGCCTATCTGCGAAAAACGCGTGTGTTGACACTGTGTTTAAATATTTTTATACAAGGTTGTTGCTGCGACGATTTCTATGCATTACAGATTTTCCAGTGGAGGAAGCTTCTAGTATCATAGTACGACTTGTGTCGATCTTTTATAGCATTGGAAAAAATAGTAAAAACAATGGATGATGGAGCTGACGGCACAATTGTTGTGCCGTCAGCTCCATCATCCAATTCGGTTTTGGAATTTCAGTGCGCTACAATGCACGACATATTATGAGAGAAATCTTATTCCTGTTTCATGTTGTCAAAAATGGTATATTTTACTCGAAACTTTGCAAAAGGGAGAAACAATTGCTGATCTTGCTCAAGTTTTACCGGCGGTAGTCCAGGAAAAAGTGTTTATCAGTTTGTGCAAGATTATAAAATAGATGTCAAAATGATCTAAATGTTATAACGTTAGCTAGTAAGTAGTCACATCAACAGATTATTAATTCCCTGCAAGAAATGAATTGGAGCTCGCGGTCTCAACATATTTTGTTTCAAGGAAGCACTTGACGGGAGAACTTCGCCGTGATGAAGATGAAACTGATCGGCGGCAAAGTACAAGTCAAGGAGAAGATGACATCTACACTCCTTCATCGAGTGACGATCAGCAATTCCGGGAAACGAGTTTTTGACGCTTTATATTTCGATAATTTCGCTCTTACGAGTTCTGTATTTATAGAAAAATCATATTTGCTTATTACCTCTTATGAACAGCTCTTGTGTATATGAAGTTGTGTACATCATTCAGGATGAGACCACTGTTAGTTTGCACGTAGATTTGGTAGTTGATTTGACGTATACTCTAGTCAACAATTTGAAGATGTATCAAATTTATTGTAAAGAAAAAAATAGTAGCTTGTTGCTATCTCTTCACATGCGCAGCTCTATTTGTAGCTCATTACCATTTCTTCCCATGTAAAACCGCTCTAAGTGCAATCTCTGTACATAATCTAGTCGCAGCTGCCTTTATGCCATGCATCCTTATTAGCAAACATTGAGTTGTAAAGGTCAATTAGAAATTTTATTGCTGACTGTGCAAGGTAATCAGGACCATGTTTCACGCCCAATGTGTATACAAATTTGCTGCGTAGTTTTTGCTCCTAACAGGTTACTAGGTATTTTCAACTGCACTAAAATAGAGGTGGCTGCTCTTCTTAGCGCTGTAGCAAATTGTTTGTCATATGCACCAACGACTACATTTAATTCTATTGGTATAACAAGTTACGGTTTCTCCGCTAATATGAGATGCACTAAACAGCGTAACGAAACCTAATGATCACAATGCGTTTCATTATTGATTTCTTTATAGCTGCAAACAATGCTGAAATTACAAAAAAACGTGAAAAACACTCTGCCCCAATCGGGATCAGGTCGGCTGAATTCAAATGCTCGTAGCGCTAGTTTGCGCTGCATACGCGCGCTGTCGCAGAGAGCCAAGAGATTGACGAGAGTGCAGACTAGCTAGCCGTAGACGTGACGCATCGCCCTCGTGACACGGACTCCCGCCATACCAGTTTTGGCCTTTTGGGATCAGGGCAGACAGTACCATAGCGAACAATTCGCACTGTCTACTGTTAAGGTAAATCAGGTTCATTCTAAATACCGCAACACCCTTGTGATATAGGGCGTGATTATTTATACGCTTTTTTTTACAATTGCTTTCCCACTTGTGGTGGAGGCAGTTTTAGGTGTGCTACACACCGGTTATTGAATATGGTTAATTTTCTCATTATTGATATAATATTTTCACTTTGATAAAAATACGAACGATTTGGGAAGAGCGTTTATCCATTAGGGTGTCTCATAATTTTTTACCGTTTCTATACCGCCGTCTTATTTATCTTTCCTTCAACTGATTGGGTTGAGGAATCTTCGACAGGGCAAAGCAATCTATACAAGATGGCTGTCAAGAATCTGTCCAAATCGTATTCCACCTAAAATTTTAAGCTGAAATCTGATAGCAGTTAAAAAGAATTTTACTGTCAAAAGGTATCTCTGCCTCAAAAAAAATCTAAAGAATTTCTTATTTAATTTAGCATATGCTTGACACATCGAACATTCAACTCACACTTTTCGTATTTATTCCATGGCTAGAAATAAAGAAAAAAATGAATGGAGTAAAATGGCAAACTCCGCCCTGAGACGTCCTGAGCTCCTCCCACGCATGTGATCATATAGCCCATATATACAGAAGTACGATCATGTATTCGTATCCTTTGTGAGTGCCCCAGTTGTCGAGAAATGCTAATGCTTAGCATGAAACGGTACATGGGACACCCTAATATAGCCTATCTTTCCATGCCATCAAGTATAGATTCGTTCAAGGCATCAGGCGAATATGGAAGCAGCACTACACAGATGGCTTTAACTTGCTTGCGTAAAGCAAACTGATATATATCGTGTAAGAAGAGTATGATCAACAATATGCCTGAAATACCTTTGCAAAAATCACTTATTATTGCACACCCTCTTGATTGTTGCTTACAATGTGTTGTTCCTAAGTGGCATCGTGTCTTGTACTGCAGCAACTTTATTTCGTTCCAAGACTTTCGTTTCAAAACTATTTCACAATAATAGTACGAGTTGGGATTGTATAACATGTAGAGACCTAGCACGCCATCGAATGATGAAATTCCTAAAATTTTGATTGTGATCAATATGTTGTATGAAAAAGGTGGGCTTTTCCAAACGTTAGTGAGAAAGCAGTAAGCAACTGTGTTGTGTAGATTCATACACCATAGTTTGTAATTCTGTCGAGCCAACCGCATCGCGAAATCTTAGCGACACAGGCATTTTCCTTAACAGCTGAAGTCATTGATCGAGATTGTCAAGCAATACCAAGCGCTGCAGATGCGTCATTCCCAGAAAGAAATTAGTAGCAATTTTTCATTTGCTGAAAATCGTGAATCTTGTAGAATCCTTGCCTGCAACATAGGATTCCATATCAGCAATTAATTAACAGTTTTGGTTTGAGTGTCTGAATTTTCAGTACCTCCTTAATTTGCAAATTCAATGTTGTCGGCGCACATTCAAATTGCTACCAACGGACAAGATATTCAGATTAAGCCCAACTCTGACATCACACGCAAGAGAAATTGCAAAGTGAGATAAGGCGTATCTGGAAAAGACTGTCATGGTGATCACCGAAAAAACAAATTCTTGTGTCGCTATTCACAAGATCAACAATTCGGGCTATCTACGTAGAAGTTTTCGTAAAGCGCTGTAAGGTTGATTCCACTTGTTCATATCAAGCTCACAACAGAAAAGGTTCAGTCTGGAAGTTCATTTAGGAAATGTCTACTTATTATTATTAATGCTTGTCTATTTTTTGTTAATTTTTTATTATTAAGCTAGTTATGCACAATCATGAACGAAAAATTTATGCTTGAGGACCTTTACTCCTGATATCCACAAGAGTTTATTAAACAAAAATGAATGGAAATCCAGAGACATTTATAGCAGCAGCTTGTTGCAATATTTGCTTACACATTCGTACTTTCGCAATAGCAATGATTTGTACTTATCATCCAACCAAGCGTTATCTCATACAACTGTCATTCACTCTTGGCAATCGACGTCTGTCAGAGTGGTTTGCATGAGATATACATGTATCAGGAGCGCTTATCTTTCCTTCATATTAAATTCTCTACTTTGCAGACAATAAGGAATTGCGAAATGTCACGGTGTTGCATAGTGTTTTTACCAGTGAAAATAAAAAGCACCTGCCATTAAGCTTATTTCGTCGCCAAGGTAAGGCTTCATGGACTTAATAACTAAAAATCTAATGAACTTTAGATTTTTGAATTACGAGTTGAACTGAGACGTACGGCAACAACCAAAGAACAACAAGTACCAAAACTTATCCTTATGGGAGCTTCAAATGGAGTTTGTTAGTATGATGAAAGCTGAATGTTATCGCTTACCTGATCGACAGAAAACGGAGATTAATAATCATACTTGACTAACAATAAGATGTGTGCGTGAGAACAATCTCTCAGTATTCAATGAAATTGGTAGAAAGTTGCATGGTCTTCTACAAGATGCATTTGTTCGTTTAAAAAAGCTACGGGAGTACAACTTGCTCATAGAATTACCTCCCATATCAGACATTTCAAAGCTTACCAGATTTTTTCCATCACTATTCTATTACGCAAACAGCAATATCCCAAAAGATATAGATATCTCGCCTTTCTTTGCTTTTTGGGCTAAATTTGATATTTCTCCATCGAAAAAAACTTGTAGAAAGGTGTAAGTTTGTGGTTGCACTCGCAGAAGATTGCAATATGGACTTGTGGGAAACACCTCAGCATCAGTCAGGCAAAAACACAATTATTTCTCCATTTCCAATCATTACAAAATTCTGTGCACACGAGTGCTTGATGTGGACATTATATTCGTGCAAGCCGGAGGTAGCATTTGGATGGAGGTCCTCTTTTTGTATAGGTACTCAAAATTTTTAGGTTTTCTAATCAAATGTGAAATTTGTTGCGGTTGTTCAAATGCTATTTTGTGGAGATTGCTTTGATCTTCATCGAACGATATTCTAACAAACACTCTCAAATTCACTCAACAGCGCTGGCGCAAAGAATTATGCACTAATTATAACCAAAGTGAAACCTCTTGAAATGGCTTGCTTTTGCACAGTAAGCTGGTTTTCAGGTATCAACTAATACTCATAATTTCTAGGATTGGAAAATTCAGAAATTTTTGTTTTTTGCTTACCTGCCCCTAGAGTATCTTAAAATACTAGACCCCTAAAACTTATGTCAAACTATGTGTTCATGAACTGTGCGGCAAAACCGCTCTTTGATCCACCAATCTTTAGGTTTTTTGCGAATGCACAAGCCTTGACAGCTGATAAGGAATGAAATGCAATAGATGTGCTTCGTGTTTTTATCAAACATGAAGAATCATTCTTTGATCAGTTTGCAAACGAGTGATTGATGGCTGTGATAGGATAACCATATATCACCTGAGTGCTTTAGAGCACTTTGTGCGTATATATAGTGGAAACTGAGAAATCCTGTTAAATGCAAGTAATCGCCTTGCCCCATTGGCTGTCATATCAAGCAGTAAACCTCCAAAGATGATTTCTCATTTTCGAAGCATGTCAGTTGAACTGCTTCTAAAGTGTGCGCTCATGGTAGCTAATGCTAAAGAACTTTAATGCGTCTTTTGAGTCGGAACAACTTTGATGGAGCTTAAAAAGATTAAGTGACGGTAAAGTGTGAACCGTAACGTCATTCATTTTCTAAATTGCTTTCGTAACTTATCAAAATTCTGAATTCACCAACAAATCTAAAGCTAGATAAATATGTAATTTGTTCCGTTGAGTTTTAATGCACTACTTGTAATATTAGGCAAAGTGATACATAAAAGTCTCCACATCTCCACATCGATCTTCCTTTTGAAAGGCATGCTTTGAAAAGACGAAAGCAATTTATACTCATGTACTTTGTAGGTCTTCTACAAAGTACACGAGTATAAATTGTTTTGACTTTGCAAAAACAGACATCCATTTGGCAAATCTCAGCTAAGTACTTCTAATTCAAAACAAATTCATGAGGTTGAGATAGTAAAGAGGAGCAACCGAAGCTTTGCAGCTGTTGAGCTTGCAAAACATTCCAGTTGTTACTAATTTCGTCCATTTACCTTTGCTGTATGAACACTGCTCCCTGCCTCAAAAATTTGAAATTTTCATTCAAGTTGTAGTACTAGCCTCCAATCTACATCTTTTTTGTCATTTCAGGTACCCCAAGGCCGCTCCCTTGTCACTCTGCTAGTTCAATAATGAGGTCTGAAGGTACGCTTGTAGTAAAAACTCGTTTTTTTATTTTGGAAAACTCAAATGCGATGGCTATACAAAATTCTGGGACAGCCCGAAAATGGGACATTGCTCAGATTACTCAAATTAGTGCATAATTGGCCATGATCGAGATTGAAACCAGGGGGTTACAAGGAAAGTAATTTTCCATCAACGCCGAGCAAGGACAACTAAACATGGCTTCAAGCATGGGTCATATTCCAATACACTTACACTACTTACTTTAAGAAGTAAAAGCAATTCTCAAGCCTATTTACGATGCTATGGATGAGGCATATGAGGCGGACAGGACGGAAACAGCTTTCGCAGATCTCTTTCACCCTGATGCCGTCGTCGTTCAAAAGGGAGTTGGATCCAAATACACTAGAAAAGGTAGAGCTGAATCTTTACAAACTTTACATGCTGAATCAATTTTCCTCGTAGATGTCGAGCAAAAGCAGGTAGTTCCGGCTTCAAGGGGGTTTTTCAGATATAATAGACGGCTTCAAAGCTTTGACGGAAGAATTCGGAAAAGTGAAAATGACGGTAAGTTGAACGCTTGAGAACCTGCGTTTTTACTACGTAAGCATTTGACAGAGAGTAAATGAGCATTTCTGCGGAAGTGATGATCTCCTTAGCGCTTCCTACGATGTCAAAGTTGATTCACCGAAAAAAGGCAGATTCGTCGCTAAGGCATTCCAAGTGTGGAAGCAAGATGGAGGGAAATGGAAGCTTTACCATGACGAATTTGAAATACCAATGTAAAATTGAACATGAATAAAATCTGATTCCTGGACAACGTGTAAAAACAGCGAAAATAATGCTTGTGCTTTTTCACTTTGTGTGCTGAGATACTCCCGACGCTGAGATGTGTGGCTGCAAGATTGTAAGTGACCCCAACATGATTGAAGCAGCATTCAAGCAGACTCTCTGTTCCCATATTTCTGCCTTTTCGGACCTTGGCCCTGATTAAAAATCTGGAGTGCAGTTGTGGATCTTGGAAAACCGTTTGGGATTCTTATCTGACAAGGAGACGAGTGCTTTGTCACACACCTATACGATTCGGGAAGGAAGTGGGATATTGATACATGCTTGCGGCTGCCATAAAACGCACCGACCATAAATGAAGCTGATGTTGGGGCAAAACTGAGGGTAATGAAAAAGTTCTATATTTTCGTTTCCAGATCAAATTTGCGGCTGAAGGACGATTTCTAGAGCGGCCTTTTTATTTTGCCCTATTTAAGAATCTAATAAACGTACAGTTGAGGTGAGCCGATTCTTCTCTGAGAAGCCTGCCTTCAAGAAAGACCTCTTACTGCCGTTGCCTTCAAGAAAGAGCTCTTACAGAAAATTGCTCAAGAGTAAGTGATGTTGTACGCAAACAATTTATGATAGGCTGAACAGTTTGTCTGTTTACCTAACATTTTCATTCGAAATATTACACTAAATATATTCCGACAGGGTGAAGCATGGGATGATGGCGTTTCCCCTCATCAAAGGGCACGCTATCTTCTGTGAATTCTAAATTGCGATCAAGGTGCGGTTGAGACGCTACCAGGACCTTTTCACAATCTACCTTAACAAATCACTAATTTACCGGTGTTTGGCTTCGTTATCAGCGAATAAGTTTGTTACTCCTTATGATTGAATTTCATGAAAATTTGGGAATTGTTCTATCTCGTTTTTATGAGTTCCATCTTCTGTTACTTTTACAAACTTGAGAATATATACAAATCAATACCAGCAATTACAAAAAACACATTTGATATGTGGAAATGGTATGCACACTTATTAGTCCAAAATAGGGGAACGCTCATTTTTGTAGATGTAAAATGTGCAAGAACAAAGCACAAACGAATAATCATGCGAGAAGTCAAATTTTTCGTTGTTAACATTATGCCAAGAGACGCATAATGCTTTGCAATTTCAAAGTTGCCCTAACTCGTGTGAATTCTCGAAAATGTACTAAAGATTTTCCAAAATTGATAACTACGATCTTGATTGCAATTTATAATTGCGGTCGCTCGAGATTCAAGCGACTTCCTCTAAAAAAATCAAAAAAGCAATGTTATATTCACAAATATGTAAAAATCTTTCCTACAGCAACATACAAGACTGTCGCTACAATAAATCTTCGGTTTTGTATCTGAATGCTAATGCAAAATTAAATTATAGAAAGGAATTTGCTGCGCATAAGGCAAATAAAGGAAGAGAAGAGAAAAGCGCTTCAAAAATCTTATTCGCGCCGGCTGAACCATTTATCAACGTCTTCCATAACTGAGGTACGATCATTGCTGCAACCATTGCTTGTAACTAGGACTTCAAAATTGCATGCCTTTCCCGAACAAAAGTAAAACAAAGAATATAAATAATCGCTAGCAACTAAACCGCTTCCACTTTTTAGTTCGAACAATGTAGATTTTCGGGACCAATATCGAGAAACGCGATCACTCCATTTTTTTAGACTCATAATACTTTTATCTACATGTGTTCTTCTAGGTGCTGTGAGAGCTCCTCGAAAAGCTTCCGTGATCATGCATAAAGTACGAATTAGCACACATTGCTTCAAATATATAAGAGACTCGGAGCTAGCATCTCCATCCATCTTCATAGTAATTTCAAGCTGTGAGCATTGTTTCACGATTACTTCCTTAACCTCATAGTTAGATAGACTTGGATTTGCAGTAGTAATCCTCTTTCAACGATCTAATTTTATTCATTAGTTGTAGAGTGTTTGAGAAACACGTAAGCGCGTAAGTGTATCTGGGGCGGTATGTATCAATCTCCCAATATGAGATCGGGCTACAAGGAGGGGCGCCGTATCCGTTGTGTATGAAACTCGCGAGCGCCCATTCCAGTCAGGAAGCAACACGCTACGCGGGTCCTGCCTGTCCATTGTCAGCAGGAGCGCCCCATTCTCCCTTCTAGTGGCCTATACTGTGCTTCAGTCTTACCAAAAGACGATTACGAGAAGCAGTTTGATATGAATAGTTTTCGGAAGACTTGGAAAATTTAGGCAATATCAAGGAAAATGGCGATGAAGGAAAACCTCTGAGAAAACGCATATACGAGGTTATCTAACTTCTTGATGTAAACTTACATTGTTGTCAATGTTATTCATTAGCAACCCTGCTTCAGTTGCTACAGAAAACCCATCAGTTGTTTTTGTTCATTGCACGACTATCCTACGAGAAGCAGGGGCTATCCTCCGTAATCCTATGCGGCGCCATACTATGCTGCTAAGGCGATTGCCTCGCAATCAGGCATGGGCGAATGAGTGGCACCCCCCCCTCCCCCCCCCCCCCCAAGATTTCTGCCCAGGAGGAGGTAGGAGGGGCGGCGAAATTTTTCCTTAAACAAAACCGCGTGGCATAGAAACGAAGAAGACTTTTTTTGGGCGCATTCCAAAATTTTCGCGGGTCCAACTTCAAAAAGTCCAAAGGATAAAGGAACGTAGCGGCACTTAGCGTCAAAAAATTTATCGCTCATTCGTTGACAGTACGGACTGCCGACCGCGTGGCGACTGCGACGCGTGCCTTCTAAACTTGCGAAAAAGTGACAAGTTGGACCGTGGCTTAAGATGAGAAGAATTCCTTGTTTCTTTTCTACATTATAAAGATGAGAAGAATCCCCTGTTTTCTTTCTGTTCATCTTTTCTACGAAAACATCATGCACGCGCAGCGGTCGTCGCGCGGTCAGCAGTCGTTACGGTCAACGAATAAACGATACAAGTCGATTTGAATTTTCAACTTGCAAATATGAACAAGTTGCGCATTTTTATAGCCATCTGCGTAACTTTAAAAAAAATTTCGCGACGCATTCTTAAGGAGGATGGGGACTTCCCTCCCCCCCCCCCTTCCCCGCGGCAAGCAGAAAGGAAAATTATAATTGGTTGGGCTATCTGCGTAAAGGACTTCAGTTCCACGTGAAAAGGTACAATTTATGGTTAAAAACGAAAAAGACGTTGTCTCTGTAGCTACCAGAGCAATCTTTCTTTTCTTCGAAGGTAACACAAGGTAATATTAAAGGAATCTCGTCAAGGCATTGTGTTTCTCATCTAAATATGTTTTTTAGTGTTGCGATATGCATGGCACTAGCCTGGGGCTGAATTGTTGTGTACTTTCTTATTACCATCTCACAATCAAATACAGTCAAGTTGACAATCACACATTTTTCTGGAGCACCCAGTATTTTTTTTCGTTTCTATCTTTTTTATCTCTGGATGAATTAGCTGCATTGACGCTTGTTGCTCTTTAGAAAAGAACAACATAAGTAGAGTGGAAATCAGGTGGCCACTGTCTTCCGCAGTTCTAGTTTTGGTCTGCAGAGTTTTGAGACTGAATTGCTTTTCAAATTTGGACTTTTCGTTGCATGCACGTTTGATAACTCTCGAAGATACAGCGACGATCAATGATAAAGCAATCATTTCCTGCGTGAAGCAAAAAATTGTTTCACAAAAGTACTTGCGCAGCGCGATTACAATCTTGATTTCAAAAATAAAGCATAAGTTTTCAATACACATGCCTTGTCGGGTAAAGCTCCAACAGGTGATACTCGCATTATTCGGGAAACTGGACAGTTTGGTGCTGGGGCCTGCGACCAACGTAACAACAAACCGTCTAAGTCTAAAGGCTACTGCTGCCGAAGGAGCAAAAGCATTAGTTGAGGTGCGAAAGCGCGCGCATATATTTACCTCTGTAAACCCTGTGGCTCATGCGCTCCGCAGCTGATAAACGTTTGTTCGCGTTTCCCTTAATTTTTGTGCGCCACCGTCCGGTAATAGGTTTCAAGTATTAAAGTAGTAAAAAAAATCCAGAGGTTGAGGTAGTTCGAAACAGTTACATACTGTTTGTCTTAAACTCTAGGCTTGAGCCAATAACCGTAAGTACAATGTGCTTGAACAGTTAGTAGATTTAGTATGTAGTTGTCTCAGTGCTCACGTGCAAGACCGTTATGGCACCTGATCTGTTGTTATAGCAGTTGTGCTGTTTGAAGCGATGTTGGAGGCGCTCGTAAACCCAAAACCATTCAGCTTTACCTTCTTTGAAATATTAATTTTGGGATATAACCCAAACTCATCTTTTGTCGCAAATCCTGTGTGGAGAAATTATTTAAATACGAATTCAGATTGTTATGCATATGAATATGTTGTCGTTTCAGAGTTTCTATATAAAGAGACTGTTGCACCCACAATGAAGAGCGAAGGTAATGAATTCAATTATTTAGAACAAAATCTATCTCAACTGTGCTTTGCAGTATGCTGCAAAATACAGTTCAAAAATTCTTTCTTTCTCCATTTTTGACAACAGCTCTTTTTCATTCGAAACTTTTTCGATTATCATTCTGATCCAAAACATATTTAAGAAAAGTGATTGTTTGCCTAGCGATATGGAGCAAGCCATAGAACAAGCAAAATTATTTACGTCGTGCCCATTGAATTTGGCTTAGTGCACCGAAACGTGAGGGGTTTGATATCTCGGAATGCCGAAAAAATATCTAGCCCCGTTCCCTCTAACGCTCAGCAGCTTAAGAGCGTGAATAAGAACCGCTTCTTAACTGCTTCCAATGGTTTATTTATAGATTTGAAATAATTGGCTTATTCTTTCGTTCTATTGTTGTAGCTGTGAGACAAGTGTTTGCAATGCAAAAGCAAGCAAAATAAGGTTTTTTAAGAAGTAAAAGCTATCATAAGCCCGATTTTCGAGCAAGCAGTAAAGGACTACTACGCTGGAAACTTGGAGAAAGCCATGAACGACACACTGCACAGCAATGCCGTCGTTGTTAACAAAGACGTAGGCGCCTTCTACGGCAAAAAGGGTAAGTGCTTTCAACTGATCTAAGGGGGTGCAAGACAAAATCTCGCTCTAATATCTCTTCAAGAATAGTATATAGTCAGAGTTGTAATTTGAAGCTCGTAAAACTTTCCTGTATTTTCTGTAGGATTATGAGTGCGTGTGTTCAGCCAATGCCAGTGCCACTCAGATAGAGACATTCGGCATTCCTTTCACAAAGAAAGGGTCTTTAATCGAAGTGGCCAAGTGAAATCTATAAGATCATGAGGAGTTTCAAACTCTTATTTCAAGCCTATTCTCGTTATCTGTCAAACACTGTTAGTCGAGTTATGAGGTTCTTGGAACAAAAAAACTCGTACTGAATTTAGGTAAAAGCGATTGTTTGAGTCACTCTAGAGCTGAGGAAAACAGTGATTCCTTATATCTAACACTGGATCATTTGAGCAATTGTGGATGAATCTCGCTCTTTTGCGCGTTCACACTTTTTCAGCCTCAGAAACGCCCACAATTCCGGAACTCAGAGGAATTTCCATTTCTGAACCGGTGTGGACCAAACTTAGCACCATACACTTTGCGGCGGAGAAGCACGCTATTTTTGTTTTCAATCGATATCGGTTTTATCGATTTTTTGCAAAGTTTGAACTACGGGGCTGGGAGTTGGCATAGGGGAGTAAGTGAACATGTCGATCATGAAATATTATCAATAGGGCCGATTCGGGTTTGCCAGTTATTTTGCTGTAAAATCTGTAAAATGCGATATGACAACAGATCTAACAGATTTAACATCAAAAACAATTGGGGCTGTTTATCAATTCACGGAAATTTTGCACATTCTGTGCGGTATTGTATTGTACGGCGCTGCCCGTGTATTTCGTGAAAGCTATCGCAAATTATTATGTTCGCTGTACAGTGCTATATATTGGGAACTTTTTCCACCAAAGGAAGGTCCAAGAAAGAGAGCCATCAGTATGAGATAAAAAAGAGGGGTAGGGAGCAAAAAAGAACGTACGTTTTCGAACACAGATCTATTTGGTTGTTACATAAGTTGAGATGCACCTTGACTTTTTATCAATAATTCACAAGCTTTTTAATAAAGGGAGACTTTGGGTTATCGTTCGAAAGAGCAAATCAAGCTTTACAAAACTGTATGCAAAAGTTTGCCCCAACTTTGCACGCGAAGCCTGAAGCCTAAAACAAAAAAGATCCAATTGCTCAAAAATCGAGAAAAATTCGGAACTTCTTTTAGCAGAAATTCTACAAAAATTCTGACTTATTCATGCATTTTCCGTACCAGAAAATCATCTATGCAATTGTCGCTGTTTTCTCGATTTTTTGAGCAATTGGTGTCCTTTGTTTTTGGCGCTAAGCGCGTGGATCAAAGTTGGGGCGAACTTTTGCAGATAGACTTGTAGGGCTTGACTTGCTCTGTCAAATGGATTTCGAAAGTTTCAAAATTAGCAAATTTGTGACATATGGCGCTGTCAAGAGTCAAAGTGTGAAAAATTTATGTTAGAATCCAAGATTTTTAAAATTCTCAATCAAAAGAGGAAAAACTTTGCAATTTTCTGTTTTTTCAGCCATACTAGAAAATTTCGCCAAAATGAATGAAGAATTTGGTCAAGTGAAATTTGAGGCGAGTTTTCCAACTTGAGGTTTGTATCAAAAGCTAAAGTGGTATCAATATTTAGAAAGTGAATGACACTTACTGTGGATGTGAGTGTTGTTTATGCACATCATTTGAGTTCAAGGTCGACTCACCTAAGAAAGGAAAGGTGACAGCAAAAGTTTTCCAAATTTATAAAAAAGAAGACGGCAAATGGAAGAATTACCACGAAGAGTTCGAGCTTCACTTCAAATAATTGCTAATTTGAATAAATGTTAGACGACTATTGCGAAGCATCAGTTATTTGAAACAGAACGGAACTGAAAAGCTCAGATTATATCTAAAAATCTATCAATCTTGTCGGAAACAAAAGAGGCTTCAACAAGAACTTAGCATCATTATTATCTTAGTACTTGAAGCGTTCAAGAAAGATCTTTTTCATTATAATAGCAAACCGTGCGACTAAACCTTGAACGTTGAAAACCGCGTTGCTCCATCACATTTATCATCCAAAGTATCAGGTTGTCAACTAACAAGAAGTTTTACAATTGATTCCGCCTTTTCGCTTTTTGATGTGGGCGCGCTCAATTTTTGATAGCATACAGAGTATAATGTGAGCAACAAACTTGGACAAACCACTGCTTTTCATAACAGAAAAGAAGACATTCTTCGAATACTGTCGAAATTTTGAGAAATAGTGGATTTATAAGCAAAAATGAGGTCATTCGCAACCACACCACTCACAACGATTTGAAATCATACATAATTTGTTGCTAAAAACGATTTTCTCAGCTCACTGAGAAAGAATTGAAGTCTGAAGGCAGGCCGAGAGCTGACGCCTCCACAAATTTGAACGAGTTGCTGTATGGCGTTTGTGGCAGACGTTAATGGTTGCGAAGCAGGAAACCCAGAATTTGCCGAGACTTTGCATAGTGGGGGTATTTGACCCGCCAACCACAAATAAGATATTCATTTGTTGAATACGCCTCTCCTGTTCAAGGTGAGAACCCATGCCGTAAACCTACAATAGTAAAAACCCCTACTATGCAGTTTCCGCATTGTTTCCGTAAACAACTTGTCACATTCTATCACCTGTTTCAAAAATTATTCCACTTGCATACATCGGTCCCAATGATGATCAAGGCGAATCGTTGGCTAAATTTGCGCGCTCGCAGCGATGGGTTGCGCTGCATATGCGGGCTGTCTTAAATCCAAGGCATACCTTGCGCGATTCGGTCCAATCCCGACTTTTAGCGACTGGCAGTTTTCCAAATGTCTCCAAAATTATCGTGCGAGGTGCTCCAATATATAGGCATATTTATAACATAATATAACATAATATATTAAGTTCTGCCCAAAAAAGCGCTCTGATAACCAATTACGAACAGTCGTTTCAGTGGGAATCGCGCAGCGGGAATCGGCATGCCTTAGACCTTAGATAGTGAAGGGTTGAGGAGAGAGCAGATAAGCTAGCGCCTGACGTGATCAAAACCTCGCGACATAGACTCCGTGTCAATTTAGGCCTGTTGGAATTGGAACAAACTGGCTGGCAAAGTCCCATCGTCACCTCCCCGCGGTGCCGGCTGGCAACGGGGAACAACCCCGGCAAACGACGAGGGCACTGTCCCGTCAGGCGGAGCGACGCGCCGGGGACTGTACGAATCAGTCGTGTCACATGCATTGGACTATTAAGGATTTTTGTCAAGCTGCTAGGGCGTCCCCCGGAGGCGACGCGCGTCATTGCCCGCATGGCGCGAATAGTGAGCTAGGGCTACCTGCCCCCGGACGAGGCAGGCCAAAGAAGCGAGTCCAGGAAATCTGACTAGCTACGATTAATATAGGAACGTTGACGAGCCGCAGTCGGGAGCTATGCGATAGGCTGAAGGAGCGACACGTCGACATCGCATGTGTACAGGAAACGAAATGGACAGGGAGGCAGGTAAGGACATCGGCGACGGATATCGCTTATACTACACGGGAGACAGCAGCCGCCAGAACGGAGTCGCGATCATCGTCAGCGGTAGATACCGCGAATTAGTGACCGAAGTGACGCGCATTTCAGATAGATTGATGGCAATGAAGATCGAAGCAGATGATGCCACGCTTCGAATAGTCTCGTGTTATGCCCCGCAATCCGCATGTACCGAAGCCGAGAAGGACGTGTTTTGGAGGGACTTCGACATCCTGCTAAGGACATTTGACGCTGCAGACTACATCTTCGTAGGAGGCGATCTCAATGGGCACGTTGGCCAGGAACACTATGGATTCAAGCGATACCATGGTGGAAACGGATACGGTCAGAGGAATGAAGATGGAGAGCGCATCCTGGAAGCAGCAGAAGCAGACGACTTGGCGATAGCGAATACATTTTTCAAGAAGCGGGAGTCACATTTGATCACGTACGCGAGTGGAGACCGCTCAACTCAGATCGACTACTGGATGCTGCGCCGATGCCACTTGCCGATGGTGATGAACGCGAAGATTATACCCACGGCGACACATGCATTTGCGCCACAACACCAGTTGCTCGTATTGGATCTTCGACTGAACATCCACTTACGTTCACGAGCCAGAAGGACGACCACAAAGAGGATTAAATGGTGGAAGCTTCCCGAACATCGCAAGTCAGAGATGCTCTTAACGATTTGAGGGTGTCGACGGATGATAAGGAGTCGATTGAAGAGCAATGGAATCGGATTACTTCGCAGATACGATCGAGGGCCGAGACAATCTTGGGAACTACCAAGCCAGGACGCCGGTTTGTAGACAAGCAGATCTGGTGGTGGTCTGAGTCAGTCCAGCAAGTGATCAAGGAGAAGAAAGAAGCTTTCAAAGCCTGGCAACGCTCACACTCAAATGAGGACCTCCGTCGATGTCGAGAACAGAACTCGAAGCACGCGGTAGCCGAAGCAAAGGAAGCACACTACAAGAGACTTTACGACGAGCTGGAAGGACCTGCTGGAGCTAACAAGGTCTACCGACTGGCCGCTGCACGACATCGAGCGAAGCAGGACATCGACCACGTCATGCACATTAAGGACGCAGAGGGCAACCTCCTGACGAAGCCGAGGGCAATACTCAAGCGGTGGAGTGAATACTACAAAGGGCTATTTAATGAGGAGTTCCCGCACCCGTTAGTTCCGCAAGGAGCCCCCACATTTGGACCGGTATCTCGGATCGAGGAGGCAGAAGTTGTACAGGCACTGAGGAAGATGTCTAGCGGAAAAGCCCCGGGACCCGACGACATACCTGCTAAAGTGTGGAAGATGCAGTGCAGATGCAGTGCAGCGTGGAGCGGCATATCTCACATCGCTCTTTAACCGCATTATCGTAGACGGACAGTTGCCGCAAATCTGGACTACGAGTATTACAGTCCATATCTGGAAGGAAAAGGGCGACGTCAGCGACTGTTCAACATATCGACCAATACGCTTTCTATGCCACACGATAAAGATCTTCGAACGAGTCATCGACGCTCGCATTCGAAGTATAGTGGAGGTCACCCCGAATCAATGCGGCTTTGTAAAAGGATCTGGCACCATCAACGCCATCCACGCGGTACGATTGCTAATGGAAAGGCATTTAGAGAAACGGACTCCGATTCATTTCGCATTCCTGGATTTAGAAAAGGCATTTGATCGGATACCACACGGGCTGATCTGTATGCGCTGAGACAACACGACGTCCCAGAAGAGTACGTTCGCTGGATCAAACTCCTCTATACGAACACGACGGGCGCCGTACGCTGTGCAGTGGGAACGTCAACGCCATTCCCAGTCCAAGTCGGAGTACACCAAGGATCGGCTCTATCACCGCTTCTCTTTATACTGTGCATGGACACGGTGGCCAAGGACATCCAGCTGCCGCATCCGTGATTTACGCAGACGACGTCGAGCTAGCAAGCGGATCGAGACAAGAGCTTGAAGAGGCGACTGTGAGATAGAAGACACGATTAGCGGAATACGGCCTACGACTAAACGTAGCAAAGACCGAGTACCTGGAATGCGGAGAGCAAATCGATGGCACTAGCATCGATGGGCAGCCGCTGAAGAAGGTCACGATTTTCAAGTACCTGGGCTCCCGAGTGACGTCGGATTGCGACACGATCACTGATGCTCGTGCTAGGACGAATGCGGCGTGGCTAAAATGGCGGCAACTAACAGGAGTACTCTGCGACCGACGAATTCCGTTGTATCTCAAGTCGAAAGTGTATCGGACTGTCGTGAGGCCAGTCGCACTGTATGGAGCCGAATGTTGGCCAGCAACCAGAAAACACGAGCAGATCCTGAGCACGATGGAGACGCGAATGATAAGATGGATACTTGGCCTAACGAGAAGAAACTGCGTCACGAACGATGATGTACGACACATTTTCGGAGTTGCACCTATCGCGGATAAGATGCGAGGTGCCAGATTACGATGGTATGGTCACGTTTTACGAAGCGAAGATAATAACAGTAGCAAAAACAGCACTTCGTCTAGATCCACAGGGAAAGAGACCACGTGGCCGTCCGAAGCAACGCTGGTTGGACACCATTCGAAACGACCTGCACATTGCAAAGCTCAAACCACAAGAAGCAGCTGATCGAGTCAAATGGAGGCAAAAATGCACCACCGCCGACTTTGCACCCGTGGGACAATGGCGAAGATAAAGAAGAAGAAGAAGAAGAAGGAATTGGAACAAACTCTACATCAAAACACTCATCGCACAATGCGATATTGCCTTTCAACAGCTTATATGCACGCACCATTATCAAGTGGTCTCCAAAGCCTTTGGTTTGAGTATAATACTAACCGAAAAGAAGTTTGGAGTTGACATGCATGAAGCTTTCTTCATTAGTCATTCTACTTCCCTATCTTTTCCTTTCGTCTAGCTACACCAAGAAACGTGAGATATCTGCTACAAAGCCCATGGCAAAAATGCAACTTTTCCAAAGGTCAGTAAGAACAAATTTGCTTTGCTAAGACAATACCGGAACCGTTGAAAAAACACGATTTTAGAGTTTTATCTGGGCCAAGTCACCGCTTTGGAGCTTTCTAGAGCATTTTTTGATTAAATGACCTCTAATGAGTTTAAAGTCAAAAATCAGTGTAACTTTTCTCTATCAAAAGTGTTAGATTTCGCTGTAGTTGAGCTTTGTGATCGAGAGAGTAGGCGTAGAAGTCTTCTAAAATTTGAAAAAAGCTTTCAAAAACGTGGATATATATATATCAATGATTCTTGAGATAGTACGGATGTTGTTTCTATCTTCATTCATACGCAATAGCGAAGCACAACAGTTAAAACAAAACGCGGTGAACTGCAAATAGGGATTGGGAACAATTTGCTTGGGGGGAATATAGATTGAATTTAATCAAAACCCTAGAATCGCTTGAATTTACTAAGTACTAGGAACTAGATTAGATGTCAATTGTTCTCCACTCATTTTAAGACTGGGGAGACAAGGGCCCGTAGTAAACCCCCATCAGGGCATCTCTCTTCAGGCGGACCGCAGTTGATCTCATCGCGCCTCAGCACATTGCCAGGGAAAGCCACTGATTTCGAGCAGATCACTTACTGGACGATCGAGTTTTCAACGGTGGAACGTTTCTGTCTTTTGTGCGTTATTAGTCGAATGGATAAGACTAATGCGTTTCAAGCAGGGATGAGCGTGGGGTCAGGCGCGCCCGACCTGGGGGATCGTATTGAGAGGAACACTGAGGGGGGAGGGGTCGTAATTAAGAATCGAATTTATTAAGCTGCGGAGATACTGTGAAGGTGTAGAAGAAATGCGCTAATCCGGTGGATATCGTGATCACATGAAGGAATGACGGTCATAAACAGCATACTGATTGTTTCCACAATGGAAGGTTCAGCCAAAATCCAAATCTTCTTCTCTCTTACCTTGACATATGAGGTAAACAAGGAATCTTGCTGTGTGAAATGGATATCATTTCCATAATCAGCATGTCAAACTACCTCTATGCACTCTACAAATCATTACCTGCTGCAGTTTCTAGTGTTTCTCAACGCCTAAAAAGCGTGATTTTCAAACATGATCAACTTGGTTTCAGAAAGTGAGAAAAGTCAGCTTTTGAATACTCATAGCAAAGTAATGTTCTCTACAAGTCTGTGCTACAAATCGGACTTCATATCGCTTTCAAACAGTGAAGTAAGAAGTGCTGCCAAAATTCCAACCGGTGCGTTTTTCACGTTGAGTGCTTCAACTTCTCGGATTAGCACAAGGCCAAAACAAGTCGAATCAATCTCAAACAATTATTGTGGAATCTTCGAGGATTGAGCTAGCGAATCACATTAAACTTGGATAGAAAAGCTTTTTTGGAAATAAAGTTAATGGGGTCAGGCGCAACCCCTCAAAAGGTCAGGCCGCCTGAGCTTTTGAGGGGTTGCGCCTGACCCGCTTAACTTGCTTTCAACATTCGAAAATTTCCCCTTTTTTGATGTGAGTATTGTGCGCAAAGCCTCTTCTTGCTATATTGAGAATTTGAAGGAAAAGAGGACTATCCAGATTTAAAGCTCGCCGTGTTGCGTGTGGTTGTGCAATCGCAGAAAGTCGGGACTACAGACTTTCAAAAAATAGAAACCTGCAGTGAAGGCTGGTCTTCTTCAGAATATAACACCCTAAGGACTTGGAGGTGAAGCGGAGGGTCGTTTAGGGGCTTTCACAAGAAGGGAGGGTCGTTTTTGAAGGATTTGCGCCTGACCTCTTGCTCACCCCTGGTTTCAAGCGGCATAGCTGTGGTTCGAGTGCGGCCAGCGGCACAGTTTTTGCTACTTGGCCTGGCGACCTTTGATAGCGGCCGTTATCGAAAAATCGATGATAGCAGCTATCAGAGATTTCACCTAGCAAACAACGAGATAAAACAAATACACACTGTTTTGGCATTTATACAAGGAAAATCACACTTAGCGAAAAATGAAGAGAAAGGTAAATCTACATTTTTGTCACCTGAAGCGGTTCTTCAAGAAAAACAAGCAAAAACTGCAAGAAAAATGCACAAAAAACCTTTTTTTCGATTTCTCGCGCAATCAGCTGTTCACCGATTCTCACTCACTTAGTTAGGCGCCCAAAATTGTGCAGTTTTTGGAGTTTTGCACCGCAAAAGAACGTCAGCTGCGATGTTTCATAAGTTGCTCGGGAGCAACTTACGGAGGTTTTCTCTGTGCTCTCCTCTTTAGCACAGTATTTACCTTATCTCGTCGCTCGGCTCATCTCCGATGATTCGGTCGGGAGCTGATCTCCCTGCCGGGCTTCGTCTGAAGCTCACCTGTAGGGTGACCTTGCATACTTATACCACTGAAAGGTGGGCAGTTCTCATCCCACACGACAAACCCTCATATGAGAGTCTCAGGGGAGATCATCTTCCGTGACCAAGCCTTACTACGAGCCAAGAACATCAAAACAAATAAATTTCCGCCCTCAGTTAATGTTACGAGACCTATAGGACCTTGCTAATCCTGCTTGATTTATTGTTGTGTCAGTTAACCACTCACCCTGATTGGTATGTTCGCCCCTTGCATTCTTCCCAAATTCGCTAGAGATATTGTTTTTTGAATTTGGGTACCAACACATGAAATTTTGAAAGTTTCAATCGAGCCATGACTAAGGTGCACTATATGGCGTTTCTTCTGTTGGTGTTACGACTACAAAAAGTACTTTGTGACTTATTCATTCCGCACCTTATCACATAATTCTACACTGTAGACCTTAATCCTCTCATAGAGCAAGCACAGCTATAAAAGAATGCATGAGAACAGTTTTTGCTATTTCAGTTTCTACTGCCTTTGATCTAAACCTGCAGCAGCTACGGTGCGCGCTCATCATAGATGATTTCTGAGCATAAAACTGCTAGCACTGCCTTTTGGCACATTCGCCAATAATATTACATCATCCATCTTAATGCGTCAGTTATGTGTAGAGCTGAGCTGCATTCTGTGCTAAAATCGAGAAAAGCGTGTACATCAGTTTTACAATCATATGAGAATGAATTACGAATGATAGAGATTTCAGCAATTGTTCTAGAAGTTCTGCTATTTTGTCTATATTGAGTGATCGTCATACGTAATAGTCCTTGGGTCACGCAATTTCATCGCCTCGCTATTCTCCTACAAGACAACAATTATAATCCATTGCATGCAGATGCTCCTGCATTTCGGTTGTGACAGTTTTCCGAATACGACTAATTGTGACTAATTATCACACAAGCGAAATGCGAGATGATCGGTATGCAATGAACTCGTAACCCTCGTCTTCTTTGCAGAATAGCAAGGCAATGAGCGCGTGAACTCTGCCCGAGGCCATACACTTTTCTGTTTTGCAAGTTTACCAGTCTGAATTGCACTTGATCGACATCACCCGAATTGTCTTTGATGTGGTCTGCGTGCTGCTGCGTGCTGCGGCAGGCTGCTGCGTCCTGCCGCGTGCGCCGCAGCACGACGCGTCCTGTAGCGTAATATGAAGGAACCCTGAGATGTGCACTCAACTTTGACAACTTCTGTAATCACTCATCTTTCTTGACTTTTGAAGGCGGACTAGCAGTTTTGCCGCAACCCACTACATGCTATAAGGTATTAGATTCAAGGCTATTGTGCAGGACTACGTTCGAAAACAACTTAAAGTGTTTCAAAGTACAGGGTGGGGCAAAAGTCTGGGAGCCTACTTTGCAGTGCTGTAAATCAAGAAACTACCGACGATTTTGACTCCAAATTTGTGCCACATGTTGCTGCGATCATCCTCTACAAAACACACTTTGGCTGGCTGAAAATGCTTGCTATATGTTTTTGTAGGAGTTGGGTTTATCAAACAAGTGCTCTGCAAAACGAGAAAATAGAAATTTTTGTTCTTCACAACTTATTTCGTAACTAACGATACAGTGGATATTCTAAAGCACTTCGATGCGTATAATGTAGAGGAGACTTCGCGCTATCAATTCTCAGCCGTTGCTTTTGTCAGATAGTATTCTTTTGAAAACGCAAAATAAAAATTTGTGTATACTACCTGCGTGCCAGCGGCCATTTTTCTTTGAAATAAATTTTAAAGCTATAGGAGCACAGCAGACACCGAATTCTTGGCTATATTCTTTCCATGAGTCTTCTATGCAAGCATGACTTGAGTTCGATCGATCAAGCAATTTCAGTATTTTTTTAGATTACGATTCTTCGCTCCCGTTCTCGCAATCGCATCCAGATTTCCAGTATACATGTACACTTGCCTTCAATTAAAATTTTGGAATTTTTTTCCTAAACCTGCGAAAAAAATTTTCTTTGCAGTGCGTTGTAGCCAAAAGCTTGCTCTCTCACACCGCATATTTGCCTGGTGAAATAAACAGTTATCGTAAAGGCGTGGGACGAATTTCATCACAACTGTCTGCGGGCCACGACAGGCGGACTCGCCAAGATTTCAAAGGGCTGCTTTGAAGCCAGAAGAGGCAATCTCAAAATTTGAAAGCAGCGCTGTATTAGTAAAGGTTCGATTTATGTGTGCATCGAATTTTTTGTTCCTAGGCACTTTCCTTCTGATATTATCTGAAAAAGTACTAGGCTCCCAGACTTTTGCCCCACCCTGTAGTATGCTTCATCCACTGCGCATTTTGAGCAACTATGACGTCAAGTTTAGGGCAATACAATGAAGCACTCAAAAGTTTCGTTGCATATTCAAACAATGACTTCTTCTAATTTTTTCGTCAAAAGGCAAGCGAATCATAAGTTATAGAAAAGAAGGCCGACTATTTTATGCTAGCGAATGAGGATCTGTATGCCCCACTATCGTACCGCATATTTTTCCAATCTCAGTAAATGACTTACAAAGTGTTCAATAGGTTGTGCTTTCGTTATCTCTGTTAAGGTGCGCATGCATTCCTAAACACTTTCCTACCTTTCCAGTGATGAATTAGATTCTCAAACTCCATTTGTCCACGCATCTATTTCTTGGTCTTCTCTAGTGTACAGAATTTGATTTGATAAAACGTTATCTATTCGTAGAGTTGCTGTTTTAGGCTTTAGCCAGGGAAGGAGGGCTCTATAACGCGTCTGCAATGAAAAGCGAAGGTAATGATTACTAACTCTCATAAAAGAACATACAGGGTGTCCCAAATTGTATCGACCTACAATAAACCTTTTGTGTGAAAAATTTTCAACATTTCAACATTTACACGATATTGTAGAGCTGCTTAACTAAGATTTATAGTGCAGAGTATATCACCGACCGCTCTTCATTACTGCAGAATTACGGCAGGAACTTCCAGCGTCATTGTGGATTAGTTTGTTTCAGAAAAAATTTGAGAAGTTGTGTATTAGGGTTCTCACCTATTAGGGTTCGCGCTGACTTCTTACTCAAGTTTTTACGAGTTTGTGAGACTGTTCGTATAATGTAATTCCAATTTCAGGGAGTATTGTAGAAACAGTAGTTGCAATCTTTCGTTCATTCACATTGAGCCTCTGAACGTCAAGTTGTAAGCTTTTTCTGATTGTAAAGGGAATACAAGCGTTTTTCGGGTTGAAAAAGGAAGCGGGAAATTGAAAAGGCCCAGATTTACTGAAATGTCCGATGTTCAATGTAAAGGTCTTTAGGCAACGAATTCTTTTCATTTAATATACTTCTAATTACGCTACCGTCTTTGAGCGCTGGAGCGAACGTAACAATCTCAAAAAAACAACTTAACTCGTGGTGCTTGACAGAAAATGAGAACACTCAGCATTCGAACTTACTTACGATTTATCGCGATAAAGAGCAAAGTTCGTATTTAGTGCCAACGGCTCTCATTCGCCCAGGTAGAAGTTTCTAAGACTTTTGCTTTCAAAGCGAAAAAGGATGTTTAATAGACCAAAATTTTATTCATTCCTACCGTCATGTTACAGTTGCTGAAAGCGATTGGTGACTCGCTTCATCAAGGTGCAAATTAGCCAGCTATGCAAAATGTTTGGAAGGCCGCGAAAGCTTTTCATACAGTGAGGCTTGATACATTTTTCTAAGACAGCCTGTATGCTCTCGTTCATAAAAATGTGTTGGTTTCGCCTGATTCGACTTTGCATTTCCATTTTTCGTCGTCTTTACTTGCAATCGCCTAAGGCCCCGGACAGACTTCAAGCGATTTGATCGTCGCGATTCAGTCGCCGAGATTTCCATTCATTTTCATTTCACATTTATAAATTTTGGGTTGGAAAAGTACCACAACCAAAATGCAAGCTGGTCGGCATGTCTTGTCGCGACTGAATCGCGACGATCAAATCGCGTGAACTCTGTCCGAGGCCCAAGGAGATTGGAAGCTTTTGCTTACAAGGGAATGATCAGAAATCAAAGTGGCAAAACCAAACAAGCTGTATATCATTCGATGCAGTATAAAACGCTGACTTCGAATCTGTTTTCATTATCTGCTTATCGCTTCTGTGGACGAAGCTACAAGCAGTTTTCTTGTGAGAAAAACATACATAAAAACAGCAAAATTGAGCACATTGTTGCAATTTTAGCTCACCTTTAGGTTTTAAGAATTCAAAGTAAGTTAGCTGCATGTTTTGGCCCAGCATTAGCACATTGACGACCGAAACCTTTCTCGGAACAACTGACATTTTTCAAATGAAATCACGCACAATTCCATCTACAATACACCTACAGTAGCGCTGGAATGCTGGCAAAAACAGTAGAGCTTGTATCTAAATCCAGCATAAAAGAAAACTCCCGAAGTTAGTTTGATACAAATTAGTAGCCATTTCAATGAGAGTCATGGTGTGTCAAGCCTTGACACACCATGTGTGTCAAGCGGTCGTCAATGTGTTTAGCCGAGCGTGGCTCTGCACGGCTAAATTTTCATTTTCACGCATTTCTCAGCAAAATAATGGCCTTTAATGGCTTATAGCTTCGTACAGAAAAGCGATAAGCAGATAACGAAGACAGAATTTAGAGTCAGTGCTTCATGCTGCATCTAATGGTCTGCAGCTTGTCTGGATTGGCCACTTCGATTTTTGACCATTCCCTTGTTATTTTTTACCATCCTTTCAAACATTTCGAACATGTGCACGGTCTAACCACGCTATCGGTGTATAACTCCAAGCGAAAACTGCTTGCATGCAAAACCTCCAAAAAACCTTGAAAACTCTCTTGTATTAATTCTCAAGCTGCAAATAGCAGATGAAAGCAACACCTGAGACTGCCTCCCGTAGTTAAGAATAGTCGCGTTACATTCACACCTATCAATCTATCAATTGATCATGGTTTGATCAATTGTTGTGAAGAATGTTTCCGACGAATTCAAAATGTTTTTTGAGAAGTGAAAGCTATCTTGAGCCCGATTTACGAGCAAGCGATAAAGGATTATTACGATGGAAAATTGGAGAAAGCCTTGAACGACACCCTTCACAGCAACGCCGTCATTGTCAATAAAGGAGTCGGCGCGTACTATGGCAAGAAAGGTGAGCACTTTCAGCTTGAAGTCAAGTGTAGGCCAGATCCTTGATTGTATTCCTCATGAATTTCTGCTTGTTAAATGCTTTTAGGCCTGAGAGCTTTTGTGAATGTTAAATTGTTCTTTCGGTGTAAATCCTCAAAGTGTTGGGACTGTGAAGCCAATCGCCACTAAGATATGCAAAAGTGCCTAGCTCCTGTAGTGGCGATTTGCTAATGAGCTGGGAAGACCACACGTTGAGCGCTCCCAATTGAGCAACTTGGCATTTCACAAAGTAAAATTATTTTACATTTTTTCTTTTCATGCTAAAGATCGTTGCGGGCTACTTGAACACACCTTATTTTGTATGTGTTGCGGAGGGGGATAATGACTTAACTTAGCAAATGACGAAGTGAAAGGTTATATTGAGAGGGTACAGCTGGCGACATTTAGCAATACTAGTTTTCACTTCTATCCTGTTGTCTTTCTCATCGCCAGCTTTTTTTTGTTTTTTAATAGCGCATCACGCGTAAACTCGTCTAATGCTCTAACAAAATACTTGCACCTCACCGGTACACTCCAGCCATGAGTTTTTAAAGGTTCTAAAAATTTCAAATTCAAGCGTGAAATAATTGAATTGTTTTTGAAATACGCGTCCACATTATCCATAAAGTGTACTAACATGGATTGAAATTTGGCTCAACACTCATTCAAGCTCTCTCGTTACTGCTTTTTTCAGCAATCATGGAAAACTTTAGCAAGCTGGTTGAGGAGTTCGGTGATGTAAAGTTTGAGGCAAGCTTTTATTTTCAGATTTGATTGCAGTGTGATTTGCATGTTTCAGAAATTTAACGAAACGTTTTGTGGATGCGAGTGCTGCCTATGCACATCGTACGAATTGAAGGTCGACTCACCCAAAAAAGGAAAGGTGAAGGTCACAGTCTCCCAGATCTATAAAAAGGACGGCGACAAATGGAAGAATTATCACGAAGAATTCGAAATTCACCAAAAATGATTATGATGGAACAAAGGATCAGCACATCTTTTTGTTTAGTATTCAATACACAAAACGAATAATGGTTTGAATGAGTTTTTTTGTTCAGTAAATTGGCGCTGTAATTAATGTCACAATCTTTGTGCTTAAATGGCGTTTCAGTCAATGTCTTCAAGGCATAAGATATCCGTAAAGAAATTATTTCGTAGAACGGAGCATGATGCCGCTTAGTTAGCCAGTGGTTGATGACTGCTGCTCTTCTATTAACCTCATTCCAATTTCTACTTTTGAGATGAATACTTGGTGGGTGAAATTGGCTTGGAGAGTTGGAGAGTTTGAAGACTCAATCGTGCTAACTCTAGGATCAGCTTAAAAATACTTACAAGGGAAGGAAGGTTAGTCTAAATGACCTTTCTGTATGTGTATATTGACTTGAAGAGTACGAAACGCAAACAACGGACGTTTCTTTGTTAACTCTAAATCCAAAATTAGACTTGTTGAGAAAGAATAATGCTTGTCTTTTTAAGCCTGGATTTAGCGTTTAGCATATATAAGATTTTGTTCTTGTAACCTTACAAAAAATACTCGTAAGGATGCAGCTTTGAATGAAAAAGAAAGTCTTGTTTGAGGTGTCATAATTGGAAAGCTAAAAATTTCGTGTTGGCGCAATCTCCATTCCTAAGGCTGCGTTCGTGCTGATCTGGAAGTTCGGAAACTTTTAGCACAGCGCTCAGTCTAGCGCTGTGCTGGAATCGTTTCCGAACTTCCGGACCAGTATCAAAACAGCCTAAGATAGATTGATGCCAGAATTTCAACCTTGTCTGCTTTTCGGCTGCTGCTTCATGCAGCACCGACATTTGAGTTTCCTCACAATTTCCTTCCACCATAACTGTAAATAGTATGATAGAACCATTAGTACTTCAATAGAGCTCTAGAAAAGGATGAGCTGTCTTCAAAATCATTATAATTTGTTAACATATATCAAAGAGCAGTAGTAATAATGAACCATAGTGCGAGTTGGTGTGTGGAGGGTTTCTTAAGACACTGATTTTGGAAATACTGTAGCGATTTTGCTTGACATGTTCAAACTTACTCTGCAACCAATTCAGCTTCCACGGACGGTAAAGTCGACTGCACGAAGTCGCCCGGGTCGCTGTAGGATGAACGCACGCGAGCGTATCTGCAGCGCGGCTGCCGGGTACGGACGCTATGATGACTCATGCGCGTGAATGCCAATGTTAGCCCGCGAGAGACACGCTCGCGTGCGTTGAGTCTGGTCGATTTCGTGCAGTGGAATATATTTAAATACTCAGCTGGCAACTTCCATGTCGTTCCAGGTACTTTGTAAGAATCGGGATTCAAGTTGCAGTAACATATCTTTCTCTTTGGCAACTGTCTAGAGGTGATGAACAGCCCCATCATTTTTTCCTCTGCCAGACTATAGTCAATTTGGCATTTCCAAGTATTTGGCGCTGGGTTGGTTGAGGCGTTTTATAATATTAAGTGGGAATAAGTACTCGATGTGGAGTGAAAAATGGCCAACTCCTAGTTCGAATTCGATTAACCCTTCCAACGACGTCCTTTTCTACTCTCTCAACTTTCGTTTTTTTTTGAAAAAGACGACAAGGTTCGAATTTTTACGTTCACGACACAGTGGATGTTTTTTCTGTGCTTTTTCTAATTTTGGTAGCAGCAGCTATCTGACATGAGTTTCCACTGCATTGAGGCGGCCCGAAAGCCGTTCCCACCTCTCAAAAAGTTCATAATTTCCTAATAAGACTTTGTGCAAATATTATTTCATTTGAAAGATAAGATCATAATGGTCACAACAGCTCTTAAAGGCAGTGTCAGGGGATTTGGACATTTTCGGATACTATCATAACCGAGAACAGGGCCTCGATCTAGAACTATCGCGCAAATTCAAATTTCAAACATACCTTGTAAAAGGATAAAATCGGCGCGAAAACGCCGAGCCTCGAGGGCCACGCCCATTCTCTCGCACAGCCCGCCTCTTTGAACGAACCTTCCCCTAACCTTGCTTTCACACAATCAAACACATAGTGTCTATCTGTTAATGTTTACTTTCGACAAGGGTAGTATCAGAAGCACTTGTCCAGGGTTTTCGCAAAATGTCTCAGAAATGATTTTTTGGGGAATACACGCATTTCGAGTGCGACATCTGGAATTAGCGCCATGAAAAAGCCATGGATAAGGCAAAAAATAGAAGTAGTTATTCTGCCTGGACGCTGCCTTCAAGCGACACTCGATTACTGCAATGCAGGTTTAAAAGCTGTAGAAGAGATTCACTCAAATTTTTATTTTTTGGTAGAGTAAAATGGAGCAGGCCATAAAAACAATGATACCAACCGTTTCGTCAGGTTTTTGGCAACCTGCAGCGAAAAGTCATATCTTCAGTAAATTCCTTCTACTGCTTCTCTCCCTGCGTTATATGCGTACTGAAAAGCATTTTTGCGCTGTAAGGCGCGCGATTATCTTTTGACTGAATCAATGTGCGATTTTCACAGATGAAGAGTTAAGATTCTTGAAAGGAAACTTCTGGGCCAACATGATATATTCTAGCACCTTTGGTCATGATCACAGGTGCGATAGTGTGAAAATTTTCTCACCCCTTCTTCACCCCTGAGCGAGGTAAGGTTAAGCAAAGGAGATATTTGTAGGTGAATTGTTTATGTATAGGAAAGGAGGAGTCTGTTGAAAAAAGTGCTTGGTGACGGGTGTGAGTAGTGATTTCTGCGCATTTTCGAGTTTTTAACATAAAAAAATTCATAACTTTTGTAGATGAACATCTTTTACGGCGAGATAATCACCGTTAGAACCGCCTCGTCCTTTTTTTTCAGATGGTATACAGTGTGTCTCAGGTCCGTCCAAAAAACTGCCTGGGTGAAGGGTAAAATCTGCCTGGGTGAAGGGTTTGCTCAGTGATTTCTAGAGATTTTCGAGTTTTTAACATAAAAAAATTCATAACTTCCGTAGAAGAACATCTTGTACGCCGTGATAGTCATCATTGGAACCGTCTCGTCCTCTGCTTTCAGAAAATATATACTTAGCCAGGGGTCCATAAGAAAAAGTGCCGGGTGAAGGGTGGGAGAGACTTTTATAATGGGAATGCTTAAGTACAGGCTTTTTACCATTGTAAAAAGACGTCTACTTGAGCACTACCATTATAAAAGTCTCACCCACCCTTCACCCGGCACTTTTTCTAATGGACCTCAGGCAAAGTATATATTTTCTGAAAGCGGAGAACGAGATTCCAATGGTTTTCATCGTGGCGTACAAAATGTTCATTTGCAAAAGTTATGAATTTTTTTATGAAAACTCGTAAATCTCCAGAAATCACTAGTACACCCTTCACCCGGGCACTTTTTTCATCGGACCCCAGGCAAAGTATATATTTTCTAAAGGCGGAGGTCGAGGCGGTCCCAATGGTTTCCATCATGGCGTACAATATGCTCATCTTAAGAAGTTACGGATTATTCTATCCTAAAAACTCGAAAATATCCAAAAATCACTACCCACACTCTTCACCAGGCACTTTTTTAACACACTACAAGCAAACTATATATTCTCTGAAAGCGGAAGAGAAGTTGGTTTCAAAAACACTTCCCTTGCTGACGTTGCTGATCATCTACAAAAGTTACGAATTCCTTCTTTTAGAAAATTCGTAAATGCTTAAAAATTAGAGCTCCATTTTAATCAGGTACTCAGTAGTCCACAGCTGAACATAAGATACGACCAGAGTGCATGTTTGCAAAGTATTCCGTATGTTTTCTTGATCAACTGAAACACCCTTCACCCGCAGGGGCTGCGACCGCTGTGACCCCCTTCACCCTGGAAGAGTCATTCTCACCTTATCGCACCTGTGGTCATGATTATAGAAGAAAAGTTTTGGAGGAAGAACTTATCTCAGTTTTTTCTTCTAGGGAACTCTAAGAGATAGAGAGAAAGAGACCTTGGGGGCACTGTCCAAACGCCGCTGACTGACTTTAGGTACAACTAAGAAAAAATTCCAAGGGTGCATGAGACCATAGGCCACTTCTGCATTCCTTAATTTTCAGATTTTCTGTCCATTTTCAAAGAAAAACTCTTCATGCAAAACTGTTGCAAAAATGAACCACTTTTGCATTTGATAACACTCTGAGTCAATAAGATAAAAGATGCCTTTCGGAACCCTTCGCAGCGCTGTCATCAAAGCGGCCGCAGAATTTTTTTAAATCTATGTGAGTCAAAAAGCGTTTGAGAGCCTCGTAAATCAGCTATTTCATTGAAGCAAAATTATGTGCATTTGATGCCAATAAATGCTGTAGTTTTTCTTTTAGAAGCAAAGGATCCAATTGTTGTAGATTTTTTATGCTTGAGCTAGTAGGTATAACGAGATTTAAAAAGTCAAAGAGATTAGTAGATTAGTATTAAAAGGATGGACTCCAAAAAGCAGGATTCTCGCAACAGTTTGGGTATCAATAGTGCTTATAGTACCTTGCTTACTTACGGTAACGCTGGACATCAAATACTTACATTAAAACAAAACTTGGGGAATCCTCGAGTGAATGGCTTTGTACACTACTGCAGAATCCAGTGAAGGTGATATGCGTGTATGTCTCAGGGTAAGCCATCGATCAGGCTATAGAGTAGTTGAAGGCGGCCAGCTCATTAGTTAGATTTTGACAGGAAAAAAGATCAAAAAGCAATGCTACAAAATCCAAGAAGATGAACAACCTCAGTATTCAGCAAGTCAATGCGTTTTGACTACATATTGTCCCAAAAGCAAGGCTCAGCTCTATATTCGACTTATAAGTTCCGCTCACGCCTTTGCTGTTTAGTCTAATGTTTTATTTTTCAGTTACACGAGATGAGTATGTGGAAAATTTTGTTTGTTTGTTCTGTACATTAGATCGTGATTGAGGTGCACTACAATCAACTACTACTTCCAAAGGTTCCTTTAATTAAGAACACGGATTGTAGTTTGTGACTATTTGTTCCATTCTTATCACACACCTCTACTCTTGCAGCGCCTTTTTTTTCGGAAATAGACACAGCTATATAAGAACAGTTAAGATCAACGTTTTGACTTCTTTGATTTTCAGTCTTTTTCTGACTCTCCATTGCTGACATTCGAGTAAAACTCCATGCAATTTAACCTTTTGCCAATAATAAGCTTTCATTTACGTATGTAGTTGAGAATCATTGGTGGTTGAACTATGTAAATATCAAAAAAACATTGCTGCTATCATTTACGATTGAGAAATTTTGACTACTGCAGGCCTAATGACATGTGTTTGAGGAAACTAGACCACATATGTAATGTTAAGTTGAAATCTAGGTATTGCAATACAATTCACAACTTTAATCTCTTCCGATATGGCGCAGTCAAACCTTGGCATTATGTAGATCGTAATGCGTGCTACAACTGCTCAAAAAGAGTTTATATTTTTTGCAAGAGTCAGGGATCAGAAAATTTTGGAAAGCTAGTGGACCTTTAGAATTTATCATCAGATTACTAGCTGGCTTACCCGGCTCCGCCCTGCCCTGTCAAAACACTATGAAAAAAGTTCCATCCCTATCCATGTGTACAACCTTCCCAGTGCCCACTTCCACATGCCAATTCCCTATTCTCGCTGTGTTAGTAATCAGCACGCTCACTTACTCTCTGTGCCAATTCCCAGCCCCGTCGCCCGAACAAAAAATTTATGAAATCAATAAGGATGAGATAATTCTAGAAACTTACATTGTGCTCAGCATGCTCGATTATTCCATATGCCAACTCCCAGCCTTGTAGCTCAAACTTTGTAAAAAGAAATTGATAAAAATCGATAATATCGATGTCGATAAGACAAAAGCAGCTTGGTTTGCTCTGAAAGTCTTAGACGAAACCTCAACCTCCAACTAGATAAGGGGTTCATTCTAGCCACCTGTTCCGCTCACACCTTTCAGCGCTTCACTACATAGCTTAGCCTCATCCGACTTGCAGTCAAGCAAAAACTTTTTGGAGAAATCGAAAAGGCGCAATTCTAAAAATCAGACAAAAGCATCTCAACACCCGCAGTACGGATGATAGAAAAATGTTTCTTTACGTCGGCACCGCGGAGTACGCAGCGAATGAAATTGATGAACGGGGCAATGCTGTTTGAGAAAAGACGATGATGGATGAACCCTGATGCAAAAAACCTTGAGCACTAACAACGAAGTATGCAAGCATCTTCATGGAACATACACTTCAGCTGAATATAGCTGGCAAATTCTATATCCGTTTCCGAAAGAGACCCTTCCTCCGACTAGCAACAGATTCTATGCAAACGAAGAACTAAACAGATAGAAGAACTTGTTGTAAGGCTTGCCTATGAAGAAGGCCATTTTGTCTATGTAGGTAATGAAGATCTGGAGAATTTGCGAAACCTACTATGTGTAACCTTAGTAGCTCTTCCTTATGCACTGTTTGATAGCGGTGCTGTATGGCTTATGTACCTTTGATGTTCGTCCGCATTTCCGTGGCTGTTTTCATGCTCATAAATAAGTAATAGGTTTTTTGAAGACCAACTCCGAGTGCATTTTCTTGAGAAACTTCTTGTTCAGAACTTGATTACGGGTCAAACAAGTATATATTTGAGTATACGCTAATTTAGGGCTTGAAAGGAGTGTATCTACGTGGCATCCGCAATGAAAAGCGAAGGTAATGCTTACACGACTCTCACAAGGAGAAAGTATAAGTTTCTTATAAGAGTGTGTTGTGTATTGTTTGACTTGACTTGAGGTTTTTATTTCGATTTTGCTTCTTAAAGTAGCACTCTACGACTGTTGAAAACTCCTCCGTCCGAAGTTTGATTTGTTCAAACATGTTGAATTCTATCGTGTACAGTCAAATCGGTATTTTTAGTACATTATACACGTTAAGAGTTTTTGTGTTCGTGATCTCCAAAAAACGGCCACAAATTTTTGCGAATTCCTAGCAGCTGCGAACGGGAAATAAAATCATCTCAAGCTGCATCATGTAATACATATCACATTTGCAACGGTCAAGTCAATTTGCTAAAAATGAACTACTGAGAGTATACCCATAATTTTGTAAGTGACTGGACGGATGTTATCAACATAAAAGCTGAAGAAAATGTTTTTTTAGAAGTGAAAGCTATCATAAACCCAATTTACGAGCAAGCGATGAAGAACTACCAAGCTAAAAATTTGGAGAAAGCCGTGGAAGCCCTCCATAGCAACGCCGTATTTGTTCACAAAGGAGTCGACGTTTCTTATGGCAAAAAGAGTAAGAGTTTCTAGTTAAGAGTGAGGCAGATTCCTTGACCGTAATTTATGGCATTTGCTAGGTTCATTGTTTTGCTCGGGAACTTGTAAACTTAACGAGCGCTTTCTCAGCAAAAAAAAACTCAAATGTGTGAAGATGCCAGAGACGTGAAGGGTGGTCTGCCCTCTTCAGAGGATGCTTAGTCGAAGTGGCTTTTGATCTATACTGTTAGGCATGAATTGTTGGTTCCGAATCTGCCTCCTTACCTTCTGCGCAATTTACGGTGATAAGGAGGTTTTTGAGAAGAAAAAATTGAAGGCACGGCAAGGATAGATTTAGTCGTAACGCTTTTCCTAAAGCTTGAATGGAGAAGTGATGATTGCCGAGTCACTTTTTGCAATAAATAATATCTAAATGTAACCACTCTCTGCCTTAGTTGAGCAATAGGGAGAGTTAACGATTGATTTTACATTAATATATAATAAATCCAAGATTTTGTCTAAGGCTGAGTTCATGCTGATCTTCTTCTTAACCGTTTTCAACGTTTTTTCTCAATTTTCACTCATCCCGGTTTCCTCCAACCCGCTACTGCTTTAGTGAGAAAACCTGCGATATTGAAGCAGAATTAGAAGTTGAGCGCAGTTCCGCTTCTATGTATCCGCGAAGATATGTCATCCTGCGCTTGCCCATTCTCCCTTCGTTATTTCTGTTCAGACATACTACATGTGCTTCAGAAAGCCGCCGCGTAGTTTCCACACTAGGGCTGCCAACAATTCTCAATATGCGGAAAATCGCAACTTTTCTCTGATATTCCGATGAGTTTTCAGCATTTTCTGCCTTTTTCTCCATTCATTGCTTATAGGTTCTTACCCCGCTTCTCTTCGTCATGAGAAAAGCTGCGAACTTGAAGCGAGTTTGGAGGAAGAACGCTGTTCCGCTCCGCGTATCGGAAAGATGGGTCTTCTGCGCTCGCCCGTTCTCTCTTCGTTACTTCTTTTCAGACCTACGTCATGTATTCTAGAAAGCTATTTATTCCCTTTATGCCCCCTCCAATACAGATGCTGCATCTGTATTGGAGGGGGCATAAACAGCTTTTTAGAATACATGAAGTAGGTCTGTAAAGCATAACGAAGAGAGAACGGGCGAGCGTAGAAAGCACATCTTTCCGGATGCATAGAAACAGAACTGCGCTCGTTCTCCAACGCTTCCAGTTCGCAGCTTTTCTCATCAAAAGCCGAAGCGAGGTAGAGGGATGAGACCGAAGTGAGGGGAGCATAAGGAAAAAGCCGTTGAAAACGTCAAAAATCTCTACCCCTCGTCGCTCAAAACCGCATGCGGGGTGCGCGCGTGCAGCACATTTCCGGCACAGTTCCAATTCAGTGCGAGGACTGTGCTAGAACTGTTCCGAGATTTCTTATCTTAAATCCACCCTAATATTCCTCATGACTTCCCATTCAGAGAACAGCAGCAGATATGAAAGGCAGATTTGGAATAAGATTCCATGAATTTCAAGGCAGTATAGATCTCATCTCAAATTCCCACCTACTAGTCCTTCCCTGCAAGCGGCGATTTAATAACAGGTTACGCTCGGCGTTGAACCTACTTTAAACGATTTCGGTCGTCGCGAGTAATGTAAGGACTACACACAATTTTTTTACCACATTTTGAGTTAATAACTTACGAAAGCTTTTGCTTGTTCAGAAATCGCGCAATTCAAATCTACAGATATCTATAAAATCGCCAGTTCGCCTGGCGGCAGCGATGTGACTGAATAGAGCAAAGGATGCCAACTATCGTAAGGCCACATATTGAGCACTATTAATGTCTAAGGAACGAAACTTCCACATTCCCTAAGGATAAGCACATGTCAGCTTTCCTATACTAAAGTTTGCCTGTAGTTGCACGAGGACCTTTTTGTATGTTACAAGCGAAGGCTTGCAACAAATAACGAATTAGAGCCTATCGAAATAGTAGGGTAACATTCAACAAGACTCATTTTCAGTTATCCTTCCAGCCTCGTTCTCAGTGATATACAGGGTGTCCCAAAAGTACGTATACACTGTTTAATCGTTAATATCTCTCTTCCCGGGAAGTCTTTTACCCAACTTAAGGTATCGTTTGTAGAGCTGGCTTCAACTTAGGCCCGTATGCACGTACGTCCCCGCTGGGGAGGGGAGGGGAGCTGGATCCCCAAGGGAACGATCCCCTCCGCCGAACCCCGCTATGATAGAGGGAAGGGGAGCGATCCCCTCCCCTGCACCTAGGCGGGGATGGTGTGAATGGTTTCAGAGGTATTGATCGAGCGAACCCCAGTGCATACGGGGTTCGAATGGGGGAGGAGATCCCTTCCCTTCCCCCACTCGAACCCCGTATGCGCGAATTCAACTCAATAACGCGGGGGAGGGGATCGATATCCCCTGCAACGAAATAGGGGTTCGATGGTGTAGATCATGACAGAGACGCGGATATTCTGGTTTTGCCCAGTCATTACCAAGCATTTCGTTCATTTTGATGGAGGATTTTGTTTGAAAGCTGGGTTCTTCTCTCAGCGACATGTGGCTTGCAATTTGTCTTTCTTTTCTATATTCGCCTCTTGAGAAGAAATCCGAGCAACAATAACTGCCAATTTCGATTATTTGTAGGAGTTCTTGATCATTCAAAAAATTTGCGCATTTTTCATATAACATAATAGTTTTAACTATATAGGCTGAGTAAACACATTGTAACTTTCATATTTCATGACATGTTGCCACTGTCTTGTTATTTTAACATAAGCTGCCTCGAAAAAATCTAGAAAGTAGCATATTTGCCTATTTCTGAGTAGAAATCCCCTGGGGAGTGATCCCCTCCCCAGCGTTCCCCTTGTGCATAGCAGGGATGGCTGCTGGGGATCATTCCCCTGGGATAAAGGACGATATGCAGCTGATAGCTACAACGTTTATGGAGAGCTGGCACAATTTGCAGCTTCTGTTATGTATTAGAATACTGCTTTGAGCGTTCGCGCGGCACCCCCCCCCCTTTTCGGCAGCATAACGTCTTCTACCCATTCAGTTGCAGAGACACAACAGCTTCTATAGTTCAACATTTTTACGCTGAAATGGAACAGCATGAGCGAAAGTGGGCAGCATCCGAGAAAGCAGGAACATAATGGGAGTAGAAAAAATCATTTTTAGTGCCCCGAGCGCAGTCACTGCATACGCGCATTCCGCAACCCTAAATTAATGAAAGTGAGGAGATGAAGATGAGTTGCGGTCAAAATATGAAATAAGAAAGAGTTTTTCATAGAAAATTTGAAAGCAAGGTGATTTCCCCGCTTGATCCCCTCTTGTGCATAAGAGGGTTCACTCCCCCCCCCCACAGGGGATCCCTTGTCCGATATTGTCTTTGTGCATACGGGGGTTCGCGCGGGGAGGGGAGGGGATCCCCAGCGGGGATCATTTCAATGGTTAAGCGCACATCCCCTCCCCGCGGGGATGTACGTGCATACGGGTCTTAGATTTACAGTATAAAGCGAACCACCGAGCGCTCTTCGTTAGTATAGGATTATGGTAAGAACTTTTGGCTTGTTTGTGGATTAGCCGTGTTTCAAAAAAATCTCCAAAAACTCTGAGAAGTAGTGCACTAGGGATTTTACGTGCGCTGATTTTATTACTCAACTTTCTAGGAGTTTGTAAAGCTTTTCAAAGGGTGTGACTGCAATTTTAGGGAGCATAGTAAAAACAGCTGCCACGGTTTACTGGGCATAAGTCATGAAGGAAGCATCGCGGTCAAATGCAAAGTCCATATTTGGTTCAGGCAACTTTTACTAGCCTAGTGTAAGAGTTTACAGATTGTTTGGTTCCCTTTCTAAGGCGGAATAGGACCCTCAATGACTCAAAACCCTTTTTGAAGTTCCTACCGTAATCCTACAGTAGTGAATGAAGTTAGTTGATTCGCTTCATGCTGCAAATCTAAGTTGAAGCCTGCTCTACAAAATGGCTTCTGAAGGCACGCAAAAGACCTCTAAAGAAGGGAGATATTAATGATCAAACAGTGTATAAATTCTTTTGGGACCCCCTGTACATACATATTATATTTTTATTTCTATTTTTTAGAATTTTTTCTGTATTTTCTTTTCATATCCACTTGCCGCTCTCTGGGATGGATTTCGAAATTTTAGTAAGGGATAAGCCCAAGTAAGCGAATAGCGATAGCGTTGCTGGTTTTGTCCTGACACTGCCTTTAATGAGAGCAGGCCTCCCATAACGGAGTAGTGTGTTTCACAACTATGAGACACCCTCCGAAATTCGACATTTTCGAAAGAACCGAAGAGATCGAGTATCCTAATCAGTGCCTGTGTAATCCTCTCAATCAGTATTTCTATTTTCTTGCTGTTTGACATGTGAGAACATGTCTATTTATTCACTGTTTTTTAACCATACGACACCTTTGAGCAAGGTATTTTTTTCCAAAAAGATAACGCAAATCGTGGCTTTTATGACTGTCAAGCCACCGGGTCCTTTTATCAGTTCATCAAGTCTATTGGACATAGTTATAACTCTTGCGTCTCCGGTTCACTGTTGTCACACGTCTATAACAACCTGCTTCAACTTTCCCAGGACCTCCTACTGCACGTTTTTGCTTAAAAGCTGTGCCACCATTCTCCAAAGGTTTTCTGAAAGAATTAGGACAGGACAGTATAGTGACTTTACAGAAGCTGCTCGAGATGTTGGCAGAGAACGCCGGTAAGTGACCCGCGTGCATGTTCGTCGTCCTGCTGAGAGTAGTGCTGTCAGTTACAGGCGCTTTGTTACGAAGATGGTGTAATCTAATCAAAAAAACTTAGCTCGGACCACTGCGACGGTTAGAAGATCGGCTGGCTCGATTTGAGCAAAGCCACATTACTTCAGCAAGAGGAACTTTAGCGGAGATTCCTTTATGGTTTGGGAGCATTTTGCATGGTTCAAAATGTTCATTTGCCATGAGAAATTTGAGCGGATATTGCTAAGAAATACTATAAAGCCAACGGCTGTTCTCCTCCCACAAGCCGGTGAAGCACTACGTTCCTCAGCAGACAACGCATGTGAACACGCATGCTCAATCACCGCCGTTGCCTGTATCGCGGGCAGCTTCTGTAAAGGTCATCAAACTGTCTGTCCTAAGTCTTTCAGAACACCTTTGGAAGAAACTATCAAGCGTTTCATGAGCGGTACGAGATCTTGGAAAAGTTAAAGCAGTTCGTTATAACCGCATGGGACAGCACTGAACCAGAGAATGCACGAATTTGTTGGAAGCATGTCCGATAAGTTTGATGAGGTGGTGAAAGGGCACGGTGGCCCTATTAATTATGAAATCCACCATTTGCGCTTTCTTTTTGGAAAAATTACCTTGCTTAAAGGTGTCGCGTAGTTATAAAGCAGTGAAAGAATAGACATGTTTCTATATGTCGAGTAGCAAAAGAACTGAAATTCTGATTGGAATGTCATTTTAATCAGTATGTAGCATACGTAGCGCAGACATTGACTGGAGTATTCGATCTCTTCGATAACTTCGAAAATACGAAATTTCGGGGTCTTTTAGTTATGCAACGCACTACTTCATTATTGTGGAGACCTGATGCCTGATAAAGGCGTGTCAATGCAAAACTCAGGGCTAGCATCTCGCTTGCTTGAGCTTATCCCTTATGCAAATTTCGAAAATCCACCTCGGGGAGCGCGAAATGATTAGAACGTGCTTTTCTTAATTTTATTCTCCCGCTGGGCTCTGAACACAGTTCCCGCCGAGGCTGAAACGCCGAGTAGTTGGGGAATTTAACTGTGACGGCATGAGTACTTCGCCGCAGAGCAAACAATCCGCAGATATGCGAGGCTTTTACGCTAAAGCTCAAGTCTCCCGTTTGGGAAGTTGTTGACTGCTACTTTGACTTCGCACCTGTGCGAGCTTGACCGTGGCCTCACTTTCAAATGGTGTTCCAACATACCTTAACCTTGCCTTAGCACTGCTTCTGAAGGGTTTAAAAAAACAGCCCAATTTCACACAAGTGCGCAGTCGCAATAACATTCTCCGCAAAAGCAATAAAATTCGTCAGATGCCCTGCGCAGGCAGCACTTTGCACTCCGTCCGTAGACTTCACATGTAAAATTTTTTTAAAGCTCCTATGAATTTTGGACTCAGCTGAAAAGAAATTTTATGGCTGTTTTGGGTTATGGCTGTTTTATGGCTGTTTTGGGTTTTTTTAGTCTAAAACTCTGAATATTTCTTGATTCTGAATATTCAGATATACATCAACCACAAAGTTCTTGAAGTGCAAACCTGATATGTGATTTGGCTCAGCACTGCCATTGGAACACTTTTCACTGCTGTTCTTTTCAGGTATTATAGACAAATTAAAGAAGCTGACGGAAGAGTATGGTGAAGTGAAGTTTGAGGCGAGTTTCATTTTCAGCTTTTATAGCAATGGAATTAACATGTATTTAGAAAGTAAACCAAACTTTTTGTGGATGTGAGTGCTGTCTATGCACATCTTACGAGTGGAAGGTCGACTCATCCAAAAAAGGGAAGGTGACGGCAACAATCTTCCAGATCTATAAAAAGGAAGGTGATAAATGGAAGAATTACCACCATGAGATGGAAATCCATGATAAATAATTATTACTAGAATAAACAATCAGTCTTCGCGAAGTGTCCAGTATTTGATACCTTAGGCAAATTGAAAACGCGGGATCTTTTCTCTGGCCCTTCATGTTCAAAAACATTACGTTGCAACGAATTTTTCCCTCGCAGAAAAAAACCAATAACTTTACCGCTACGAGTGCTTGCTTTAAGATACAGTACCCAAAAAGGGAAGTCATTCTGTAAAGAGAAAGGGGGCCGGTCTATCAGCTTTTAGCGGCTGATAGCTTGGGCCGCCATAAGGTGCGTTGTAGTGTAGGGGAAGATCACTAGATGCCAATTTGGAAAGAATCTGCAATCTGCATACATTCAGGAGCCTTTATCAAGCTAATTTACTCTAACTTTCGTGATTAAAGCGATTTTCTATAACGAAATACGATCGTTTTATGATTTTCAATAAGTAAGCTTCTGTGTCCTACCTTCAAGAATTAGTAGTTCAAGAATATTTTTCCAGTGTATGTGTGCATTCCTAGCTTGCCATTGCGACTAAGAATTTTTTTGTAAGAAACGAGAAACAAGCAAACTTTGCCACAAAAGCGTTACTAATGCTAGCAGACTTCGACGTTTTTGACTTCGAGGTTTCGCGAGAATCTATCCCTATGCCCAGACACAGGTTCGCAAGTGCATGAAAGCGTTGATTCATGCAAAAAAATCCAAAAATGTAAAGACAGAAGGAAAAAAGCTGCAAATTAGCATAAGCTTCTTTGTTTAGCAGTTTCTCTGATACGATCTTCTTATATATAAAGCTGAATGTCTGTTTGTATGTATGTCTGTATGTCTGTGTGTACGTATGTTCCGAATAGAAAATTCCATTTCTGAACCGATCCGGGCCAAACTTGGCACACATACACTTCGGGCCCCGGCGGGTGTCATAGGCTACTTTTCGTATCGATCGATATCGATTTTATCGATTTTTTGCAAAATTTGAGCTACGGGGCTGGGAGTTGGCACAGGGGGGTAAGTGAGCATGGGGATTCCGAATACAATATTAGTTTTTAAAATCGTGCATTACTTTTATCGATTTTATCGATTTTTCTGCAAAGTTTGAGCTACGGGGCTGGGATTTGGCACAGGGGGGTAATCGAGCATGTTGATCACCCCCCACGGGGGTGATCAGCATGCTGATGCTCGATTACACCCCTCTGCCAAGCCCCCTAGCTCAAATTTTGCAAAAAATTGATAAAATCGACATCGATCGATAACGAAAAGTGGACTGTGACACCCGCCGGGGCCCGAAGTGTATGTGTGCCAAGTTTGGCCCGGATCGGTTCAGAAATGGAATTTTCTATTCGAACATACGGCGGAGCCGGGTAAGCCAGCTAGTATACAATAAAGACAACACAGACAATGTCTGTCCGTGCGTCTGCATGTCTGTACGTCTGTATGTCTGTATGTTTGTTTTAGCAGTTTTTCTGATATGATCTTGTACAATAAAGACAACAGAGATAATGTCTGTCTATGCATCTGTATGTCTGTATGTCTGTATGTCTGTATGTCTGTATGCCTGTTCTAGCAGTTTTTCTGATATGATCTTCATGATAAAGACAACACAGACACCTCAGACACTCGCGGTTGAGTCGCGCAGGGCAAAACGATGTGTCGTCAACGAATGCCTGGGCGATTCGCGAAATCGGTGCCACGCAGGCACTCGTGTGTACACAACACATGTGTTTATACGATACAGCCTATATTACGAGGGATTGCGTCATTTGTCCTTACGGAAAGATGGGAGACTGTACCAAGTTTGGCGTTATCTACGAAATTGAATGTCTAGAATGCCACGCCACCTACATAGGGGAAACTGGTCGTCAACTCAGCGTGCGAATCAATGAGCACTTGTCTAGTAAAAGACGGGAAAGCATGTCAAGTCCGCTAGGGAAACACAGAAAGGTAGATCATCACGGCAATGACTTCAGTATCAAGTGCGTCATCCTAGGTCACGAGTCGAAAATTGCTGCTCGCAAAGCGCTTGAAGCGGCATACATTCTTTCGCGCGAACCTAATCTAAACGGAAGGAATAAGCAGCTCTCCATCACAAGTGACTTGATGCCATTTCTGTCATATTGTCACTTATAGATAACATATCCACTACTTAGGCTGTCCATATCGGTCAGTTCTAGTCTATTACCACCAGTGGATCTCAAACATCTGTTGTTGCCTGATTGGTGAAGATCTTGGTACGCTGCTTACAATGTATTGTCTCAGCGGGTTTCCTCCTAGGGCATCGAATTGAGCTAGTTGAGAAGAGAACTTTGACAGTACAGAGTGAAAAACATTTACGAGGCTTTCTTTCAGGTCTCTGAGGAAGGCATTTTTGCCGAAACGTTAGACCGAAATAAAGAACTTAACAAACCTGCGTGGCTTACAACATAACTCATGAATTCAAACAATGCCCAGGTTTCATGATTAGAGAACGTATAGAAAGTTACTCTTTCATTATTTTTCTTAGCAACCACAATGTTCATTGGAGTATTCTCATCAGAGCCGCGCTCGTCGATCTTTGTCATCCCGTGTAGAACGGGCCTATAGATAGAGAAATTACAATAATACAACCCAAGACAAGCAAGAAAATGAGGCAGCCTCGAGAATGGAAAAAGGAGTAGCAGACTACATCAAAACATGTAAGCTCAGAATGCACAAGAAATTAACTGGGAGAAGACAGATTCATCGAATAACAAAGGTAAAAAAACTTGTGATGAAAGGGACAGCAGTTCATCAGGAAAAAAACTCCCTAGCTTTCTGACGCAATCCACGTACTTGACATAAAATAGGCGACTTTGGATGCAAAATTATACCTTACAGTACTAACGGTGGTGATGAGAAGATCTTATCAATTTAGGAGATAGCTAAACACGAATATCAAAAAAAACTTTTACGTAGAAATTTCCAAAAAACTACAGCTAGCGCTTGAAAAATGCACTTATGACGAAAGATTTTGTACGAACAGTACAAAATAACAATTGAAAGAGTATTTTAAATCAAGAGGAAGAGAAAAAGCAACAAATGCTGGGAAGAACTGACGTATAGGTGCATTATTTCGAAATATCTCTTCGCCCGTCGCGACAAAATCGCACCCAAATCGGGACGAAACTAAAATGATGACTCGCGCCGGTCCACCGGATTTTGGTGCGAACGCCCATTTTGTTGGCGGATCTCCTGCGCGACTCAACCGCGAGTGTCTGAGAATGTCTGTTTGTGCGTCTGTACAGTCGAGTAGATTTCCCGCTTAATATAGTGCGCTCGCACTGAAGGTAAAATGCGGTAAAATTTGCGCGTGAACAAGTAGCCACGCCAGTAATGCCAACATTTTGCGCGCGCAAATGGCCAGCGTCACAGGCGTAGCTATTTCTTTACGCGCAAATTTTACTGCATTTCACCTTCAGTGCAAGCACACTATATTGAGCGGAAAATCTACTTGACTGTATGTCTGTATGTCTGTATGTTTGTATGTCTATGTGTACGTATATGCAAAGCAGAAATTTTTATTTTTAAACCGATTTGAACCAAACTTGGCACACATACACTCCAGGGCAGGGAGCGTGTCTAGGCTTCCGTTTCAATCAATGTCGATTTTATCGATTTTTGTCGATTTTTTGCAAAGTTCAATTTACGCGAGATGTGGCACAGGGGTAAGTGAGCATGCTGATTACTAATACAGTTTGAATAGGAATTTGTGCAGGGATAGGGATGGAACCTTTATCATAGTGTTTTGACAGGGCCGGGCGGAGCCGGGTAAGCCAGCTAGTAATATACAAGTAGTGGCTTGCACACACGTCTAACGATTCCAATTATTCTTTAGCAGCAAAACATCAACGTGATCCTCAATTTCCATCGAAGTTAATCCCGCGGCCGCATGTTTGGTGGTGCAGCTGATTCAGTGATTGAAAACAAGGTTGAGCATTTTGTCTCTTCAGTTGTAGTACGTGATCGAGGAGGCTACAGATCGTTTAGTAACTTACAGGCTTTGTCGAAGGAGACCTGCTGAAAAGTCAGCTATTGAAAGATTTTTGGTTTGCTTCCCAAAATTTTTGCGGCCTATGGCGATCAAACCCTGAAGAAAGGAGGCGGGCTGCACAGGGTTGATACGAATTCTTGAAAAATTTCAAAGTATCTCAAGTATTCACAAGTATAAACAAGTCGCTTGCATATTTCTATAACCACGAAAATTTAATCTAATCTATAACTATTAAGGTGTAAATAAAGTTTTCGGGCACTTTTGGAAATTTCTCTTCAGACGCATTTTTTCGGCTCTCGGTCGGATTTTTACACCAAGTTTTTTATACTGTTCGAAAGAGGAAAGCCTAAAGTCTTCAATGAGGCTTCTGATTTTTATCGATGCCAAGACGTCAAAAAGAGGAATCTTTTTAACCATGAAAGTTTCACTATTTATTTCCTAAGGCCATTTTTTGTGCCAGCAAGACAAATACAGAGTGTCCCAAAAAGATGTGCACACTGTTTGATCGTTAATAACTCTCTTGCTTTCATGTCTTTTGCCGAGCTTGAAGTATCATTTTGTAGAGCGAGGATAAACTTAGACTTACAGTATTGAGCGAAACACCAGTCTCTTTTTGCTACTGTAGGATTACGGTATGAACTTTCAGCATACAGCATCACTGTGGGATAAGCCTTTTGATGAAATAATTTCAAAAAAATCTAAAAAATTGTGTAGCAAGGTTTTCAGGCGTGTTGATTTCACTACATAACTTTCCATCAGTTTTTTGAGCTTTCTTGATGGCGTATTCACACTTCTGCCGAACACTGGAAAATCAGTTGTCACCCTAAATCTGAATTAACTCATGTAAGAAACATTGTACTGACGTGCGGTTTTCATATTCAGAATCAGCGACTACGATTAACCCAGTTCAAGAGTTTCTGGCTTATTTGGCTTTTTTCTGAGGAAAAATACAGCTTTCCATTGCTGAAAATCCTCCTCGAAATTCCTACCGTAATTCTACAGTAATGAAAAGCGGCTGGTAAGTCCCTCCATACTGTAAATCTAAGTTTATCCTCGCTCTACAGAATGGTACCTCAAGCTAGGTAAAAGACATGAAAGCAAGAAAGTTATTAACAATCAAACAGTGTGCACATCTTTTTGGGACACCCTGTATATGTTGTAGACAAAACTATCTTTTCATTGAAGTTTGTAGCTTCAAAAAAGAATCATTCTGCTTGAAGTTACCGCGACTCGAAAAAGTTCGCAAGTGCCCGGGAACTTTCTTTCCGACCTAATATGTTTCTATAATTTTAACTTCCAAAAATTAGCGACCATTCCTAATAAGGACGCCCCTCTGCTCGGTCAGCCGCTGGAAGGCAAAGCGTCAAACCCTTTTCCTATTTGATAGTAGTTGCACTTAGCTTTCTAACAAACTGAAAGTGTTCTATGGTGAGATGAGCTTGAAGTCACACAATCGATGATTTACCGCGGAGATTATTCATATTGCGGAATGTAGATCTACTTTTAATTAATGTCCTATTTCAAATTGAAAACAGACTTTCAATTCTTTCTTCTATGTACTTGCATATATTTATTATATGAAGTAAGCAAAGTGCAAAAGTGCATCTGTATGCAGAAAAGGAGTGGTTTTTCACAAGCATGTGATGAAGATGCAACAGCTACTGAATTAGAATGTTATGACTTCGGGTGCAAACTACTCTAATTTTGAGAGTCTCTCTCGTAGAAGTTAGCTTGTTGCTTATGGGTTGAACCAGCTATTACTTATGGTATCAGTGTCGAGATACAGGATTTATCTTTGCGTATTGATCTAATAGCTTTGCACGAAATTAGCTCTTCATCTATCGCCACATAAGGTCAATAAACGCAAAAACGCAAGATAACGAGAACGTGTCTGTTACTGCTAATCTTTTCTGTAGGAACTATTTGTCGCCGCTAAACAATAATTGTGATTTCTACTCTAATTTTTGTGATTTCTATACTCTACTGATTATATCTATTAGTTCTGTTGTTTCTTGAGACAATATAAAGGTGGAGATACACTGTCACTCTCACTACCTTTTCGTTCTTTTAGAAGCACACTCTTTTCAAATCAAGTTAATCCCATTTTGCGTGATGCACGTTGAGCCGATGAGCGTAAGTGCATAACGAGCATAGCACAATCACGAAATTTTTTAGATTTAGTTTTACTCCGAAACGCCAAACATCAAGATGCTTTCATAATTGCAACTGACTAGACAAGCACAGTAGACTTGCACGTCTCCAACTGAGAAAATTAAGGTTCGATAAAAGCGTAAACTGCGTTTTCTTCAAACATTTACACCAAGCTAACAAACAAAGCTGCATACCATTCGATGTAGCATAGACGTTGATTTCAATTCTGTCCTCTGCTAAACGTCCTTAGTACGCGAAACCATGAACAGTATTCTTTCGAGAAAAAGTTGCACAAAAAATTTGCGAAAGCGAGCTTATTATTGCCAGTTTAGATCACCTTTAGGTATGGGCCATTCACAATTTCATAGCAAAATAATGGCAATCAATGGCTTATGAGTTCATTTACAGAAATGTCCAGCAGATAAGGAAGACGGATTCGAAGTCAGCGTTTTAAGGCTGCATCCGATGGTATGCGGTTTGTTTGAATTGGGTACTTCGATTTCTGAACATTCCCTTGTTAGGAGCTTGCAAAGTGAACTGGAAGTACTAGCACTATCAGTAATAAAAATATGCAAAGTCGAATTGGCCAAACACAAAGTAGATAAGAATCTAGCCATGATGATTATGAAGCCAGCCAAATTAGTGTCACAATACACATCAAAATGTTCGCAGTTATTTATTTTTGGTTTTTGCCTCAAATAAAAAGTTTCACGGTTTCACTTTAGAGCAGCACTAGAGTAGATGGGGCTTGTCATGCAGGGCTACGATCCGAGAATCACACCATTCACGGCGGCCGCTCCGCGGAACTCGCGCTCATAACCTGCGCCCCACAAAAACTTTACGGAGAAAAAAATTACGACAGGGGAATAGAATGTGGGGATGGCAGATCACGCCTCAGTACCATAACATTGCGACAGAAGTACTAATAGAGCGACTCTTTCACTGCTTTTGCGTTTCGGTATAGCTCCGCGCATTCCGCGACTCTTGAGCCGTACCCATCATGAAGAGCGTAGACTACAAATTCAGAAACCTAACAGGGCTAACACCAGGAATTTTGGCAACAACGCGAACTCCCCCAACTTGCCGTTGATATTAAAAAGTATCACCGATTATACCTCAACAGCAACAAAAGATGCGGAAAGAATATCAAAATTGCTTTTTTTTGCTTTTTGTCGCTGACTAATCTCGTGATGAAGCATGCCGAAGAACAAGGTAGATGCCGCTTGAGTGCACTCTCGTCGGACCTTGACTGCCTCGACTTTTTACAAATTTTTTGTGTATGGAAAACCTATGGAAAAAACAGATATGAGAAGCAATTTTTAGCAAGCCATGAAATATGACTTTTTTGATAAACCTCCAAACTTTTCTGCAACAAAGGGTGGGTCGCGGTAGATTCAATCTGATCGTGTTTTGCCCAAAGCTGGTTATTGGCTTGTAAGATTCCAGCCATAAAGGCAGTGCCCAAACAAGTAGGCCTATCCGAGATGTTGGCACACTTCCATAGGTATTCTCCTTCCTCCTTTCTTTCAATCAAAAGCAATCGATAACATAGGGACCTACTAAATCACCTTTGATGGGTCAGAGGTCACAGTTTTTTGAGAAGCAATGCCGTCACGCAACGGCAACCAGTATAAGAGTCAAGCCGCGAGTTACTTATGTCATCTCGTGAACCTGCCGTCATTCCCCACCCTTATCTCCCTATTCTGCTCTTGCAGGCTGCACTTAAGAGTTCTAGTGGGCTATGAATTTCGGGCGCGGCGTGCGCGGCAAAGCGGTGTGATTCCTGCTCAGACAGTCGAAGGGATACCCCCGGAGCGAAAATGGGAGGGTCCCGAGTTCTGCCCAGCGGGGGATTGTCACTCGTGCTCCTAAGCCCTCCCATTCCACGCGTTTTGGTGCTTCGGGGCTCCTCGAAATCTGGACTCCCGGAGCAGGGATTTGCAAGCCCCGGGAAGGGGTCCTACTCGCCTTCTTGTGACTTCATCGTGTCTGAGTGACTCGTAGCCTAAATTACCAATCAAATTACTTATTGCGGTCTTGAAGCGGATCCTGTGACTCTTCTGCTCCCTCCGCATTTGCTCGGAGTTTACAGAATATGTGCAAGACTCACATGGCAACTGCGGGTCTGTTTTTCATACATTAGGTCTTCCCGAATGTATTTTCGCTTTACTTATTTTATTTATTTTTATTTAAACCGCCACAATCAGCGGAACAAAGATTTTGATTGCTTTGATGCAGTTTCTCATACTCTTTCAAAACTAGTTTTATATGTTCAACAAAAGAATTCTCAGGAATTTGAAAAACCTGCGATTCATGGTTCTTTTCATAGTCTAGTCCCGCTACACGCCTTTTATATCTCTTAAACTTCCAATTTTTCAGGTCAGAAGAGTGCAAATTTGTCTTCTCAAGAATGAAGAGCAAAGGTGACAGCTTTGAACTTATATTCATAAGACCGTTACCATGATGACTTAAGAGTGAAGCTAGCACTTGTCTCTATGAATTATTTTTTAGAAGCTGAAGCTATTTTGAAGCCCATGTACGATGCAATGGAAAGTACATATGATGCCGGTGATTTGACAAAAGCCCTGAACGATTATTTTCATGACGATGGTGTGGTTGTCCACAAAGGTGTTATGGTGCAGTATGGCAAAAAAAGTAGGTGCGGCAATTGTTGTAGCAAGACCGTCACTGACGTTTTTTTAGGCATCATTGAAAACTTCAGCAAGATGGCAGAAGAATGGGGAAAAGTAAAATTCGAAGTGAGTTTTGCTTTGATTCCGGCTATATTTGACAGAAGTTGGGTTTCAGCGAAAACACCAAAAATATGATGGATGTGATCGCTTGATATTCACGACATTCGATGCCGTTGTCGATTCAGAGAAGAAAGGAAAGCAAAAAGCTAAAATCCTACAAATTTTCAAAAAAGACGATGACGGCAAATGGAAATTATACCACGATGAATTCGAAATCCTGAAGTAGTTGTTTGACTTTCTTGCGATTTGAGACACTTGGCAATGTATTCAAAAATAAAGTGGTTTGTAATGTAACAAAGATGTCATCATGCGTATTACAGAAGAGGAACAACATCCTATGCATGCTAGGTGTGCCAGTTCAAAAGAATGTAAGAGACCGCTTTCAAAAGTACTCAAAAGTGTAAGTCACTTATGATTCGTTAGGGGAGTTGTTCCTTAAGCTGTTTATCTTCAGCGGTGCTATGCGTCATTCAGGATTATCAAGTCTGAAACTAAGTTTGGTAACTCAAGACGAAAGACAGCAACATTTGAATTAAGGGAGCTTCAAAGCTCTTCATTGTATATATTCTCGTACGAAAACGGCTCATTGCATACAAAGAACAATACTCAGCAAAATTGTGGTAACCATACGATTGATAATGGTTAGATAGAGTAACAACCGAAAAAGCTTTCTATATGCATTGCTAATATCGACATATCGTACCGCGTTTTTTCTTTGAAGATTAGCCATAATTGTTGTCAACTCTTGAAGATGCAAATTACCAAAGCTGCAGCTTAGGTAAACGCCAGACTAGCCGATAGCCAGACTAACATGAACATGTTCATGTTTTTCCTCCAACGTGACACCAATTGACATAACTGCGCCGTGTCCAGCTGAAGCAGGACGATCGGCTAGTCTGGCGCCTATCTTAGAGAGCTTATGACATACCGCGATTACATAAGGTTCTACAATGCGGGACCGCTAAGGCCGCGTGGCCGATAGAATTCTGCCTTTTAGAACCAAGCCCTTTAAAAAGTCTTTCTCACTCTTCCCAAAGCAAAACTTGTGATCGCTTCAAGCTATGCCAGCGCAAGTCGTAAAGTAGTGCAGCTTGGCGCTAACTACACTCGTGCTAGTACAACTGCTTATTGCGGTACGTTAAATCTAAGGCCCGTATGCACGTACATCCCCGCGGGAGGGGGAGGGGATCTGAGAGGGGAAGTGTCAGATCTCGCTAGTCTATGTATCTTCTCTCTTCTTTCTCTGTCTTACTTTTGAAGGTTCTCATACACTGATTCTTGCGCATAATGCCAAGTTACTGTCATACAAGATTAGATATTCACTATTTCGTCTAATCCCCTGGGGATCCAGGGGATCACTTCAGATTCAAAGTTACTTATCTTTCTGAGAACTCGATAAAAATGCTTTAAATTGTACTGAGGATATGCTACAGCACTGCTAAACATGTTTATGGTAGAAATGAGTGAAATCTCAAGATATCAAAATCTTCGATGAACCGCTGCTCGCGAGCTAGGGATTATCAAAAAATTTAAAATCTTTAGATTCCATCTCTTCTGTCGAAAACATGCTCAGCAGTATCGTAGTATATTTTCAGTGCAATTTGCAGCGTTTTCATTGATTTTTCAGGAAGATAAATGCTAAAAATGTGAGGTGATTCCATGGGGATCCCCAAGGGATCGACGAAATAGTGAATATCTAATCTTGTATAGCAGTAACCTGGCACGTATTATGCGCAGGTATAAGAGTATGAGAACCTTTATAAGGAAGATAGAGAAGAAGGATGAAAGATATTTAGAGTAGCAAGATATGGCGCTTCCCCTCTCAGATCCCCTCCCCCCCCCCCGCGGGGATGTACGTGCATACGGGCCTAAGAGGACTTTACTAGCGATAGCTGCATTAGCACTTCGCGCAACAAATAAATGTCTGCATTTCGTCTCATATGCCGTAGTGAGCTAACGATAGGCTGTTCGATAAAATTTTCGCACTTTTGGTAATCTTACTTAAGTCGTTTTCGCTCCTGCTTAATCGCGTAATCTTTTATTCACTTGTGAAATAGTCAGCAACAAAGCAACTTTGATGCTGACATTGACTGAAATCTCTACTTTTTTTGTGCCCCTCCCCCCCTCAATGACAATCACCATTTACCTCTAACCTGAACGGTGCTAGTTCGGAGCTTTTCCGGTCCTGGCTCCGATTCAATCCTAGCCCAAAGTCAGAGAATTTGTTCCAACAATGACAGCGTAATATACATTTACCGCCATAAAGTTGCGGACAAGCTATTCTTTTTTA